>CM022528.1:440664-1040664 GCA_012273795.1 Dendrolimus punctatus
GCCTAAAACCGTTAAAACGTAGTTTTATTATGTGTACAAGTCGCGAAAACTTAGAAAATATTTTGCGTTTACTTGATCGTCATCGAGTGGTAAAACAATTGGTGTACTGGTGGAACCCCGTACTGGAGGGGCTAAGGCGCGCTTGCAATAGCGCACGCCGCCAGTACACCCGCCATAGAAGACGGCGTCGCCGCGCAGCAGGCGCAGTGACCGTAGAAGCTCAGCTGTACGAGGGGTACAGAAGCGCCAGAAGAACACTGCGGATTGAAATCCGCAACGCAAAGAACGTTGCCTGGGGGGAGCTCTTGGATAGTTTAAATCAAGACCCCTGGGGGCGCCCTTTCAAAATGGCACGGAACAAGCTCCGTGCCTGGGCGCCCCCGCTAACCGAGTCTCTCCCCAGGGACGTTGTTCAGGACGTAGTTGGCGCTCTGTTCCCTTCACGGGCTGAGCATATGCCTCCTGCTATGGCACCGCCGGAGGCGGAGCCCAGCGCGGATAGAGACCCTGTGCCCACCGTGGACCGGGTAGAGCTGGGGGTGGCTATGCTACGGCTGAAGGCCAAGAACGCCGCCCCCGGCCTTGACGGCATACCAGGGCGTGCGTGGGTTCTGTCCTACGACGCCCTGGAGCCCCGATTGATGAGGCTTTTCGACGCATGCTTAGAGCAGGGCCAGTTTCCACAACGGTGGAAGACAGGAAAGCTGGTCCTGCTGCGGAAGGAGGGGCGCCTGTGGATTCGCCGTCCGCCTACCGGCCCATTGTGCTGCTGGACGAGGTTGGTAAGCTCTTTGAGCGTATCATTGTAGACCGCCTCGTCCAGCACCTATCGACGACGGGGCCGGACCTGGCGGACAACCAATTCGGTTTCCGCACGGGGCGCTCAACGATTGACGCGATCATGCGCTTGAGAAGCCTGGCGGAGGAAGCAGTTTCTCAGGGCGAGGTCCTGTTGGCGGTGTCCTTAGACATCGCCAACGCATTCAATTCCTTGCCCTGGGCATGCATCATGGAGGCGCTCCGATATTTCGGGGTGCCGACCTACCTCCGCCGTATAGTCGGGGCATACTTAAACAGCAGAGCCGTCATCTACCCGGTCCACAAGGGTTGGAATCGGCGAGCCATGGTGTGCGGTGTTCCACAGGGGTCGGTTCTAGGTCCCCTCCTGTGGAACATTGCATACGACTGGACATTGAGGTGTCGGGTTCTCCCGGGCGTCAGCGTCGTATGTTACGCAGACGACACGCTGATCGCCGCGCGCGGGAGGACCCATCGGCAGGCGTGCCTTCTAGGCACGGCTGGGGTGTCAACAATAGTAGGCAGGATCCGGCGTCTTGGCCTGGAGGTGGCGTTACAGAAGACCGAGGCCGTGATGTTTCACGGCCCTCGCAACCGTCCACCTCCGGGCAGTAACATAGTAGTAGGAGGCATCCACATCGGCATCGGGGAGACCATGAAGTACCTGGGATTGGTCCTCGATGGCCGATGGGATTTTTCGGCACACTTTCGGCAGCTGCTCCCCAGACTCAAGGGCGCAGCCGGTGCGCTCTCGCGCCTGCTCCCCAATGTTGGGGGGCCCAACGCCACGTGCCGGAAACTCTTCGAAGGCATCGTACGTTCGATGGCCCTTTACGGGGCCCCAGTGTGGTCGGACCGCCTGACGGCCAAAAACGCGGCGCTGTTGCGTCAAGCGCAACGCATATTGGCCGTCAGGGCGATAAGAGGATACCGTACGGTGTCCTTCGAAGCGGCCTCGCTACTCGCCGGATCCCCCCCATGGGACTTGGAAGCCAGGGTCCTAGCGTCGCTGTACACGTGGCGCAAAGAGGCCCTGGCCAGGGGCACCAGACCCGCGCCTCGGGAGATCGAGGCGTGCCGGTCGGAGCTCTGCCAGGTTGCCGTGGGGGTCTGGGAAGATCGCCTAAGACGCCCCAGCGCGGGCCCCGCCACCATTGAGGCGGTGAGGCCCGTCCTGCACGAATGGCTAGGACGACGTCACGGCACCCTCACGTTCAGGCTGACACAGGTCCTCACGGGGCATGGTTGCTTCGGAAGGTACCTGTGTCGCCTCGGTCGTGAGGCCACGTCAGGGTGCCACCATTGTGACAGGGGCGACGAGGACACGGCGCTGCACACACTCCAGGAGTGTCCAGCCTGGACAGAGCAGCGCCGGGAGCTCGTCGCCCACACCGGACTTGACACCTCGCTCCCGGCCGTGGTACGCACCATGGTCGGGAGCTCTGCCGGATGGGACGCCGTCTCCTCCTTCTGCGAGCAAGTCATGTTTGCGAAGGAGGAGGCGGAACGGGAGCGTGAGCGTAATTCCCTGCTCCGCTCCCGCCAAAGGAGGACGCGCCGACGCCGGAGGTCGGACAATGACCTTCGGCCGCCGTAAGCGGGCGGCGCGGGTGGGGCCCCTTGGGGTATAGGGGTTCTCACTCACCCGCACATGCCGTCGAGATGAGAGCGCGAGTGTTCCGCGCGCGCTCATCTCTCTTCCCGTGGGGCGCGTTACAGACCGCCCCACGCTCGGAATAGACCTAGTTGTGGCCGGGGGACTTTTCCCCTGGCATTGGAAGAGGCCCAGTGAGGGGGGCCCACGCCTGCCAGGGCACGCGGAGTTGGGAAGCCCGCATTCACGTAGCCCTGGCATAAGGCGCAGGACGGAACACCCAGGGGTTTTAGTGGGTATCCCTAACTGGGGAGTGGCAATAGCGTGGCACCAGTTTTGACTGGGCACGCTAGTGCCACCCCCGATCTGGCGAATCCCACACTCACACGGGTCGCGAACATCCCCCCAGGCTTCTGTGCCTGTCGCGGCTTAGTCCTCAAACGGATTTCCCCTGGTTAAAAAAAAAAAAAAAAAAAAAAAAAAAAAGGTACCAGGTAAGTACCTAGTATATAAGTAACTAAAAATTACCTTGTAGGTTTGGACCGTCGGGTTACCGATCCCGCCGTGTACGGTACACCGTGGCAGGAATAAAACAGATTATATTTTGTCAAAGGTGGTAAACATAGATGATACACTAAATATAGAGAGGTGGTACCTTGTATTTTAATAATATAATAGATGATTCTTGATTAAAAAATACGCAATAATATTTCGCTTTTTTATTTATCTAAATGGAGACGATTATAGATTAATATTAAATCAAATGTAAGGGCAAACATGCCTATCCTATATTCCTTAAGTAAAATAAGCTCGTGTTATGGTTCATATTACGAAGCCAATCCCAGACACCTAGACCATGCTAAATAACAGAAAACTATGTCAGGAATTCACAAAGCATGCTCTGTGCAGGAATCGAACCCCAAGACCACAAGTTCCAGTGAGGTAGCCAAAGATTTAACCCACCCAACTACAGAGGCCGTCTGCTCTGCTACTCACATAATATTTTGCGACCATTTTCTGGGACAACGTGATATGAAATCTCCTAAGATTAGTTCTCAAATCTGGAAATTTTATTGAAAAAATAATAATAGTGTAACAATCATAAATTTAATCGAAATATGTAGAAGCAAGTGAGTAGTGTCGTGTAAAGGCAAGCGCACACTGAGCGTCATTAACGCTGCCCGCATTCTGGCGCGACGGACGGGCCCGAGCGCCATGTTTGGGCGTAATTAAATTTAGAGCGGGCCTTTTGTGCGATCCACCTGACAGGCTGACGGATTGTGTGCTTAGCGTGTGTGCCGGGGCTTACTCCCCTGATTAACGTAACCTACGCCCGTGCTGTGCCTAATATATAAACAGCTTTATCACTCGGGTTCATATTACACTACAACACTAAACTACAATTGGTTGTTATTGGCTGTAACAATACGTCATGGTCAACGTTACTGACAGCATTACTAAAGTGCTAGTACAGTCAGTAGACCGCTCTCCATCCCCTGCCGGATTGGTGAGAATTTGTTAATGACCACACAGTTTAGGACTTTGAACAAAAAGGGAAGAATAGATATTGAACGGAATTCAGTAAAGGACCTGGGATTTGACATTTTATTGAGAGGAATGACCTGTGCCTCTTTAGAAACGTGCCACTAGCCATGGGTGAGTTTAGGGTGTGAGTGATAATCGGGTTGATAACATCTGGAACGGGGATGATCATATTGCGATTGATAGCATCACTGTCGATTGAGTTTGAAGTAATATATTTTATGCATCACAATCAGATAACGACCTAAGATTAAAAGGCGCATGAGAAGGAGTCGGAGTAGAAGATTGATTTTTTAATGCATTGTTACCCTTTATAATATGGTCAAAACTCAAAACACTTGTAAAATATTGATTGAGGTTACGAATATTGAATAAAATAGTACCTGTTTTGATAATAATATATTAAATTAAGCTCTGTTTCGAGTTCTGCATATATTTTGTGATTTCACAGTTTTTTATGTATTTAGATTTTATAAAAGTGATTATGTATTGATGTATAGACGTGCGTAAGTCGAGTGACATGTGTGAATTTTAATAATTAAATGTTATGATGTAATGAGGTTTTATGAAATGAAGAAGTTGCGCTAATCGCAAACATTAAAAATTTAATTGAATAATTATGTGTATTAGGGACGACATTTCAATTACCAGTTATTCATCGATTAAATTTAAAAGTGAAAGAATTCAGCTGTTTTATTTGCGCAACGCTAATGTTTCGCTTGTTCGAGTTGTCAATTGGCCCACAGAGGCATTTTAATTTATTTTTTAGTCTTGCTTTTATTGCGAAAGCCTGTTGCGCACCCATCAAAGTAAACACTTACAAAATTATATAATTACGATACTCTTTGAATAGAATAAAGGACAGCCTCATCGTGTATAGCCCCAGGCAATCTAAAAAGGTATACTTATGTAAAGAAATTAGATTTCTTTAAGTTATTTGTTCATGAATAAAACAGTTCAGGTTTACTTCTAATTATTAATAGATGCCACCACTGACATTACAAGCCGTAAGGTAGATAAAACAGAAGAGAATTCAATATGGCGATAGTGTGCTAAATAAAACCAATAACTAAAAAGAATTGAGTGAAAGAGGAATCGACAAGCTAATTAATAAACTTTAAATGTCGTTTCTTTGTTTTTCAGGTAGGATTGTGTATCTGGATCGTATTGTTTATGTTGTTATAGTGTAAACTTGTGCTAAATAAAATCTTTGTTTTTCAGAGCAACACAACTAGTTTATTATTTCGAAGATTCCAAAACTTTCTGACGAATTGTCTTATAAAACGACATTTCTAGTTACCAGCAAAGGAAGATGGAGAAATTAAGATTTACTTTCACGGTATTAGCCGCGAGTGATGGCAAAACAAATTTGATTTGCATAACCTCAATCGAGACACCTGATGGACGTGTATACGATGTACCCGATGAACAAAAAAATGCAAACAAACATGCAGCTATAACTACTTCAGAAGTCTATGTGAAAATCAAGAACTCGCTAAAAAAGAGACATCAGACACGGAAAATATGGATCCCACTAACAGATCAGTTACGGAAAACTTACTTAGATGCAGGCGAAAATGTGCAGTTCGGTGATCAATATCTAGATGAAATTCTAGAGGAAACCAAATCTTCCAATAACAATACCAAATCTGAGTCGGAGCATAAAAATATCGTAAAAATTGCTGACAAGTTTTTGTTAGAAAAATTTTCGGGAACAACATCAAATGTGAATCAGTGGATTGGAGAATTTGAAAGTGAATGTGAAAGATTTGAAATATTTCAGGATGAAAGTAAAATTGAGATTTTAAAACATCTTCTTGGGAAACAATGTTTAGACTGGTACACAGGTATGTTAATAAAGTTTACCGCGAAGTCAGAATGGCATATGTGGAAAAATATTTTTTGTGAAACATACGGTAATAAAGGATGGTCTCAAGTAAAATATGCATACACATTCAGATATCAAACAGGTTCCTTATTGGAATATGCCACAAAAAAAGAACGCCTTTTATTAGAGGTAAACAAAGACATTGACACTCAAACGATGACAAATCTTATTGTGATGGGTTTACCGGATTATGTTATGGACAAAATTGATAGGACATTAGTAACATCAACTGCAAGCCTTTGCAATGAAATTGGCAAACAAGAGTATGCAGTTAACAAAAAGAATTTTACCAAAATTAAGAAGAATATGCCTGACAATAAATCCAAATATGAAAAAAACCTTTCATGTAAAATCTGTGAAAAATTAAACAAAGGAGTCCGTTACCACCCCGAAGAAAAGTGTTGGTTCAAACAAACTGATAACTATGAAAACAGAAAAAAAACATATCAAAAATGTAAACAATACAGTGTTGGATATTGAATTAAATGAGGATGACCAAAAAAACGAGTGATTACACCATTAATCAAAGTCAAACTAACACTAAATCAGCAGGTGGAAATATTTGGTATATATGATTCAGGCTCTAACGTTTCATTGATAAATTCCAAATTACTAAATATAAAGAAAAACAAAAGAGGTGACTTCAAAAATGCAAATTTAGTAACAATTAATGGTGTAAAAAGGACACAAGGTTTGACAACAATAAAGATAAAAATTTTAAATATAGAAAAAAATGTTGATGTTTATATAGTGGATGGAAATGAATTTCAATATGATTTCCTAATTGGACTTGATATCATAAAAGAATTTTATTTGGTTCAGGACCAACATTTGAAAATTACTCAGAAACAGGAACAAACACCCACAGATAAGGAACCGATTCACAAAAATAGTTCTAAAAAAGAGGAAAATAAAAATGAGATTTCTATTAATTTCAATGAACACATAAAGGAAGAGGATTTTAAAATAAATATGTGTAATTTAAATACTCAACAAAAAACAGAAATAAATAAATTGATAGACGAGTATAAATCAAGCTTTGCGAAGGATAAATATGATGTTGGAAAGGTACAAGACTACGAAGCCCGGATTGATCTGCTAGTTGACAGGTACTGTAGCAAGAGGCCGTACAGGTGTTCTGTAGAGGAAAAAAAAGAAATAGAAAAACAAGTGGGAAAATTACTCCAAAAAAATCTAATAGAAGAATCATACAGCCCTTTTGCAGCCCCCGTTACCTTAGCCTTTAAAAAAGAAGATCAGAAGAAGACCAGATTGTGCATTGATTTTAGGGAACTAAATAAAATAGTACTACCACAAGCACAACCATTCCCATTAATCGAGGACCTGGTGATGAAAACACGAAACTGCAAATATTTCTCAACATTAGATATCAACTCAGCATTTTGGTCTATTCCACTACGGATAGAAGACAAAAAAAAAACAGCATTCGTTACTCAAGAAGGACATTTCCAATGGACCTGTTTACCGTTCGGCCTGAAGACATCTCCTGCAATTTTTCAAAGAATATTGAGTAATGTACTAAGAAAATATAAATTAACTGAATTCACAGTAAATTATATAGACGATATACTGGTATTCTCTAAAACTTACAATGAACACATTAACCACTTAAAACAATTGCTGGAAGCAATAAAGAAAGAAGGATTCAGGCTTAAATTTACAAAATGTACATTTGCTGCGAATTCTGTAAAATACCTTGGTCATATAATAGAAAATAATACAGTTCGACCACTGAGAGATAACTTAATTTCTATACAGGAGTTCCCAAGACCAACATCACAGAAAAACATCAGACAATTTTAGGAAAAGTAAATTTCTATCACGAGTATATACCCAAAAGTACAATAATTCTAAAACCACTACATAACTTACTAAAAAAAAACCAAAAGTTTATTTGGTCAGCAGACTGTCAAAGTTCATTTGAGGAAATAAAAAAACTACTATGTTCACAACCAATCTTGGAAATATATGACCCAGACCTACCAATAAATATATATACAGATGCATCACTGGAAGGCATTGGAGCAATATTAAAGCAAATACAACCAAACGGAAAAGAAAAGCCGGTGGCATATTTCTCAAAAAAATTAAACGAGGCACAAAAGAAAAGGAAAGCCATTTATTTAGAGTGCTTAGCCATTAAAGAAGCCGTTAAATATTGGCAGTATTGGCTGATAGGAAAATCTTTCACAGTATACTCAGACCATAAACCATTGGAAAATATGAATATTAAATCAAGAACAGACGAAGAATTAGGAGAATTTATGTATTATCTCTCTCAATATGAGTTCAAAATAAAATATGCACCTGGGAAAGATAATTTAGAAGCTGACTGCTTAAGCAGGAATCCGGTACTGGAACCAATAGATGATATAAACGAACAATTAAGAATAGTTAATTTAATACAATTACAGGATGTTGTTACTGATCAAGAAAAAAATAAAGATCTACAAAATAATAAGAATAAATTAATACACAGAAACAACATATATTATAAAACAATTAATAAACAAGAAAAAATTATATTTTCAGAAGAATTCAGTATAAGACTTATAGAACAAATACATAACATAATGTGTCATATAGGCGTAAAACAAATGCAAAAGAAAATTGGAAAAATATATACAGCAAAAAATTTAACAAAAAATATAAATGATCTTTGCAAGAAATGTGAGGTATGTATAAAGAATAAAACAAGAGGACAAGTGAAATATGGTTTAATGTCACACTTAGGTCCTGCTTCAAAACCATTTGAGATTGTCTCTATAGACACGATTGGGGGCTTTGGAGGCACACGGTCAACGAAAAGATATCTACATCTGTTGGTGGATCATTACACTCGATATGCATATATACTTACCTCAAAGTCTCAAAGTGCAAAAGACTTTATAAAACTTATCAATAACATAACCAATCATAATGAAATTGGCATGATCCTGAGCGACCAATATCCGGGAATAAACTCAAAGGAATTTAAATCATTCTTGAGTGAAAAATCCATTCCATTGGTTTTCACCGCAGTAAACGCACCATTTTCAAATGGATTAAATGAGAGGCTGAATCAAACGCTGGTGAATAAGATCCGATGTAAAATAAATGAAGAAAATAATAAAACAGCATGGACAACAATAGCCCATACCTGTGTAGATAAGTATAATGATACTGAGCATACAGTTACTGGTTTCGCCCCAAGATACCTTTTAGATGGCACGGAGGTTTCATTAATGCCAGAAGAACTAAAACAATCTAAAACAATAGATGACTGGATGACAGATAAAAAAATAGCATTTGAAAACTCGGTAAAGTCGCATAATTATAATAAAAAGTTAATAGACAAGAATAGGATTAAGCATAATTTCAATGCAGGTGATATGGTATATGTTGAGAATGGGCATAAGCTGAACAGAAGGAAATTGGATGAGCTGAAGATCGGCCCTTTTAGAATAGAAGAGAAAATATCTAATAGTATATACAGAATAAACACGGGCCATAAGAAATTAGAATCCAACTTATTTCATATCACAAAACTCATTCCAGTACCTGTACGAGTATAGTTATATTATCGCGAAAATTATGGGAATAATTTTCTACCCTGTTGGGGAAGATGTAAAGAAATTAGATTTCTTTAAGTTATTTGTTCATGAATAAAACAGTTCAGGTTTACTTCTAATTATTAATAGATGCCACCACTGACATTACAAGCCGTAAGGTAGATAAAACAGAAGAGAATTCAATATGGCGATAGTGTGCTAAATAAAACCAATAACTAAAAAGAATTGAGTGAAAGAGGAATCGACAAGCTAATTAATAAACTTTAAATGTCGTTTCTTTGTTTTTCAGGTAGGATTGTGTATCTGGATCGTATTGTTTATGTTGTTATAGTGTAAACTTGTGCTAAATAAAATCTTTGTTTTTCAGAGCAACACAACTAGTTTATTATTTCGAAGATTCCAAAACTTTCTGACGAATTGTCTTATACTTATTTAATATAAAGAAGTAGTTGTTTTGTTACATAAAATGGGATACGATCTAAAATGTTGAACATAGTGAAACTTATTCCTAAAACATAGAGGCCACTCAGAAAGAATTGCGAGAAAAGAGTTTTTATGTACGAGAGACTGGTCGTTATCGTATCGTAATAGGTACATTCCAATATCAAAATTTCCCTCCACATTATTTATGAGCTAATTTAAATTATCGTGTCCATTGAAAAATGGATGTGCGCCATGAACATTATCGCGCTATGTTTTTTTACAATTTCAAGTGTCGCCTGCAACCGGAAGAATCGTATGATAGACTTCAAATGGCATTCATGGATGAAGGTCTTTCTAAGGCAACCGTGTATCGTTAGTACGATGAATTCAAACGCGGTCGACCAACTTTGGGGGATAAAGAAAGAAATGGTCGCTAAGAGATTCAGCACGTACTGCACATTGGATCGGGAAGCCTTCACGAGATTCTATAAGCGCATCTTCGCGTGAGGAGAACAGTTTCACGCTGGGTGCCGCATAACCTCACCGATGCTCGGAAGCAGGCCCGGGTGGAATGGAAAAAAATATTTACCTATAGAATTTTTATTTTATTTTCGCAAAACTTTTTGAGTGTCCCACGTATTTAAGAACAGTTTCTCCTGTTATATCTCGTAGAGTTTGTTGGGTTAGTAAACAAAGCAACATTGCAGCGCCGGTTCAAACGACGCATAGCGTATTCTCGTATTTGGCAAAAAGTAATTTTTAGATATTGTTAGGTTCATATATTTTTATGTACATGAATGCGTCAAAACCATAGACTACATTACCTTCAATACATAAGTAGCATCTATTGTAATTATGATGCGTTTGTGCATTGAGGAATGCCAATATGTGACCGCAGCCGCAAATCAGTCGAGACAATCGAATATTATAGATACACATACCAAGTATATAGTTAGTTTATGCATGCATACATCCTTATTGATTAAGCGATAACGCCTTTAAATAATAACAATATATTGAAAATGGCAGCAAGGAGAAGACTACATATATCCAGTCTGTTATTTGGAGTGAATTCTACCCATAAATCAAACTAATATATAAAATTCTCGTGTTGTTTGTAACAAAACTCCTCGAGCTGATTTGACCGATTCTTATAAAATTCTGTGTATATTTAATAGGTCTGAGAATAGGTTGTAAACTATTTTTCATACCCCTAACTGGTACGGATGGTCCACCTCCATTAATTTTAATTTATTTTTTGAACAAATTTTTTGTTTTCTTTGGCAGTAAAAAATACACACAACCCTATATTTTCACCCTTCTGCCACCAACCCCTATTTTTAAATATCGATATTAGTACTTTAATAATTTCCTTATTATAATTTTCAATAGAAGGGTGTATGTTTATTATAGCCATACTGCTACCTTTTTTTGCAAAAAATAATAACGAAATCATAATATTTCTCTTGAATTTTTAAGTGGAATATTTAAATATTTTATGTATAAATATTTTATGTATGTATGTGTATTTGAAACAAGTTAGACTTTTGATAATGGCTGAGAGTTGAATACAACGCTGCAAAGATTGCGAAGATCAGTTGATATTCGAAGAATGGCCCTAATAAAGCTCAAGGCGACCGTTCACTCCAAATGTCAACCGTCTCAAAACAAAAGAAAAGAATTTAACTAACAATTCCTAAATCGCCTTTCTTCCCGACGTAATGAAACAGTTTAATTACCCACCTTCGGTCAGTCGCTCCCGAGGGAGGTTCGGGACCCTATGCCAGGGCTCACCAACATGTTCGGCCAATTTCTAGAACAATCACATCATTACGTGAAAACTACATATAACCTCATCTCATATCGACTGAGATAAACATGCCTAGTGGCAAGAATAGAACAAACTAATAGACAACTAACGATCATTACAACAGTCAAGACCCAATAAAACCAACTGCCAGACCTCAAGACACTGTGAACTCGATCTGCGTGCAACCTATTTAAACATTATATAAAATCATTCGAGTTAGGCATCTTTGTTGAAGATTTTATTGTATCGATTTTTCTTTTCAAGCCACAACATGTTGCGAAGCGGTGGTAACTTACATAAGGCTCCCATAGAGTAAATAATAACCATAAACAAAATTAAAACTAAATAATTAAAATGAAAAAGTTGGTGGAAGTCTAAATAAAACTTTAACAATACTCATTAATCTTGACATCTTTGTGTTCCGCGATTACGGCTACTGAAAAGTGGCCGAAACGTCGGAGTAACAACAATTAAATAAATTACTGCGCTAAAAACCGTTAAAACGTAGGTTTATTATATATTATTATGAATTTACATGGATAAATTTTAAGAGGTAACATAAACCTTATTGTATTGAACGGAGGGTTGTCAACCTCTGGTGTGGGGGAGGTCGGAGATATCGGGAGTGGCGGGCGGGTCCGGGTGTCCTGTGGGGGACAGCGGGGGCATCCGCTGACCCGGAAACGAAGCGGCTCCAACCGGATATTAATTTCTCCAGTTGGACGCACCCGCGTGGCAGGTGATCGGTCGCGGTTAATTCTGGCCACACCAAGTCTATTGACCGCACAAAGGCGACGCTCCTCTCGCAGTTCATTTGCGAGGGAACTTTGTTAACAATGTAATATCCGAAAACAGCTTGGTATCATTGTTATCAGAAACTCACTCAATAAACCGTAAATCAGTAAATCAACCGTACTTATTTGGAGCATATTACTTTCACAGCGATAAACTCTACCACAATCTTAAAGCTCTACCACAACATGTGCATCGGACCAAAGTCGGGGTGACAATGGTTTTTCTTGTGCAGAATCCAGCTGAATAGCCGCAGATGGCTGTTTCAGCGACACCGGGCTTGGTGGGTTTCCCGACTCCATGGGAGCGGAGGCGTTCAGCCCGCAAGCAGCGCGCTGGGGGAGGCACCTGCTGTGAGGTTCGACTTCGGCCGCTTTTATATCCTAGCGGTGATGAAATCAGCCGCGTAGTAATCGCAGCTACCACCAAATAATATACAAAAAACTAACTAAAACAACTTATTACAATGGTGTAATAATCCAATAAATGAACTTTTATCTTACTTTAGTCGTTTTCTGCGATGTCGTTTGAGTTCATTTTAAATGAACCAGCTGTATTAAAAGCAAACTAATTACTATGAATTATTTAGATTAAGACGTTTAAATGTAGTTAATTTTAATATTTAATATTTTATTCCTTATGATTTACAGCGTAATATTATATTCCCTATCCTCATCAACAAAGAATGACTAGAATGAACGAATAAATGAATAAAGGAAATTTTAAAATTTCACAACATAAAAATAAATGTAGTGAAGTGTCTATATACAATTGAGAGATTTGGAATTATAATTTTCACAACTACCATATCATAATAATTTATTTAAAGTAGTTTACATACTATTGAATACAATGTAAGAAAACTTAACTTATTTGTATTGTATTCTACCCATAGTCCCTCAAGACTATAAGTAGAATACTGAGCCCAGATCACCGTCTTCTATGGGTAAGGTGCCCAGAAGGCTGGCTACGTTTCCTCGCTGGATCGCCATACTGATCCGTTGGCCGAGGTAGGCACCAGCCCTCTGGTCACCTGAAGAGCCGATGAGTCGTTTTGATAAATTTTGGTAGAGGCTCATGGCCTCAGGACCCCACGGTCCAAGCGTCTCGACAGCAAACGGCACAAACATATAACTCTCACTGAGGGTTGCATATTTCCGCCGCTTCAGTGATTAAGATATAGATAGATATCATATTAAAGATAAATATTGTTATATAATAATAATAATAGAGAACTAGTTTATACAAAACAGACTCTAATCATAGAATAAAATAACATAATTATTCAATTAATGAAATGGCCGATTGTATCGTTTAGAAATAAGAGAGTACATAACAAAATTAATTATGAACCCTAAAAAGAAACATTGCAAGACCAACTATGCTAGTAAATAAATGTAACAGTCTTGTAAACTTTTAGACGAAAAACCGCAAAAGACCTTGTCCACTCGACGTTGTTCTCCATCGGAATAAGCGTATACGAGTACAATGCCCATATAGAGGAGAGGAGTATTTGTTTGATATCGGCAATCTCGGCGGCGCGGGCCGCTCTCGCAGCCAATATCCCGCCGCTGGCACTGTGCCACAACTTAACTGGCTTCCACGTTTCTTTACTGCAGATAGAATAGTTTCTGATTGACACTTTTGCTCTGATCTTACGAGTATCTTAATAAATAATGTCACTTTATTGCTGTCTCTTACATTACGGTGGTATTATGTTTTCTGGATGGGAGATTGAATTAGGAACATATTTTATTGTTGCAGTTTTTTTTATACTTTTGGTGTTTCGATACTATAGGAACAGACTCAACGACTACATTAGAAGTTGTGAAAATGAGTTCGTGAAAATTGGCACTGGCATCTTAGATATTTTCGTAAATTTTCGCGACTCGTATACATAATAAAACTACGTTTTGACGGTTTTAAGAGCGGTAATTTATTTGATTTTTGTTATCCCGACATTTCGGCCACTTTTCAGTAGCCGTAATCACGGAAGACAAAGAGCTCTGTAAAGCTGGCACCTTAAGTTGAGAATGTTTAAATCAACAATAACATTTGTCCATCGTTAGTCCACGTTTGCCCACCCTTGGTTCAAAAGTTACGAAAAAAATTTGTTTGTGAAGCTGGCAATTCCAACTGAGATTTTTTAACCAAACAATATATCATCTGTTAGCTCATCGTTAGTCCATGTTTGTCCAGGCAAAAGTTTCGTTTGTCCATCCTTAGTTCAAAAATTATAAAAAAAAACTTAAAAACTAAAAAAAATATTTAATAAATTAGAATTTTTTCACTCAAATTGGTTTGAACAACGTTAGTAGAAGATTGCCCAGCAGAAATCTTCGTTTGTCCACCCCAGATTAAAAGTTATTGAACATAAACTTTTTTTTGAAAAAGTAATTCCGGTTCGTCCTATATTTTCGAGAGGTTTAATGTTTATTACACTTGAATGGACTATATCGTTAGCTCACCCAATGAACTCGATTGTCGAGTCAAAAGTTTCGTTTGTCCACCCGTAGTTCAAGTTATAAAAAAAAAACATGTTTTATTTGAAAAACAATTCTATTTAGGGAATTTGCAGTTTTAGATTTTTAAACGGTGATGGACTGGTTCGGTTGATTGTTAATAAAGGTAAATAAACAAAAATTCTAAAAGAAAGCCATCAAAAAACAAAAAAAGGTGTAAGTTATCAAAAAATTAAGAAAAAATAATAGAACACATTCACATACATTATAGACGACCAGGGAATATTCAAAATGGCGGCCAATAAAGACAAAATATAATTGTATATAAAATAAATAGTATCATGTAAATATGAAATCGTTATTGAAATGTGATATTTTGCAAACTGACCTAGTCCATGTATGTGGAGACCGGTTTGGATCGATTTGGAAATGAAAAATTAATTAAATACATGTGTACGTACAATTTTGTCTCTATGATACCTGGAGTTTAAATTCTAATGTAAAATATACTTTTAACATTGATTGATTCTTTTCCTCGGATTTGTTTCGGGAGCTTTTCTAAGTCATTTTTTTCTAGCCATGTCCCCGTCACGCTCCTACGATAAGCAGTATAATGTTCCGGCTTATGACAAACAACACCACCTAAAACATACTAAACATCTTGTATTCTAATTTTACCTGGGATATCTGCTAAAGAAATTATACCATTATATTTTGATTTGTCAATTGTTAAAAAAAAACTTGTGTGTCGATAAATATGAACGGACCCTCCTTTAGAATGACTGGCTTTTTTGCACGAGCATCTTTTGCATTGTTCTTCCCTATCTATTAGTGTCTGTTGAAGAAATTTGTTCAAATACGTCCCAAAGCTCAATCCTTCGCCAATCCCGTCCATATCGAAGATATTTATCTTTTTTACTTTTTCTGTACAATTTGTACATTTCGTTATTAATTCAAAATTCTTAATGTTTGCAAATAATTCAACTAGGTATAAACACTACCATAACAATCTTAAAACCTATCCTAACCTATCTATTATCAATATTAAACATCATTGACAAAAGTCTTGCCTTGAAATTGTATAACGAAGAGTTGAACCCTTCATTGGCATATTTAATTATAAATGAAAAAATAGGTATATCTGTATTCAAATCTACAAAATCTTTAAAAAATAAGTAGTCACAGTAGGAATAGGCTATAAGTTCCATGATCGAATCAAAAGCGCATGTATTTTGAATATACACTTTCTCACCATCTTGCACAACAGGTTTACATATGTTACCATTCTGTAGGACTTCACATTTTGGTTTTCTTAGAGGTCTTTCATAATGAAATTTTAATTCTGGAAAAAGTATTATATTTACCTCTTTAAGAAATATTTCTATTTTCGGAGATAGGTATTCTGCAGTTTGTGTTTTCTTTATTCGTGTCAGTTTTATAGTCGGATCCGGATTTTCTTTTAAAATAGTTGAAATTTCACAACTTCTCTTAACTGTTGTTTTATTATAATACATGTCTTCTTCAACAGCTTCAATATTCAAGCCACAGTAGTTTTCTTGATTTCGGAAGTGGTTATAATCGCTTTGCTTTTTAAGTTTATTGTAATTACAACGTCAGCCACAGCTTTATTTGCCTTAACACCTAATTTACTTGAGATCTCCTCAGTTGTGCATAATTTAATTTTGAGAGGCTCTCGATAGAATTGATGTGCTTTGCAATGAATTTATCCGACCGTAAAGGTAAATAGCGCGTACCTAAATCATTAGTTTTTAGCGTATTGAAGTACGCTTCGCAGTGGGTCGATGTTGCAACATTTGAAGCCTGAGGAAAATACTGTTGCATAACATTTGTCCATAGGTAAAAAAATTTCCGAACCTCATGAAATTTTTTACTACTTCCGGACAATAGAAAGCATTCAGAGATTCAGTTTCCTCCCTTGAATTGATTGCTTCTTGAGCCTTGGCCTGGATATTTTCAATAAAAAGACAATCGAGTTCATTGGATCAGCTAACGATACGGTCCATTCAAGTGTAATATACATTGAACCTCGCGAAATATGGGAAGAACCGAAATAACTTTTTCCAAAACAAATTTTTGTGCAATTACTTTTGATCTGAAGGTGGGCAAACGAAAGTTTTGCCTGAACAATCGAGTTCGTTGAGTGAAATAAAAAATGACCTATTCAAATGTGATAAACACCAAACCTCTCGAAAATATGGGTAAAACAAAAAAAAATATTTCTTTAAGAAAACTCTTTATTCGATTACGTTTGAACTGAGCGTGGATAAACGAGACTGTACTCTGGACAAACATGGACTAGCGATGGACAAACGAGTGGGATATTGTTGGTTTAAAACTTCGCAGAGCTCGCGCTTAAAACCATTTAATGTTTTATATACTCAATAGGCTCTTTTAAATGCCTGCAAGCAGTAGACCACTGCGGATCTTCAATATTATATAAAAGTGCCCAAATTTTTTTTTGTAATATAAATGGGTTACTTTTCGAATGTAAAATAGCTTAATTTAAATTTATTTCAATGAATTAAATCGAAAAGTGCTGAAGTGATAGGTAAGTTTGAGTTTAGGACGTGAGTGTGTCAATCAATAAACTACCACTGCTTATGAGTAGGTACTAATATAAGTATATATATAAGATATTCTCTAATATTTTCGGGATTAGGACGACACAGTCACTCAAACACAATTGAGTTTCTCTGTTAGAAAAGATTTATTGTTTTATAATACATGAAATAAGGTTGTGTATCTACTTAGTACGTTAGAAAAACTTACATATCTCTAAAAAAAGAAACGACATTTAGGGCGGCTTGCATGACGTTCCTTAAATTCGTTTAAGAAACACAAAACGCATTTAACACCCTTAAATACGATAAGCGTCTTGCACAACGCTAAATTTACCGGTAAATACGTTTACAGAACTGTCAAAGTTAATCATCCAAAAATGGCTATTTAACGCCTTAAACGCGTTTAAACATTGTCGCTCGTATGTCTTTATGAAATTGTCACTTATAAAAAGTCAATTACAGATTGTCACTCGTATATTATTTGCTTTAATTATTTATCTCAATTCTAAATACTCATTATTCGTACAAACTAACATGGTAGAAGAGTAATAAAGTTAAGGTATTGGATCCAGTAAAAATATTTTAACTAGGAAAGAATAAATACAAAAATTGTACTCGACCAGACGTTCACAATGGATAAGGCGATCGCAGAGGCTTCAAGGTAAAAATAATGCACCAAGATGGTAAAAATTATGAGCCTCGGTGGTATCGTTTTGAGACAGCGCGCAGGGCAATACCCGGCGCTGAAGAAATTTTCCAAGGAAAACTTCAAAAGCCCGATGAGCCTGCAGCATGTGATAGTGCAGATGCTAAACCCAAATATGAAATAAATTTACAACAATTTCTAAAATTGACTGTGCCCTTTTAACTCTGATGACGACAAACATGACGGATGAGGTTCTAAAACAAGTTATGCGATATAAAAGCGCTAAAGAAGTATGGGATGAGCTAGAACGCCTATGTAATGGAAGCAGCGAAGACAAATTTATGATCTTTGTCTACAATTCTTTGATTAAAAAAAGTACCCTGAAGATGAGATGGGAAAGCATATATCTTCTGCATTAAAGAACATTTGAAAAAATCTTTTCATAAATTATTATTTATTATTCATGCATTTATATATTATTAAAAAATCAATTACAGATCGTCACTCGTATTTTATTTGCTTTATTTATCTCAATGCTAAATACCCATAAAATCGAAAATAAAACACAGCAAAAGATCATTCTTCAGGTTGCCGCCAAAAATTCCGAAGTAAACTTAACCTAACGAACAAAATTTCAAATGTCAATTTGAGATTGGCCAACTAAAATCCTTTTTACGCAGGAAATAACTAACATTGAAGCTAAATTTCGTGTGTTTGTTCGATAAAATGCACATCTGGTTGTTTTACCGATGGCATAAATCCATTTTACTAAATGACATGGGAGAGTGCCTCATGCAAGGCAACATAAATGCATTCACTATTAAACGCGTTTAGAGAGTTTAGAGAGAGAGTTTAGTAGAGAGAGACGATCGTTGTGCAAGGGCCTAAGTGGTGCATGCGTTCCGGCCAGGACCGAAACCGCGTCTTTTGAATTCGGGACGCGTGCGCTAGCCATTACGCTACCACGACTTTTCTCTATGTAAGTATAAATCAATGAAATTCAATTTCCCTTAATAAAATAAAGACCATATTTCGTAAACAAATGTAACGAATACGTGAAATTCACGGGCGTTGTGGCAGATACGTAATATCGCCCCGAATCCGCGTATCCGCGGCTGCGGATATTAATATCCGGACGGACCTCCATTCCGACTGCGGGCCGCCGCTCCCCCCCACTCCCCCCCCCCGCCTCGAAGACAATTTATTTGAATGTAACATATTTTATCTCGGAGCATTCTGGCGTGTTATGCTAAACAACAAAGGGTTTCTCCTTTTCATTAAAATATTTTGTCAATATAGCAGTGTCCTCGTGTGATTTTCTGATTGGTACTTATTATACAATTTAATATAATCTGAATATCGAGTATGTGTTGAATATTATCTGTATAAATAAATGTATTTATGTCTGTCCTGTATGAGCTCCTAAACTCTTTTCCAGATTGTGATGAAACATTGACAGGACGTCCTGAGGACGCCCGCGAGGGTTTCCGGTCCAAAAATATTGTTGCAAGCCGTTACTAATCCGTTGCAGGTGTCTTATTACCCTTTTGAATTTAAGTGAGCTCTTGTTTGCGCTAATCTTTGTTTACGCTGCCCTAAGACGTCATAAAACCTTCTTCCCTCTGTTGATATTTCGTGCAAATTCTCGGTCCATTGCTATCAGAAAATTAAGTCCGAAATCAAAGTTTATCACTCAAGTGTGCATTTTGATATAATGTAGTTTTAATGATATAAAAACAATGTGTTTTTTGGCTGATTTTTTTAAAAGTTTCTTTTTGCAATTACTCGAACACGGTAAAAGTAAGAAAAAACAGTTCTACTAGAAATTTGTAGAGCTTAAAATTATACATATTGTATACTTTTGCCTGTTATTATGCCTCTCAGTCTAGATCGTAGGCTGTATTATATGACGTAGCTGGTCGCTGCCTTCGGGGCGCGGTACACGTCGCGCGACCACCGTCGGCGGGCACCCGCTTCGTTCATAATAATGCTATTAAACTCCTGGACCGACTCCAATTGCTTTCGACGTTGTGAAATGCCGATATAATGTTCGCTCTAAAGGGTATTACATACTCGTATTTTATATGTTAATATACAATATTATAAGTAGAGCAAGATATATTTGTAAGTAGAATGCAGAGGTTAATTGACTCGCTATAAATCTATTTCAAGGCTAGCAAAATGCCTTGAAAATAAAGTTCGAATAGAATAGAATAAACATTTATTGTATAAACTGTCACAATTATAAAATTACAAAGTTGTTCGAGTTTCTTGTTGGAACGCAGTTTGTCCTTTCGGACGTACAATACAGGCGATTGTAATGGTGCCTGGCCATAATTACATTATTTAATCAAACAATAAATTATTAAATTAATATAAATCTTTATCTTTATAGAGCCATTAATCAATGTCACATTGCTATAAATTATATTTCATCGTCAAATAATCAATTTCAAAATTAAACTGTTGTACATTATGTGAGTCGTCATATATTACAATATAGTTATTTATGTCCTAAATATTCGTTTACTGTATAATATGCTTTTTGTATTAAAAATGTCTTAATCTTGCGTTTAAATATATTAGCAGTTGTAATATTTAGAAGCTCATCTGGTTAATATTAAAAATAATAAAAAGTTTTTACTTTCATGTTCACCGATGACCTAAGGAATTTCTCCTGATTCAAATTGAAGAATTGAAAACGTTCTTTAACATAAATAGGAGATTTGGGACTAAACAATATATTGTACAGAAGTGACAGGATATGCGTCTTCCGGCGAAGGCGGATAGGTAACCACTAAAGCTTAGTGCGAAATTCGGATATGCGATCGTATGATTGTATGTCTTTCAAATGTCCGGGCCATAAAAATGGCCCGGACATTTGAAGGGCTTGCGTGGGGCCATAGGAAGGCCAACACGTAGAAGCCCTTGACAAATTCAATGTAAATGTGGCGTGACACTGACCGATGACTATTTCTATCTACACCATATAATAATGCACCCTAGAACAAGCCCCGGCCAATGTAGGACTATTGTGGGAAATGAGGACAAAAAGTACCGGACTATTGGGGTGAACTGCTAGTGGTACTAGGGGTGTGGGAATATGGGGACTATGGCGTCTGCCCGTCGCAATGTTCGGGGAGCATGGAAAAATGAGCAGACGGTGACTCGCCACTCCTATTATTATTATATTTATGTGATATAATTAGATGTTCATTCTATATATTTGTTTCGAGTTAAAATTCAAATTATGTTAGTGGTTCGGGAGTTAATGAAAGTGCGATTACCGGCGACCGCACGCGCTGGCTCGAAACCGCAGCTCCAGCGCCACGCGGCCGATTGTACGCGACCTCATTAATATTATATTCCGCGGCATAATATGTGTTGCGACACGCTCATCCACCAATGTATTGATGTATCATTTAGCACAGCTAAAGACTGTGGTTTAATACATGAACGTGACGCTACGTTAATAATGATATATATCGCTGTTAGAGCAGCCGACAAGATTGGGCATTTGTGAAATACTGGTGTGCACATCACGTAAACGATAAGGTTCCTGTATATATAGTCTAAAGTGAAATTAGGAACAATTAAGAAATTAAGTTAAGTACTACAAGAGTACATTTTCTCTAGCCAGTGGTGCGTCAGCTTATTCAACGAGGTAACCATCATCAACGCACCACTGAACTTATATATTATGTGTGTGTATTAGAGATGTCACGAATAGTGGTTTGAACATAATATCGAACATTCGGCCACGCTCTCAACCAAGGCGCCGAAATACGGCTACCGAATGTTCGGCGTAAGATGAATCGTTCGTAGCAGCTTAGTATAGCAGCAATAAACGGTTTAAAGAGCTACTTTGAAATGTTTTTTATTTGATTCTGCCATTTTAAAAACTGGCCGAATATAACATTAGATTTAAAAAAAGCCAGAATCGCATTCAAACCGTTAAAACGTAGTTTACATTTAATTTTTTAATGGAAATATAAACAATTTTGAGCAATATGTGCGGTTTGTTATCAATATTTGGTATTCGAAATTCGGCCGAATAGCACGCAGTACTCGGCCGACTACTGAATAACAGCCGAATATTCGTGGCATCTCTAGTATATATGCATTATATATATATATATATATATATATATATATATATATATATATATATATATATATATATATATATATATATACATTATAACAACGTATCTTCTTAATGCCGCGTCAATTAGTTACTAATCGGTATACCAAGTGTAGGGGATTGTTCCGAGGGATTCCCAATTACACACACTAGCTTTTTGATAATATATATATTTTATTACGTGAGAGCAGTTTTTGTAGTACATGTAGTTAAATGTGAAGAGAGGACAGAAAGGTGGCGCTGCTGTTGCATCGCACCAGTGTTGCTATAGTATAAAATAGTTAACATACTCCCGCCCTTTTATAAGGACTATATTTATAAAAAATAGTTTAAGTTATAAAACAGAGATGTTACAATATAATGAATTTGAATTTTAGTAGTAAGTAAATGTAGTACAATATTTTGTAGTAGTATGTAGTGATTCTATATAATAATAAGTAGTAGTAAGTAGATATGTAAGTTCTTATAACTAGGTATTTTAAAATTAAGCATAAGTATTTTTAAGTTAAACATAAGTATTCTTAAGTTAAACAGGTAAGTAATATAATTAGTTATAATTTGACAAATAAATTCAATTATAATTTTTGATTATTATATAATAAAATCAACTTATGTATGGGTCTTGTAAAATCACCTTTAGAAGTTCTAATTACTACAGACCTAATTAGTTTATCAGTTTTATTAATATTTGTAGAAATAACCTTGCCCAGGGGCCAACAGGTTGGAGGTGTACATTCATCTTTGATTATGACTATATCTCCTATATTTAGGTTTTTCTTTATTTCTAACCATTTGTTTCTGTTTTGTAATTCAGACAAGTAACTAAAATAAAATTGTTTCCAAAATCTTTGTTTTATTGACAATAACCTTTGATATATATTTAATTTAGATTCACTGTGGTCTAGAATATTAGGTTCTGGTATATCACTAATTGATGTACCTATAATGAAATGAGCAGGTGTTAGACAGTTGATATCATCTGGAAGATCTGTGATTTTACACAATGGTCTTGAGTTTACAATGCCTTCAATTTGTACTAACACTGTATATAATAATTCATAAGTTAACTTTGTGGAACACAAGTGTCTTTTTAGTAATGATTTGACTGATTTTATTCCTGCTTCATAAATACCACCCATGTGACTTGCTAGGGGTATAGTAAATTTATATTCTATAGAATTTGATGAACAATAATCGATTATTTGACTATATGACTTATCACATTTAAACATTTTATATAAATCATGTAACTCTGTTTTAGAGCCTTTGAAATTAGTAGCATTATCAGTATATAAACAGATTGGTATACCTCTACGCGATATGAATCTCTTTAATGCACATATAAACGCTTGTGAGCTGAGATCTGTTACTAATTCCAAGTGTATTGCTCTAGAAGCTAGACATACAAATAGACATATGTAGCCCTTTGAATATTTACAATTACGAGACATAGCGCTCCTGACAGCTATAGCACCACTAAAATCAACTCCAGTGTGAAGGAATGCTCTCTTTAGGGTTACTCTAGGACTGGGAAGACTAGCCATTTGTTGACTGCATGTCTGAGCTCTAAATCTAGTACATCTGACACAAGAATGAATAACTTTCTTGACTTCATTCCTGCCGTTTAGTATCCAGTATTTTAGTCTAATGTTATATAAGGTAGTTTGAATTCCAGAATGTAGCAATTTTTCATGATAATGTTTAGCAATTAATGAGGTTAAGTGATCTTTTGATGGTAGAATTATTGGATGTGCTTGTGTGTATGGAATGTCTGAATTTTGGATTCGACCTCCAACTCTTATGAGTTTGTTCTCATCCATAAAAGGGTTAAGTTTCCTTAGTGGACTTGATTTAAATGTATATAACGATGAGGTTAAGCATGAGATAGTATTTTTTATAGAATGTAATGTGCTTGGGCTATTTAGTGAATGTAGTTCTGATCTTTCTTTAGAAAAATATTTAAGTTGAATTATGAGTAGTATAAAGTTTGTAGCTATACTATGTTCTGAGACTGTAAGACAAGAAGTAATATGTTTTTGTTTTCTTATATTATTCAAAAATCTAAAAATGTATGCTGTTATTCTTACTACTTTAGTAAAATTTGAGTATCGACAGAATATGTCATGGAAGAAAGTATAGTTTATGCTGATATCTGTATGGATGGGTTGTGTGACTGTGTTTGTAGAATGAAGAGTATCTTGATTGTATGAATTTTGTTCTGTCAGAGTAGGTTCTGATAAAGGCCAAGAATTAATATCTTGTATTAACCAAATTGGACTATTCCACCATAATTGACAAGATGGAAGATCTTTAGGCATCACACCTCTAGTTATCAAATCTGCAGGGTTTTGTTTGGTATTGATATAATACCAATAAGTGTTTGGTGTAGCTTCTACAATTTGCATTAAACGGTGAGAAATGTAGGAATCATGTTTATGTTTGTAAGGTGACTTTATCCAGCTTAAAACAATGACAGAGTCTGTAAATAAGTACACTTTATCAATTTTTGTTTTATTTCTTATTGAAGTGGTAAATTTTTCATATAATTTAGATAACAATAAAGCTCCACACAGCTCTAGTCGTGGTATACTTTGTTGTTTTTTGATTGGTGCTACTCTTGATTTTGCCATAACAAGATTACAAGTGTCATTTGTGTTTGGGTATGTCGCTCTTAAGTATAGGCAAGCGCCATAAGCTTTATTTGAGGCATCACAAAATCCAATTAAATAAATTTGTGTAGGAATATCTGTGAAATACCATCTGGGAATATTAATAGTTTTTAAATAATGTAATTGATCAAAAAACTGTTGCCAAATATGTTGTAATTTGTGTGATATATATGAATCCCAATGTACATTTTCTTTCCAAATGTCTTGCATAAGAATTTTGGCTAAAATAGTAGAAGGTGCTAGTATTCCAATTGGATCAAATATTTGAGAAATTTGTGATAATATATTTCTTTTAGTAGGTGTAATAATAGTCAAATTAGGAATTTGTATGTATAATGTGTCTTGTGTAGGTTGCCACTGTAGGCCTAGTGTTTTGACTGAGTCTGGATAATTAAAACTGTATGAATTGTTTTTATTGTATGTGTGTTGTTTATGCTGTGTGTCTTTTTCAGTATTAGGATCTGAAAGTGAAATTTGTTTTAATATTTGAGTATTATTAGCTGTCCATTTATGTAATTTAAAAGAAGCTTTTTTAAGCAAATCAATTAGTTGTAAGCATAATTGAGTACACTTCTCTAAAGAATTGTCTCCACTTAAGTAATCGTCCATATAACTGCAATTAGTAATGCATTCATATGCTCAGCTGTGAGTTTGTTTGTATTTTTGTGCTAGATCTAGCATTGTGCGACATGCTAAGTATGGTGCACACTTGGTACCATAGGTTACTGTGCTTAGTTCAATGCATTTTAATGGCTGTAACTTAGATTCTCTCCATAAAATTCTTTGTAATGATCTTTGTTCAGGGACTATAAAAATACCTCTAAACATTTTTATAATATCACAAGAAAATACATACTTGTGTAGTCTGAATTGTATAATAATATCTAGTAAATCATTGTAAATATTAGGACCTTCAAAAAGTATATCATTTAAAGATATGCCTGTTGAGGTTTTACAACTAGCATTGAAAACAACACGCAGTTTTGTGGATCTGCTATCAGGCTTAATAACAGGTAAGTGTGGTAAATAATATGTATTTTTATCTGTAGGTGAGAAATCTTGTATATAATTAGCGTGTCCTAGCTTAATATATTCATCTATGAAATCTTTATACTTAACAAATAGTGAGGGATCTCTTTGAAATTTATTTTCTAAATTCAGTAAACACCGGTAAGCGGTTTTAAAGGAGTTACCTAGATCTGGTATTTTTTCTTTCTTTATTGGCATGTTCACAATGTAGTGTCCAGTGTCATCTTGTGTAGTCGTAGATTGATATAATTCTTCACAATTTTTGTCATCTGGAGACTGTACTTTGCAAGGTGCAGTTTCCTCCTGTTCCCAGAATCTTTGTAATAATTGATCTGTGGATTGTGAAATGTGCAAGCTAACGTGTGTGTTAGAATGTATATTAGTATGTATGTTAGATATGAAAGAGCCTGAAATTATCCATCCAAACACAGTTTCTATCATGTTTGGTAAGCTTGGGCCAATTTTAATTGAACCTCTTAGTAAGAGTGTATAGAAAAGGTCAGCACCTATAAGAAGGTCTATATTGCCAGGTATGAAGAAAGTAGGATCTGCTAATTTATTTTTAAGTGTGTAGGGTATATTCCAGCTTTGTGTGTCTATGTATTGGTGAGGTAGGGGAACTGTAATGTTGTCCATCACTAAGAGTGTTATGTTAGAAGCAAAGTTGCTATGGTGAGATGATATATTAGTGTTGATACTGACTTGAGATATGTTGTTCTTGTTGCCTACTCCTTGTATTGTACAGGCGTTATATTGAAAAGGAAGTTTTAGAGTGGTGGCAAGCTTATGTGTTGCAATGTGGACTTCACTACCCGAGTCAAGCAGAGCTCGAGCGTTTCTCCATTTGCCATTAATATCTTGTATTTTAATCACAGCTGTAGAAAGTAAAATAGAGTTGTTTGTCTTAGCCATAAGAACAGTGGAAGGCGTGACATGTTGAACAAGTTCCTGTTGGATATTAGGGGAAGTATTAAGCGTTGAAGTAGCATTGTTATTTTGATTTGAAAGAGCACTTGTTTGTTGTTGACTTGTAGTTAGAGATGCAATAGCTGCAGGGCTGCGTGAATATCCAGCTGTGGTGGACTTCACTTTACTCTGAGAGCTGTCCATATGTATTGTTGTATGATGCTTGCGATGACAAGATAAGCATGATAGCTTGGAACATTTATGATTGTTTTTGTAAGGCTGTAAACAGTTAAAACACAATAATTTGGATTTTATAAAGTTGATACGATTAGGTACAGTCATTTCTAGAAAGACTGGGCATTTATATAACTCATGATTTTGTTGACATAATATACAAGTTCTAGAATGTTGAATAGAATTCAAGTGAACACTTTTTATATTTTGTTTATAGTTACAATCAGTATTTTTGTCATTTAATAATTCAAATGCAGTTCTACGTAGGTTTAAGAACTCGATTAAGTCGGATAAGCTGGGTAATGAGTTATCTTTTCTATTTATTTCCCATGCGGCACGTAATGAATTATCTAGTTTTTGAGAAATTAGAAATACTAGTAGTACATCCCAACTATCAACAGGGAGTTTAATTGCTTTTAATGAATCTAAACTTTGTTGCAAAATTACTAAAAAATCTTTTAAGTTATGTTTTGTTATGGTATTGAAGTTTATAATTGATTTTAAATGAAAGTTTACAATGATGTTTTTATTCTCAAACCTTTTTGATAGTATATCTAATGCCTTACTGTAATTTTCCTCCGTTATGAGTAGAGATGATATCAAACCAGCAGCTTCTCCGGAGAGGGCAGACTTTAAATACTGTAATTTATTGACCGTTGGTATGTCTGAGCTGTCCACCGATGCATAGAATATATTTTTGAATGCTGGCCATTGTCGAATGTCACCATCATACTTTGGTAGTTCCAATAAGGGCAGTTTAACTCGGGGCTTTCGAATAGTACATTCATGCTGAAATAGAGTGGAGTTTAAGTCGGGCTGATTTGTACCTGAAAGGAAAGACTCAATTTGTGCCTTCGCTGTATAGTACAGGCTTTCTGTATTTTTTCTGTCTTTTTCGTGAGCAGAGAGCGTGTCGCTCGATTGTTCGATTAGTTCCCATTGTGTCTGTATTTCGTCATATTTTTCGAATATTGACGTTAATTCCTTTGATCTCACTTTTAGCTCATTTATCGTATTATTTTCAGGATCGTATGATTGTACAAAATGAGCGATCCTTGTAATTTTCCCTTTTTGTATGCTTCTTGTACGTTGTAAAGTTTCCACGTCGTATTGTGATTGCGTCATCTTTTTTGTTTAATAGATGAATTGTTGTTCGACTTTGTTGCACTTTTATATTATTTGTAGTTTGTATTATGGATTTACTGTAATTTATATTGTATATTTGCACTTTTTGTAGTAATTTTTCAATTTTGTGTAAGCGTGGTTGTAAAACACCGTCTTTGTAGTAAAATCTTTCTTGCTGTGGCGCTATGCAGCACGTTATGCGTGTGCGTTTTTGATTGGCCGTTGAGAGCGTCGTCTTCTCTGATTCGCGTATCGAGCGCGTCCTTTTTGTGCCTATTGGCTGTCAGCAAGATCACGCGCTAATGGCGGCGTGCCCTTGCCTCTCGCGACGAGATGGACTTTTTTCTTTACCTTTATCTTGCGTGATGCGATGTGAAGTCGTAGTTCTTTTTTCTCTCGAAGGACCAGAATTATGTAGGGGATTGTTCCGAGGGATTCCCAATTACACACACTAGCTTTTTGATAATATATATATTTTATTACGTGAGAGCAGTTTTTGTAGTACATGTAGTTAAATGTGAAGAGAGGACAGAAAGGTGGCGCTGCTGTTGCATCGCACCAGTGTTGCTATAGTATAAAATAGTTAACACCAAGTAAGTAAAGTAGATGTACTCTTAACATATTGTTACGAGTGCGGGACTCGAATTAAAATGCCGTTGGAATGACTATAGAACTTATTAGAACTATACAAACACGTATGACACAGGTACAAATACAACTGGACACAACCAGTACAACTGCACGATACAATAACACGCGCAAAGTCCGTCATTATATAGCTTATCGAATGTGCACGTCTTGCTCGTATCGTAATCATCGCTTGACTGCTCCACCCCTCCATTCGGGCATTGTTTTATATTAATCTATACAATACAACAATCGACCGCGTGGAATGAATTTTCCAAGAAAAAGTTATCCGCACACCTACGGCTATACACGAGTACAATAAAAATAGGATGTGTTTCTTAATTACAAATTTTAAGCACAGAGTAAACAAAAGAAATCCAAATGCGGGAAAGGTAATAAACTGCAGGCGTGCATTCACTTTGTCGGCGTGTAACTATGTTATCATTATATAAGATTTTGAAAAAAGATCTTCAGTACGAATAGTGCGAATTGAACTTTGAATTTAAATATAAACTAGCTGTCCCGGCAGACGTCGTCCTACCCGGTAAAAAATAGGGGTTGATCGTAGAGGGTTGAAAATTTAGGGTTGTATGTATCTTGTAATGCTGTATCATAAAAAAATAGAAATTAAAAATTTTGTCTAATAAATAAATAAAAAAATTTAGGGGTGGACTACCCCTAACATTTAGGGGGATAAAAAATAGATGTTGGCCGATTCTCAGACCTACCCAATATGCACACAAAGTTTCATGAGAATCGGTCAAGCCGTTTCGGAGGAGTATGGCAACGAAAACTGTGACACGAGAATTTTATATATTAGAGATGTAGAAACATTAGAATCATTACCTTTGCTACAACAAACATTTATTTTTTTTGTTTTACATTCTAGTATATGATATCGAGTCATTTGCTCAGACATTTTGAAAGCAGTCGTTACTAGGACACAAATGCAAATAAAGAGATTGATTGCTTTACTACTGGCGTGATGCTGTCAACCTAGTTCTTATTCATCTTTTTACTATAAAGAAAGAAATGCGATTGAATCATTTTTTTCTAAATTTGAAGAACATCTTTGTCAAATAAAACCCGGGTAACTCCTGGGTCAAAACTAAATGTTATAGCACGGTACGCCGATCTATATGTAAAAGGAAGTGGTGTTAGTTACACTATTTATTACTCAAGAACGGCTGTACCGATTTGGCTGAAAGTTGGTGGGGAGGTAGCTTAGAACCTGGAGACGGACATAGGATACTTTTTATCTCGTTAGGTTGCGCTGAGATCGGGTCCTAGATCTTTATTTTTTCAGCGCAGGTCAACGTCTGTCGGGACCGCTAGTATTATAATAAATAATGGCTCAGAGAAGGATTATGTCCTAATCAATGACGTCATTAATTCCGTGTCCCATAAATTGACAATTAGCTTGTCCTCCCCCTTGCGACCGCGTTCGACCCGCTCTGCATTCAGTTGACAGTGCGGATTAGTTAGTGATAGTGATGTTGCCGTGCAGAATCAATGTTATCGTAAATGCATATTCGAAAAGCACTTTCCACGGAGTCTGTAGTTCAGCGGGCTAAGCCTTTGACGGCTATCCTTCACCGCAACGGAGAGGCTCCGGGTTCGATTCCTAGTGTGGTAAATTTCGGAAACGGATTTTTTCCGTTATATTTACTATAGTCTAGGTGTTTAGGATCGGCCCCAGAGTAATCCGTTATATATATTACCCGTAACACAAGCATAACTTGCTTAATTTGGAGCTATAAAATGTGTGTTTGCCTGCCTATTATTTATTATTATTTATTTACTAGGTAATGAGTGTGTTTTACTGAAATAAAAAATAATTAATGTAACAACTTTTTCCTTGTATAAGATAAGTAGCAACGAGAGATGCCGAAGACCGCGCGAAATGGAGTAGAAAATGTAGGAAAATGGACCCTGGGCTTCGGGGCGCACGCTCCGAAAGCAAGCAGGATTTAACGCTCGGTTAATGATGATAATAAATAGTAAGATATACTAGATATGCTATCTTTTGTTCGAGCAGGACTTACAATTTATCCTTATCTCTATTAATATTATAAATGCGAAAGTAACTACTGGACCAATTTGGCTGACAGTCAGTATGTACATATTTTCGATTTGATCATTTTGGTGTACATATGTAATTTTAATACCGAAAATTGGCATAGAAACTTTCATACGGGATGGGATAGTTTGCGATATAAAATGAAGTGAACCTTCTGGGGAAATAGCAATAACATAAAAAAACTAATACAATGTAACCTCTTTAAACAAGATGCACATACTAGAGCTTCAGGTTGGAGTAAACTCTAGTACAAAAACTTTTATAAATTAGTTATAAATGCATTGTTATTTAATACGTATTACTTAATTAATTATAAAACTTGTCATTTAACTGCGCCGCAAACACTAGTCACAATGAGGAAAGATGACTGTCAGGCGAGAGGCTTACATTTGAATGCGACGAAAACAAAGGTCATTGCGGGCGCGATGCGATGGCCGGGAGAAGGCGAAGGGACGGGAAGAAGAAGCAAGGAGGAAGGACTCACCTCGCCACCAGTCCGCCGACACACTGTACTCGTCCCCCGGGGATTCACACGTTCACTAGGATTCTGTATTTTAACATTATATGCAATCTTGGGTTTATTTTACTTTATTTTGTTCCAACAATTTGTACGTAATTTATGGCGGTGACAGCAGTGACAATTTCGAATATATCTTGTTTAGCACATTCTTCATTTAAAGTTTTATTCCTATTCCTGATGGCGAGGATGGGGAGGAAGACTTTACAAGGAGGTGTCCCTCGGCGCGTCCAGTCATGGTGTTTGAAAGAGAAACAACCAGAATGAATGCAAGGATAATGGTCGATGATGTTATGCTGGAACAAGTGAATGAGTTTGTATATCTCGGATGTGCTTTTAGCAGCGATGTAAGGTACACCGCTGATATAGAAAGAAGAGTGAATTTGGGGAATAGTGTAAATGGAGCCTAAGGTAAACTTCTAGGCGCTAAGAACCTCAGCCAGAAGGCCCAGCTTGCCATACACAACGCAGTGCTGGTACCTACGCTCACGTATGGAAGCGAGAGTTGGGTATGGAAGAGAGAGCATGAAAGTAGAGTAAACGCGGTCGAGATGCGAGCACTGCGCAAAACCGGCGGAGTGACGCTCGCGGACTGCGTTCGTGATACCGAAGTAAGAAAGAGAATTGGTCTGAAAGGAGTGTCGGGGTGAAGGTAAGGAAAGGAATGCTCCGGTGGTTCGGACATGTGGAAAGAATGTATGATGAAAGAATGACTAAACAGATATACAATGCAAAAGTGGATGGATGCAGAAGTCGCGGAAGGCCACGACACACCTTCCATCATCAAATTGCTCCTTTACTAGCAGAAGGTGATGTCAGGAGCCTTAAGAACAGACGAGCGTGCATGACAAGAGCTATGAATGTCAAAGAAACAAGTGAGGTGTGTCTAAATGTCACTCTGTTGTTCGTGCCTACCCCGCAAGGGACCTGGCGTGAAGTTATGTATGTATGTATGTCACTTAAGATTATGGTCAAACATCGTATAAGTTTAATATTAATTTTCACTTAAATGTTGATATTTATCTTGAAATCACAGATAGTTGTTGTGCAACTGAATACGAGGTACATGTGATCACAGCCGTATGAGAGCACACGCGGACGTCCGCAGGCTAACGAGCGGCGCTCATTGGACGCGGTCGGCGCTGCGGAGGCGGCGGTCGGCGGTCGGCGCAATCAGCACAACACTACTTCTCAGCTCACTCTAAACATTCCACGCTAATGATGCGGAATTTGGTTTTTAATTAAAACGAATGCATTGCATGTAACACCGGGACGGGGAATCAATACAGTTTCTCAACTTAGCATGGTGTCCTAGTAATGTCAATTATCAAAACAAAATTTCTTAAAAAAAAAAATCAAGAACGTCCACAAAAGTTGGCCATTACTGTAATGTCCTTCTATAATATAATCTGTGCAAGAGTCCGTAATAAAAACTTCCTGGTTCCTTGTTTTATTCCTCGTATTTTATGAACTTCCTTCACATGTATATTAAATGATATACTAGATAATCGAGTTTTTACAATGAATTTAGAAATTAGAAAATTTCTGAGGGTTAATTTAGACTTCGAAATTCCAAACATACAACTTTTACGATTTTGCCTGTCTATCTGTCGATCGAAGCATCATTTAAAAACTACAGAACGGATATGAATAAAACTACACAGAGCAACGTATATAATTAAATTTTGCTTGTTTTCACCGTAGGTTGCATCACTTTTGTGATTAAGGAGATGGGCACTGAAAATCAGTGCTGTGTCGGAATATGTTTCGGCACAGCATAATAACGAGTGCCAGCCTCATTTCGCAAATTGCAGCACACATTGTTATTGTTATTATTATAAATATTTGTTTAGTGTCGCATTTTTAGAAATAAATATTTTCTTTCTTTCTTTAGCTAGATTATTTTCGAGCCAACACTCAGGATACCTTTTATCCCGATAAATGAAGAAGCGTGGGATAGACGAGTACAGCCGAAAAGGTAGCGCTGCGATGCATGCTGTTTTACACGCCCTAATAAATATTTCGGTGAAATGGCAACGCTAACAAAGTTTCGCTTGCATACACTAATAATAAATGATAGGTAAAGTTACAGAACATTGGCAGTATTATGGAATATTATTAAAATGCTATTAATACACTTGAGTATTTAAAAAAATTGAGGGTAGACTTATTATGTAATCATGGCCACTGAAACGCGGCCAAAATGTCAGATTAAAATGGATAGCGTTAATCGGCTGTGACAGGCGGGACGGGCATGGGACCCCTTTTCCAGAAATGGGGCCAACGAAATCCAGGTGTGGTATGGCGGATTTAAATTTACGTTTTTACTTTTTGAACATGTTATATAAACTTAGCGACTTCAGAATTAATTTTTCTATTAGATTCTTCATATTTGGTTTGCGAAAATATGGCCATGTTTCCGAATTTCCTATTCCTATTCATTTTCGCCGGAATACTCACATTCTAACTCTCCTTTAAAACATTACTGTTCATATTCTAAGCACCAAACAGAAAGACTGCACTGATTTTACAAACAAATTTTGTTTATCGCACTTACACGAAATATTAAGTCTTGTAAATCAAACCACAGCACCTTAAGATATTGGTCAACGCCATCTATGGCGAAACTACATGAATGTAACAAATTTATTACAAATCCTAACACATACTGTTTAATCCCAATAGTCCTCCTTACTTTAAGGAACGTTTTGAATTTCCACCTCTCCACGTCTCACAATTATGCGCTCAGATACATATCGTAGACTCCTGACCCTGCACATACTTCATCCTTTTATGAAAAACCAAAATTTTTTCACTAGAGACTCAAAAAAAATAGTCGGTTCAACTGTGATGGAAAGTGGTTAACGTCGCCTATGGACCTAAAGTCCAATACCAAATGTGCTGAAGGAGAAACTGGAACCTAGCCACAAATGCAAAAAAAAAACCAAGTTATTATGGCGGCATACTCTAGATCAGGGATGACACCCAGTCGAGCAAATGCCCTACCACCATATGAATAAACTAAAGGCAAGTAAATTTATGAAATATTGGTTAAATCTGAAACCAGTAATCAGGCGCTGCGTGGAGACAAAGAATGAGGCGGAGCGCCTGTGACAGACACCACTGACACCACTATTAATTATAGTTGGAACTTCTACTTATGAGGGGGACAGAATAACAAACGAGCGCACGTCATCTCTGACAAAGACTTACTTGGAGACATTCCTACTTGCTCACTACACACGGAAATTACAACCCTAACATAATCAGACGTAAGGTAGAATTTTCAACGACGATATTTTACTGTGACGTGTGGTATAAGTTACAAGCGATGGGTACTATAGCAAAGAAATGAAAAGATTCGCGACAGGTCTTAATGGCAATTTTATAGTGATGTGATTTTACATAGCAGGAAGTTAATATCGATATGTTTTTGGCAACAATATTTTATTTGAAGTATTTAGAATTATTGTATGTTTGTTTATAATTTATTTCATAAGAATATAGGGTCCCTCAATTTTAAGCTAATTCCGCCTAAGAGTCCCTTCGAAGCCTCCGCGAAAACCTATAACCCCTCTCTTTCCTACATTAAGAACAACAGTGCTAGGTGCTAACTCCCCTATCTTTAGAATGTATGGAATTTTCAATAGCAGCAGTGATGTAACGGACATTTAGTTCAATGATTTCAAAAAATCATTTTATAAAAAGATTCGTTTAGTCCAAAAAGACATTAATTAGACATAAAGAGACTAATTTCAATATCTTACACTTTATTGTTATTTTAATTATTAGAGTTTATTTATATATAGTTTTAACATCGCATTGCAAACTTAGTCATAAGTCCTGTTAACTATTTTATACTACAGCAACACTGGTGCGATGCAACAGCAGCGCCACCTTTCTCTCCTCTCTTCACATTTAACTACATGTACAACAAAATCTGCTCTCACGTAATAAAATATATATATTATCAAAAAGCTAGTGTGTGTAATTGGGAATCCCTCGGAACAATCCCCTACAAGTCCATTAACTGATCAGATATAAAAACTGTTGGTGATCCCTACTAAATATATAAATAGTGAAACATAATTAAAATGAATGTGATTGTGATATTTTAAAAGTTATATGAGAAAACATTATTTTAACGCCTGCTCTTTTATGTGTAAAAATATTAAATTTTGTAAGTCGTGTCCGTACCCCTATGACAGCCCTATTCCAGAGTCTGTTTGATATTATTTATAACAATAATTTTTCCAATCCATGCCACACGTTTTTGACAACCTTCTGGCTAGTCATAGTGTTTGAGAATTAATTATTGCTTTTTTAACAGCTGACAAAGATTTTAGCCTCTCGTAATCGTTTTTAATATTAACATACTGCTATTATACAAGCAACAAAGTGAGTTTTGATTTTTATTAGTATCAATTTCGAAATATCTATGGAAAAATATAGTTTAATTTTGATTTCTTGTGTAAATATACATTTCGTTAGTTTAGAATATGTTTTTAATTTAGATAAACGAAAAAGTGCTTAGTAATGTACTTGTAGATACAGTCAAAATAAGACTATCTTGTAGATAAGGACGAATGTGAATTAAAATTATTCGACTAATAGAATTCCCTTATGACGATACCGAGAATTTCACTGACTACAACACCAGTCTAATAAGTCTGTAACCACACATTCTCTCGTTCACTTGTACACACATCACACTCATATATATACACCCCCATTCATTTCCACTTACATTACAAATATTAACACGAATACTTTCTTCTTTGAAATTGTACAAACGAGTTGTTTTGAAGTGGGCGCTAACTAACAGCTAACAGTATTATACTACATGCCATTCCAAATTGTTTCTGTACACATGTTAATGGTTTTTAATAAATTCTTCTTAAAAGTCAATAAATATTTCATTTGTCATGTTTTTCAAATAAATCTATCTCCGCACTTTTTTGTCAAATAAAACTGGTTGATTATATAAATAATTAAAATTGTATAAAATACATAGATACGTATATATTTTTAAATTAGACCACACCCCAACCACCCAATCCAGCAATCACGTGAGTAATTAGTCGGCGTGATACGTGACCGGAATGGAGGGCGGGAGTCGGAGCTCCGTCCACCTCCGCGCGGAGACAGCCCGTCCACGTCACCTGACATGCGTCCGAAGGATTACTTTGTTTACGCTGTAATCTTCAGGTTCTGCTCGTGTCTTCTGGTTTGTAAATGGCATGGTGATTACGAGCAGTATTTAAACTTTAATCTTGTCGTAACTAATTTTAATAAATTGCGCAAGTGCTCGATAGTCCACGCACAACGAAGGGCTCTGTAGAAATAACGCACCTTTACTGTCTTCGTTGTTTCGCTACAGAACCATAAAAAAGCAATCAATCAAAATCTACACAACGCATATTAACTAAAACAATTATTGTTGAAAATATTTTGAAGATTTTGGTACACAAATTTGATTGAAAGAACTAAATTTTTTTTAGGGAATCACTAATTGATCAATGATCGACCTTTCAAAAGTAAAATAAACGCTTGGACGGAGTATAGTATACAACATTTGATAACATAATTTTTTATGACATATTACTAAGATATGAAGTAAAAAAAATTGGTCCACGCTATCAAATTTCCCAAAATAGATTTTCCGTAATTTTACATAGTAGAAACAACGTCACTTTCCGCGGCGCTGTCTGTCTGTCCGTAAATCCGCTAATTTATTTTCCGCGAATTTACTTTACTTCTCCTTGCTGAATAAAAATGTATAGCCCGAAATAGCTGTTAAGATCTTTTTATAAAAAAAAACAAGATAAAAAATACATATAAAAGTAGAAATAAACACAGATAACAAAATTATTATATTTAGGCATATATTAATAAGATTAAATTTATGGATATTGAGAAAAATGTATAGGAGTGGATATATAACTAGCTTCTGCAAGCGACTTCATCCGGGTAGAATAGTAAAAAATGTAAGATAAAAAAACCCCGATTTTGAAACATTCTTCATTGGTGCTCCGCTTTTTTTTTTTTTTTTATTGCAGGAGATCAGCAGACAGGCAGACGGCCCACTTGATGGACAGCGGTTACCATCGCCTATGGACATTTGCAACACCAAAGGTGCTACGAATGCGCTGCTGCTCTCTTTGGGGAGCCTGGAACCTGGTCACTAATGCCGGAACACAACTCAAGGTTGTTATGGCGACATACTCTAGACCAGGGGTGGTAGCCATCCAGTCGGGCAAATGCCCTACCACCTAGCTGTGGGTTGTTTTGTCGCCTCTTACGACAGGCCGCCCGGCCGCAGGAAATTGTATTCTTTCTCCGTTCCTGCACGGATAGAAGTAGAAGTAGTGCTTGAAGTCCGACCAGTAGTTCTTGAGTTCAAGCAAACAAACAAACTCTTCATTTTATATATTAGTATAAAATATAAAATGAAGAAATAACAACGTGGAAAAGAACATTCTGTTTCTTAAATTATGAAAGGGGAATATAAAAAAAAACTCTTCCTTTCCTAACATTTTACTGTATGCGCCAGTAACGTAGTTAGCAAACGATAGCGTCCCCTAACTGGCAACGGGAGGTCCCCCGTCATTTAATAACTTTGTGGCAATACAGAATACGTTAACTGCATCCTTAACGTTTCCTCATTTCGATAGCTACAGCAGTGCACCTGTGATGTGTCTAAAGGGCGCATCTGAGGACTCATGTAGTAACATGCACCCTAACACTGCATCCTGTAGTCCTTACCAAACGTCTCGGGCACGAGGGAGTGGGTCTGCGTCAGTCCACTCGTTAGCCATCATAATATATTCCCGCGCCGATGACTTGTCTATGAACATGGATGAAAATTATAGCAGAAGTGGCCATCGACGGACCCGTCACGCAAGGGAATATTAAGCGATTTTCACCAAGGTTATTGGCTTCGCTCGTAATATATAAAAAGGCTAATTAGTTTTTATACACCATGCATCCATCGGTGACGGCGACATATTTGTGGCTTGCGTAATTGAGACTTTGGGGCCATGGGGACGTGAGGCTTATCAACTTTATCGAGACCTTTCAAGGCTATTGAAAAAAGTCTCACGTGATCAAAGGGTTGGCTTATATTTAAGGCAACGGATTAACGTTGCCATACAACGTGGGAACATGGCTAGCATTTTGGGAACGCTCCCCACCGACATTGATCTGGACTACATCTTTTACTTGTAATGTTTATAATAGTATTAAATTTCTACGTTTTTTTAGTGTAATTTATTTGTAATTAAAATTATTTAGTTTAACTTATAATTTACTTCCATTGTAATTAATAATAAACTAAATTTCAATTTAATATTGTAGTATATTGGTGACTGGGGTTTTCTGGATTCTTCAAATTATACCCATTTTAATTTCTTTTTATTGTGTACCAAGAATAAAAATATTACATTTTTATGTGAGAAAAATACAATTACTTACTAGGGCTTGACGCGGGCCGTAGCCGCAGGAGTACTCTAGTCTAGTAGAATTATTTTCTCCGTGCAGTTTGGGTCATAAATCAAACTCGGCCTCAGCCCGGCCAAGGCGGTAAGCATGTTGCGCGGGCGCAACGCCATTATCGATAAAAACTCATTCTTATCAAAGAAAGATTATCATTCTTATAAAAAACATTATTATCTTTTTTGCTGATAATTAGAGATAATTAGATATAAGTATTTATTTTTAATATAACTTGTTACATTCTAAACTTTTGTACTTATAGTTTTTTAATACATAGATACCTAATTAATCTTTTATTTAAAATCATTATTATTGTTATTTTAATAAATACGTTGTTTTATCTATTTTTTTCTTTCATTTATATCACTAACCCACAAAATGACAAAACTAAATACACTATCAATAACGCTTATCGACAACAATAATGCGTATCACTATGCCTGCCCATAAGGCCCGTGAGTGGAAGAGAGATCGAAATAGTCTTCACCGCTCCGATTATTTATAACCCCAACTGCATGGAGAAAATAATTCTACTTTAGTACAATGAAGTAATGAAAACAATAAACGCGTGTAGCGCCATCTGAGCAGCACGCCTCGATTCCCAGCTAATTCCACATTCACGACTCGTGCCAGTTCAGTTAGGAGCCATTACTCGCTCCATTTCTATGCGTCTTTATAATAACTGAGTATACAATAACACACTCATTACAGACGTGGTGCTGAGAAAATACGACGCTCCGAAATGTGTTATTTTAACCGACCTCGAAAAGGAGGAGGTTTTCATTTCGATTGTATGTTTTTTTTAATGTTTGTTACACGATTTCTCGGTCAATCGTAAGCCGATTTTCAATTTTTTCAAAGGAAAAGAAAATGGGTTGTCATTATATTTACTATTATTTATATATCGAAACTCTACAACTCGAAAGAGTGCGGCAATAATTTATTCAGAGCAATTTTGTGGGTAACTAAGCGTTACGAATGTTACAACGATTCTAGGACGTGTAAGCAATAAGTTTTGTTGAAATTTATTTTGTCCAATAACAGTAATTGGGTGCTGTCGCAAAAACCTTCAGGGCGTGTTAGTGAAAGGAAAACGGGTTAATTATAAGAAGGTGGCGAGCAGCCGCCGTCCTATAAAGTGACCGGGGCCGAGCTGCCCTCTCCCCCCACTCCCTTATAACTCATAACGATGTCCACACGCGAAAACGTTTGCGCGCCAGAAATAGGAGAAAAGGGTCGCATTAATTCAATATTTTTAGGTAATATATTACACAAAAGTTACCTTCTAACAATTGTTGTTTTATGCTGAATGTCAGAAATATAATTTATGCAATATACATATCGATAATAACATTTGTTCTAAGTAGTGCCACTTAGTTGGACCGTTGTAATATTTCCGGGTAGTTGTGTTTGCTAATCTCTACGAATATTATAAATAGGTAAAGTTTGGGAGTATGCTTGTTTATTTGTTTGTAGGAAGTGATCTCTTGAACTACTGAACGGATTTTGAAAAGTCTTTTACCAGTGAAAAGCTACATTATTCCTAAATGACATTCGTGCTTGCCTCTGTGCCTGCGTGCGTGTCAGCTATGTGACATAGGCCATGTTTGATTTGCATGCGTGCGTGTTTATGTTTTTATAATAAATATTAGTTGAAATTGGCATGCTTCATTTGTAAGTTGCATTGAACAGTTCTCCAAGTTTTATGTTGAGGTGAATGTGTGAAGTCACGTAGAAGGGCCCGCCAGGACCTTCGCTTCTGTGGCAGCCTTCGCGTTTGTGAAGGGACGTCCATTATTAACGTGAATATATTGTACTAGCTGTACGACTTGATAATATTTGTACTTAAGGTAATCATTTCTAAAATAATTTAAGTCACATCAGCACTCGACATTGAACTTTTATCCCCGCAAACTGCTATTGCGCCTGGCCGCCATTTTGGTGACGTAACCGTAGCCGAATACTCATTACCGTTAGCATCACTGGCCGGCGAGTACGCGAACATATCGAGTTGCGGATGACGTCACGTGAATGTTAATTTGACAAGGTTCCAGCGCATTATCAATTTTTGGGGATAATACTCTCTGCCATCTGAATTTTCACTTAATCTTTACCTCTCGCTGCCACAAGAATTCACTCCGGTATTATATATTTGCCGCGTGTGTAGGGTACACACAGTGTAGTGTAGGAGGGAAGGGTACAATGTAAGAAATACCAAACCTAACAAGCAATGTAATAACATTTATTTTTAGTAACCGAATATAAATGTGTAATTAGGCACTAGGCCGCAGTTGCTTATTTATAAACTGTATTTGTACGTACTTCGTACAGTTGTGTATTCTGTGATTACGAAATGTTACAGCGGTCGAGCTGACACTAAAATCTGGACTCAAGACAATGATTACAGCATGAATCTACCACATTAAAATCACAGTTAAACGAATTAATTCGTACAGGTAATACGATTTGTAGATAAATGTTTATTTATCAACAAACATAGATAATAACGATATATTGAGGGTAAAAAAATACACTTCTCCTACTACATGTTTTAGTTTATTTTATGGGCTTCTAACTCCATAGAGACAGCTCCATTCCAATGGCTTACCCTACATTCGGATCGAAAAATGCTGCGTCCGTAAAATGGAGCAAAAACGTACAAGGTATATCCGAGTGACTGGAAACGATAGCTGTCAGCTATAAGAGAGAAGTAGGTTTTTAAGAGACATCCTAAAAAACAGACAAAAAAAATGAACAATCAATAAATGTTTTTGATCGGCATCACAAAAAGAGAGAGAGAGAGAGAGATAACACTTTATTGCACAGCAAAATATATAAAAACAGACCATATTTACAATATTTTCTAGGCAATACAATAGGCAACCTAAATGAAAGAAATTTGAATCAGGCGATATAGGTGGTGCAAGAAAAAGGCAGTAGATACATAAATACTCAAACTAATTTAAGAAATAAATATGCACATATAAGTACATACATATATATACACATATAAAATAATATATTTCAAAATACATAAGTTATTATAATAAATGTATTAGCGTGATTATATTGTGTAAATCAGACATAGCTATTTGTGGAAAGTAGTGTCTGAGTACATTTCTAAATGTTGGTAAGGATTTGGCCTCTCTGACAGTAAGAGGCAGCACATTCCAAAGTTTAACAGCCTGTACTGTTTCAAAAAGTATCATTGTTTCACTACATTTGCCGGGATAAAAAAAGTGTCCTGAATATTAATCAAGGATAAAGCGTATGCAAAATAAAAATAATTTGACATAATCACAAGTATGCACAATTAAATACTAAAAACAGAGTGGAGGGTCATTGGAAGTCCAACGCACTTTCCTTAGAAATATCGAAATAAATTTTTAAATTCAAAATATAAAATATCCCATTATGCCATCATTTGTTTTACGAGGGGAAACCCGATTGAGTACCGTCAGCCTGGCGGGGAATCGCCAAGTCAGGGTAGCACCAGCACCGCAAGGAAGAAGTGCCATTCTCACACCACGGTCAGACAAACCCACTAAAACCCCTCTGTGCCTTCCTTTGCATTATTTCAGGGCTACGGGAATAGCGGAGCTCCACCAGCTCCGCGTGTCCTGGCTGGCGGAGGTCAAACTCGTTGCCACAACTATGTATTTGCTTTGAATTGCAACTATGGAACCAATAAAACGCGATCGGTGTGCCATCTCATTAGATATAATCTACCCCTAGGGAATAGTACTTTTTCTGGGTAAAAGGATTTTTTTGAAACCCCTGACTACGTGTATTCAAAATTTCATGGTGATTGGTTGAGTAGTTACGGAGTGAAAAACAGACAAACTCACATTCGGATTTATAATATTAGGTCGGATTCTTTTGGTAATAAAAAGTTAATTTTATTTGGTAAACGCAATCCCAGAACAACGTTCTTGTCAGTCGTACATTTCCCATTTTCATTAGGAAAGGGATCGGAGGAGTATTCTGGCGCGGGCAGTTATCGCACCGTAAGGGCACTTCCACTCCAAGGGCGGGAGGAAATCGAAAATCCACCCACAACCTATTGTCTTCAAAGTTAGTTAGGCTTGAGCTTTATTCATATCTAGATAATTATCTTTGGGATGAAAGGTCTATTACTCTGGTGATAGGAGCTGTGTCCGAATTCACATATATTTATTTTGTCTATGAGTTGGTGCTCTTTCTTATGTATAGAAATATATATATTTACAATAAATTAAATCGCCCGATTTAATTTATTTTATTTGATGACATGACAAAGGAAATACACCGCCAGATTTCAATGAAGAATTTATATTTTAGAAGATAAGTATGAATAGGTTGAAAATATGTTTACATGGCGTTACCACTCGTCTTATCTATCTTTGTAAGAGGTAACTTATCTAGAAAAGCGTCCACTTTCCCAGTAACATAATTAATTTAATATATGTGTGTTTCGACAAGATTGGATATTTAATATAAAGCGCGATGCGCCGCATTCCCTTTTTTCTCGGGAATGCGAAACCCTCGCACAAGGAAAAGGTACATAATGCCAAAAGCATTTTCCATTAACAAAGGGAGACACTTTCGCTTCCTTTTGTGCCGCAACGTGTGTGTAAATATAATTTTGGGCTTCATTTCGCCATTTAATATCTTACATTCCGTTTGCATGTTTTTGATGTACTCTGTACTAGGAGACCGTGAAGATCGACCTACCATCCACCATCTGATCACCACCACCAGAGGAGACACGTGTTTTATCAAATTATATTGATTAGTAAACACGCCTATGATAGCTTGCCAATCGAAAAGTTTTTATGCTTGTCGTAAGAGGCGGTATCCAGGTGTTAGATTATTTACCCGTCGGGATGGCTACCACTCCTGGTTTAGAGTTTGCCGCCTTAACAACTTCAGTCGTGTTTCGGCGTTAGTGGTTCCAGAATCCTCGAGAACAACAGCACATTTGCAGCACCTTAGGTTTTGCAAATGTATATAGGCGATGATAACCGCTTTCCATTAGGTGGGTCGTCTGCCTGTCTGCTGAACTTGTGCAATAAAAAAAATATATAGATAGATAGATAGATAGATAACACTTTATTGTTCACCAAATACACAATTTCAAAATATACAATTACAATATTGTCATGGTAGAAACAAAAGGCGGCCTTATCGCTGAAAGCAATCTCTTCCAGGCAACCTAACTTAAGGAATAATTTAATCTAATCTGGCGTATACTTATATACAAAAATGTCCATCTGTCTGTTTGTTCTGGCTAATCTCTGAAATGGCTGGACCGAGTTTGACGGGACTTTCAATGGCAAATAGCTGCCGTTGTAGGGAGTAACTTAGGCTACTTTCATAATTAGGGTTCCGCGAAAAAAACTTCCAAGCGGACGAAGTCGCGGGCACAGCTAGTTATTAACAAAAGCACAATAGTAAAGCGCTAATTTCATCACTATTTAAAAAAATACATTATAAAGAAACCATCTAACTCACTAGGACAGGTGTGGGGATAAACTATATATGTCTATATTCCCCTAAAATGGAAAAGCCTATGCCTGGCAGTATGTAAGGTGATTTCAGTACTGTTGTTGAAATTCGCTATTCAATATATTCTTAGAATACCCAGTTAGGATAGGTAATATTGTTCCAAAAACCATTTTCTTCTTTATTATACCGTCGACATCCAAGGACGTCCTTTTTGGTCCAGGTGGGAGTGGAAGCGGACAGCGGGACGCAAAGCGGGTAATGTAAACCTGAAAAATTGAATTTGTAAACTTTAATGATTAATGTTGATTTCCACTGATCTCTCGAAACTAATAGGGCATTTGACAACTATGTTCTCGCATTAGTTTACATTGATAAGGGAAACCATGAAATTTTAACAAATAGTTTGACTGCAAGAAAGAAAATAGAAAGAAAATATTTTGTTGTAATATTGATATAATTCTTAGCGTGAAGAAATGACATGACATGACAAGCGATCACAACCTATCATGGCTAGTGTTGTTAGCAGCCTGTGTTGCTAGTTGCCTCCGTAGTGTTACCAGAACCTTTTGGCCAATATGTCTTGGCTTCAAGGTTAAGAGTAAGTAGTTTGTATGATACGAAAAGAGAAGAAGATTGACAAACACAATATGCCCACTTCCACGGGAGAAAGCAATAGAGGAGACAGGGAAGTACGCACAGTGAGAATGCTATGTCTGTATATGATGTGTTTACAAAAATGTTCATCCCAATAATCTCGCCATATTTCTGCTTTTGCCCTGAAAATGGGCATAATGTATACGAAGCGGCAAATGAGTTGAATGGCAACCAAGGAAATGATATGTTCGTCCTCCATTGACACTATCTACGGGTGCGATTAAAGTAAAAAAAAATAAAAGTTTTAAAAACGCTTCCCATCTTTAAAGGCTGGCAACGTATCGGCTTTGATCCTGGTGTTGCAGGTGTCCATAGGAGATGGTAACCACTTTCTTATAAGTGCGAATTATGGTTGTCGTCTGCCTGGATGCCAACTTCGTATTTATAACTGGGTTTATTATAATAATATCTATCGTTGACTCCATATCTATAAAATTACAAAGTTCCAAACAGACCGCGTCTGTTGAAATTATTAAAAAAAAACAACTGGAACAGACTATATAAACAAAAGAGAACACGATGCATTTTTTTGTTATTTCTTGTCTGTTGTTTCGGGACTCTCGGTTTTTGCTGATCGACAGCAAATCACAAAAAATCTAATTCTAATGTGAGTTTTTCACTAATCGCTAGCAAACTTTATGTAATGAAAAGTATAATATTTTTTATCCAGAGAATCCCGCGGGAATTTTTCTGGGAGTGGTTTGTAAATGTTCGGGTGAATAAAAATGAGCTTATTCTAACACGGTTTTTAACAGATTTTTTCCCTAAAAAACAATAGCTTATATGCCTAGTTTAAATGCTGCGGTACTTTGTGTCCTGGGAATCCCGCGGGAATTTTAAGTCAGGCGGGAACGAAGTAGCATATCCTAGTTATATTATATAAGAGAGGCACTCGTTTTACTGTTTCGCTTTTGCTTCCGCTCCCGCTACCGCTGTTGGTCGTGACCGCGTCCTCGCTTACGCCATACGCCTCTAAACACGGCCTGTGGGAAACAATACGCTACAATTATTTCACGTGAGGTGTCGTACGTTTGTTTGTCCGCCCACTAATGGGTTTCTTTTGTGTGCTCCAAGACAGGGGACGCAATTACACTCATGTCGACACTTATCGTTAATGGCGGGACACCCGTTTCGGGACAGCGCCGATGTTATGGCCCGCCCGATAAGATATGGGCCCTTTGTGCCATTGTTACTACATTTGTCAGCTTTATTATAATTGCGCCGTTCATAATTGCGCCGATAAGAGTTCTGTTTAACGGATTTAAGCGCGATATATTGCGAGGGAAATTTGATTCGATTAATTAAAATTTTCGACGATCCCAAACTTACAGACGGTTTAGAATCTCAGAAGAGACGTTGGCGCTCTAAGCGCGTTCTACCGTCTGTACAATGGAGACTGTTCTGAGGTTAGTTAATTCATCCACACTTCCTTGACACCTGGAAGTTATCCACTGCATGTGGCGATCGTTCCTTTATGTCATACGTGAGCAAACTATGGAATGAGCTCTCCCGCGGTATTCTTATAGCGCTACAATATGGGGCTCTTCAAAAAGGGCGTAAACAGATATTAAAGTCTCACGAGGTAGGCAACGCATCGGCTTCTTTAGTGTTGCAGGTAGCCACTTGCCACCATGTGGACTCGTTTGCCAGTCGCCTACAAGCAAACATGAAAAAAAAGGAGAAAAAGAAATGCCAACTCTCAGAAAGATATTAAACGTTTCGAAACAGAATTGAACTTTCCCAGACAAAAAACTTAATTAAGAAAAGCTGCATTGAGACCAAGATATTTACACCGTTTGAAAGAAAATGACGAACTTGGCGCTGATAAGAAACCTGTCACACTTTATCTTTATTAGCACAAAATTATAGTTATGTAAGCTCGTATTCAATACATGAGATTAGAGGTTTGATTAGATAGTAAAAACATAACATGCGCAGTCCACACGCTGCAGAAGTGAAACTTCAAAGAATATACTCACAGATAATTCTTCTCTAACTTTTAGCCTACATCGGTCAAAATATTATTCAAAATAAACTTCTTAAGTATCACTTTCAATTTTTCATTGTTTTAGTCAAAAATAAATTTTTCTCACTTTTATTTTGGTCCAAATTGGATCTTTGTTGAATCATCGGTCTTATTGACTCTCTAATCTGTGCTGCACAATCTTAAACTCGTATCTCATACTCTCGCAGGCTTAGTCCTATAGATTTGTGTCTATTTATTGTTAGTGTCGCTTTTTCGTTTCATCGCGTTTCAAACCACAACGATTCAAAATAAGTTTCAGTTCACTTCAACAAGTATCATTTGACTGTGTCACCTACTATATAAGAGTCCTTTTTGCAAAAAGGTAGAGAATTTCAAAGGAGCCGCTTGTGATGTCTCCACCCAACACAAAACAGCAAAAACTTATCAAGATCTCAATTTAAAAGTTTGAAGTGAACCCAGCGCGTGGATTAAATAACTTACAAAAGAGATTAAACTGGTTAGAACTCCGCTGCAACTTCAAGTTAATTATTACGCCGTTCTTATTTAGGCGCCATTTCTTATTGTTTTATTAAGTTTAACAGTTATTCGCGGTTCGGTTAGTTTCTGATTAAAAGAGGAAAGAAGTAATAATGACTGGCGTGAACTATTACCAGTAATAATATTGTATTAAGTAAGAGGAACTTGTTTATTTTGTTACACAAATGCTTGAGAAAGACGTGTAAGCACGTATGAGTTTTAGCTTTCTAATATTTTATTGATCAATAATAATATTAATAAAGCCTTTATTTCCAAAACCCCTTTTTTTTCTTTTCTTACAATAACAGTTTCATGTGCACATACATATAGCTTGTCAATGGCTTGTTAAATGTTAGTTGTAGTATATGTTTGTAGTTAATTAGTTAGTATTATGTTGGAAATTTTTGGTTAGTCTTGATTTTGGACCCCTCTTCGGGTGAAGGCCTTCTCCATCTTCTTCCAGATATCCTTGTTTTGGCTTAGGATCATCCAATCCTTGCCTGCTGTTTCCGATATATCATCAGCCCACCGTTTTACCGGTCTTCCCACTTTTCGTTTTCCTACTGGACCTTTCCATCTTGTACTCGAGCAACATGTCCGCACCATTGCCACTTTAATTTTAAAGCCTTGTTTACTTTTGTTTACCAAGTACATTGGTTACTTTTGTTATATGTCTGATAGCGTCACTTCTCTTTTTGTGATTTTTTCTGATTTTCAACATACTTCTTTCCATTGCTCTTTGTGTTGTTAATATTCTTTTCATAGTTTTGTTTGTAAAAGTCCATGTTTGACACCCATAGAGAGCAGGCTTGGCAAGATGCATGTATTGATCAATATTCGTGATTTATTATTTTAAATATTTGTAAAATTATTTTAAAATTTTACAAAATTTATCCAGTATTTTTCAAGGGACCGGGAAAAAGAAATTCAAACTATCGAAAGATTCAAATTAAGAGTATCATATTATCGAGAGTCGACTGTATTTTGTATGTAATAATTTTATGGTATTTTACCACTCAACATATAAAACAATACAAATGAAGGTGTTTAAATATAATAATTTGGTGTCTATTTAGAATATAAGATGAATTTTGAAACAAAACTACCAATACACAAATATTATAATTACTTTTGCTTAATGTACACAAAAAAATAGGACCAGCTCAAGGCTAGTCGCTTCAGGCCGATATCGTGCTTCGTCCTGGTGTCACAGCAATCAAGCCCGCCTCGAGAGCTCTGATCAAGATTATAATTGCAATGTGGTGGACACACTTACCACGTTCATAGTAAAATATGTACAATTCTTGTATTCTTTACTTTGTTTAATATACCATAATCCTGGTTCCAACACAATTATTCGCTTATACATGTCTATTAGAATATTTCGCAATAAAACTAGTAATTAGATTTAATTCTCTCATAAACAAAAGTAGGTCAAGTTCAAGGTCAATCTTTTGGCATTTGGCTTTTGACGTTTGACAAGTGCTACCTTACGAACAACATGCAACAACATTTTTTGATGTAAGCTATGTTTATTATTCAAATATAATCATAACTACTAATCATGAAATCGATTAAATATATACCTATCTACTTTAATTTCCTTATTTATTTATTTAAATTTTCATTTGTTAAAATGATCTACTATCGTTTTTGTTAATCAATGCCTAGGACATAGGGATACCACTAACCAATGAGAGTTGTGTATAAAACTCGTTTTTATGGTTGGAATTCAAAAATGTAAAAACGACACGGTTTTTTAATTCAGTTAGGAGAGAAACTTTTTGTTCTACTGAATGATACTCACTAGTGTGAAAATAAGAAATCGAAGTTATATTTATTCAAGAGCCTTAAATCACGTCCAATATGGCACACTCTTCACCGACATCCCTCTACCATGTTATATCCGTTCAAAATTATTATGCAAACTCAAAAGACTGTTACAAATCTTTGTAAGAACCGTGCAGGAACGAAGAAAGAATACAATTTCCTGCAGCCGGGCGGCCTGTCATAAGAGGCGCCAAAACAATCCACAGCCAGGTGGTAGGGTATTTGGCCGACTGGATGGCTACCAACCCTGCTCTAAAGTATGTCGCCATAACAACCTTGAGTTGTGTTTCGGCATTAGTGAGCAGGTTCCAGTCTCCCTTAAGAGTGCAGCAGCGCATTTGTGGCACCTTTGGTGTTGCGAATGTTCATAGGCGATGGTAACCGCTTTCCATCAAGTGGGCCATCTGTCTGTCTGCTAAACTCCTGCAATAAAATAAAAATAAAATAGATTCATGTCTATCAAAATTTCAAAAACAGTCCACATCCGAATGCAGCTGTCCGTAAAATATATTTAAAAATTCATGATAAATTGAATAGATGACAACTAGGTAACAATACCCAGAGCATAATTCGACTACCCATTAAAATGTCCAAATGGAAAGAGATACGAATGGCACACGTCATAAAGCTATTTGCAAACTGGTATGTTCTCTGTAACAAAATAAATTTCATTACTGAATTTCAAATCTTAAGAAAAATTCATGTACGCAAAAGCTTGGAACTACTTCGAACGAGGCGAGAAAATTTGTACCGGGAAAGTACATTTAAAGCGATGAGGCCGGTGCGGCGGTGAGCGCCACTCCTTCATCCCTCCCGTACAATACTCCTAACTCGGTAATGTTAGTAAGTAAAATATGTAAGTAAGTAAGAATGGGATGTGATCTGCCTCGGTCCCCTCATTTTACTAGCAGTCGTACATGTCATGTTGTCCCTCTTTGTCATGTGAATATCCGTAGAGGCGTTACTCGTTCCGTCCTTCCTCTCACTCTCTTCTTTTGACGCGTGAGTAGTAGCGGGACAACATTTTTGAAGCAGTACAAATTTAAATTTTGTGCCGTATCATTACAAATCTATTTAGTACGGGACAAATGTACTGCCTGACACGTGTGCTACTCATCACTACTACGGACTGTTAAGTTCCGTAACTTTTTTACTTGAATTTAATTTATAAGCATATTAATTATTACACTCTGGTTTTTTTTAACGTACAATACGTTGTTGTAAGTGACATTTGTTTGATGATTTGTTGTGTTGGATTTCCCTTAAACTCCGTTAGTTTGTTTATAATATATTATTAAGTCTATCTTATAATACTTATACTAATGTGGAGTGTTTCTGTTGCAGCATTGGCATGTAGAGAGCTTGTACCATAAATGGCGGGATCCATAACCCGAAACACAAACCCACAAGGTAATTTTTAGTATTTAAATACTTACCTGGTACTGGTACCTGGGAACACCAAAACCGTCACTATCGGCAGGGATGGGCGCCCCTTGACAGGAGATATATTAAAAATCCTACTAAACTACTTGTGCAGAAGAAGAACTACGGAGGATGGCTAAAATGTCTGTCTGCTGTTTTTCAAATCACAAATGTTAAACACAAAGTAAACAAAAGAAGACAGTCATAAAACAGTTTCAATGTGATTAACTCAAACGCTGGCGGGTAATAAATGTGCTTTGTTTACAGATATGCAGGTGGCTCAAATTGTAACAATATTTTAAACAGAGACTAGTTTTTAAGAGTATTATGACGCGACCCTTACGAATGCACCGCGCCATTGTCCTCGCGCAACGTGGAATCATATTTCCACAGCGAAAATTGAACTGAACCAAACATGACGAAATGAAAGGAATCCTTGGTATATTTGCTAAAATGAAATGTCACAAAGAGCACTGTAAATTGCACAATTATTTTTTCAATCAATCTCTGTTTTGTTCAAGATATTTTCTTTAGTTTTCGCGACTAGCATACATAACAAAACTACGTTTTATCGGTTAGATAGAGAAGATAGGACACCTGTTTGGGATCCGATCATCAAAACTATTAAGACCCATAAAATCACCACAGCAAAAAACCAACTGCCAGAAGTCAGGACACTGTGATCTCTTTCTGCGTGCACCGGAACACAGATGAACTTGATTGATAATTTCCTTTTGTTTCCTTTCAATATTATATAAAATTATTAGAGGTAGGCATGTTTTCTGAAGCGGTACTAAATTAGATTAGGCTTCCACATAGTAAATAACAACCATAAACAAAATTAAAACTAAATAATTAAAATAAACAAGTTGGCGGTAGGCTAAATAAAACTTTGGCTCTTGACATCTTTGTTTAAAGTGGCCGAAACATTGTAATAATAATCAAATAAATTACCGCGTTTAAAACCGTTAAAACGTAGTTTTACTCTGTTTTTGTGTTATGAAAATTGAACTTAGCCCTTATTCTGGGAAATTTTAATTTTTTGACAAGCAACCCGCCCTATAATAATGAGTTGGCAAAATAAAAACCTGCTTTTCTCACGAGTTAAATTTTTGGGTTGGGTTTTAGGGATTACTTAAGGTTAATTAAAAATGTCAGTTGCATGAATAAAACAGTTGTATGGACTCACTTTTGAATTTATTCAGGTTATAATTTATTCGACTGATAACTCTTAACCGTGTAGCCCTAAACATCATTAAATAGTTGGAAAAATTGTATGTTTGTTCCAAAATAATCTTCTAAAAAAAACATTTCAATTACTTACTCATTAAATATTTTACTTAGTAAGCCAACTAACAACACTAATACTAACAATTAATTTAAAATTACTAACCAATTAACATACTCTAAAAAGTAAGAATTAAAAGGATTTTTATTATTTATATTGTTACACACCGACAAAAATGAATGCAGACCTGCAGTTTATTACCTTTTCGGTCTTCTTTTGGTTACTTTGTGTTTAAATTTGTAATTTTAAAAGTAGCCTATTTTGAATTTTAATCCTTTATGATGGTCGTTAGCCAGGTGTGATTCCTGGTAAATTCAATCCACGCGGTCGAGTATTGTATTGTATAGTTAGTAGTAGTAGTATAAAACAATGCCCGAACGGAGGGGTGAGGCAGTCAAGCGGCGATTACAATACGAGCAAGAGGTGTGTACATTCGATTAGCTATATAGTGACCGACTTTGCGCCTGTTATTGAATCGTCCATTTTGTACTGGTTGTGTCTAGTTATATTTGTACCTGTGTTATACGTGTTTGTATAGTACTAATAAATTATATAGTAATTCTAACGGCATTTTAATTCAAGTCCTGTAACTCGCAACAATATATTCATATACATGAAATAGTCAATCAAGAAAATGTTATAGGGTGATTTGCATGTACGTAGGGTTTTCCTCTTATTTCTGGTTTCTCTTGTTATAGGAATAATCAGTACCCTTGGGTTTTAATGCCATAAATATGACAACAGGACATTACACCCCTAAATATTGTTTTAATATTTTCCTGCTGTCCTTCGGGCGCATAAGCGCAAATTTTTTACGCATTCTGTTCTGTTCTGTTCTGTTACGTTCAACTAGAGATGAGCTGAATTCTGGATTTATTTTTTGATATTTGGTATACTCGGTCATTTTTAAACGACTTCAAAATGGAGGAGGATTTCAAATCATTTCTGTTTTTTTGTATGTTCGTTACTCCATTTCTCCGTAAATTGTGAACCAATTTTCTAAACTCTTCTTTTAATCGAGGTTTAACTTCCAAATTGGTCCCATTATCATTATGTTAGAGTCTGATGAGTGGATTCCAATAAATTAGAGAAACCTACGAAAATAGATAACAGACGTCTTCGTACTACGATATCTCTGTCAATTCTAAACTGATTTTGAAGTTTGTTCTTTACTCGTAAGTATATAAGTTATCACTTCAATAAATCGAGTTACTTGGTTCGGTAAAGAGAATACAGAGTAATATTCGGTATTCATTCGTCGGCACATCACTAGTTGGAAGTTTGAGCTGACGCCGCTCAGCGCTGGCTTCCGGGCCATTGTAATAAAACACGGGGAGCTGGTCTCGCTACTCCCGGCATGCAGGCATGTCGAGGCGAGCGCAGCGCTAAATAACTGCACTAAAACAGTATACAAAGGTATTAGTGGCGGAGTGTGCTCGGATGCTGGTCGGTGCCTGCCACAAGCGTAAGCGGGTTGCGCGAATAATTATTACCCCATAAATAAATATCCCACTGCGGGGCTTTTGAAATAGAACAGTTGACAACGAAATCAACTGGGATATGTTTGTCGTCTTACAAAACGGCGAAGCTACATAGATTTTGTATGAAGACAGCAACTTTTGACGTCCCATTGTAACGAGTAATATAGCGTAGTCATTGTTGTTTAAACACAAATTCAAATGATTACTATAATTCTTTTCTAGACCACGGGCCATGAAAATGGCCCGGACTTTTGAGGGGCTTGCGTGAGGCAATGGATAGGCCAACACGTAGAGGCCCCTTAACAAATTTAATGTAAATGTGGCTTGACACAGACCGCTGATAATCCCTGTCTACACTATATACTAACGCACCCAAGAACAAGCCACAGCCAATGTGGGACTATTGTGGAAAATGAGAACGAAAAGTATCGGGCTATTAAGGTGAATTACTAGCGGTGCTAGGGATCTGGGAATATGGGGACTATGGCGTCTGCGCGTCGCAATATTCAGGGAACATGGAAAAATGGGCAGACGGTGACTCGCCACTCTCTGCATGGTTCCCAAAAAATGCCTTACAAATTGACGAGGGGCAACATGTGTATGAGTGGCTAAGGGGTGCGAGAGGTAGGCTGCAGGTTCACCGAAGCTACTTCTGATGTTAGGCCATTTATCACTTCCAACCCTGGATCTTGAGTCTCAGATTTAGCGATCTCCACTCCATGCCGGCTGGTTAAGGCAAGCAAGGAGGCCTTGCCTTGGCCCCCGGAGTCTCTACTACTCTCTACTCACCTAAGGCTTCGCCACAAAGCCCCCCTGCGGGTTTCTTTTATTATTTTGGAAGAAAGATTATAGCAAGATATTTTGACGCCCGCTCTACTATCTTATTATGTTTTATTTTATTACTGGACCACAGCAGACGGGCTGACCACCACTAACCACTTTTCATCACAGTAGGGCCTGTGATGAAAAGTGGTTACCGTCGCCTATTCATATTTGCAACAATTAAGGTGCTACCAAGCCGTCTTGGACAAGCGTGGCGGGTATACTGTCTGTTCCCCTATAGTGGGAGGCCCGAGCCCAGTAGTTGGACATTTATGGGCTATTATTGTATTGTATAAACAGGGAATAAATATTTCACCTACATATCCTAGTTAGACCTAGTGTGACCAGAGCGTCATCAGCCACCACCCCTGGTCCAGAGTGTGCCACTTTAACAATCTTTAGTTTTGTTCTGGCATTAGTGAGCAGGTTCCAGTCGCCCCTTGGAAGCCGACAACATAGTATTTGTAACACCGTTGATGTTGCAAATCTCCATTGGCGACTATAACCACCTTCCATCAGGCCAGGCGTTCACTTGTTTATACTCCAACAATGACAAAAATATATATTACGGAGTTACTGTATCTCGTACAGTGCACCATACCCGTTGTTTCGGTGCTGCAACCAATTCAATTAAAGCTCGCGGCGGCCGCCCCCCTATCATCCCCCTCTGATAGTCTAACCTCCTTAAGGATAACGTTTCCGAGCTGACTTCAATAGCTATTCTTGTACTGTCATGAATATCATATAACTATTCTTGACTGTCCTTTCTCCCGCTGTCAAGTAGGATCTTTATATAAAATACTTTATTACATTTCTTCGAACTTGGAGAGAGATTGGAAATGGAATGTCAAATGAATTATTCCTTGTTACACCGTGTACTTATATGTTTTTTCTTTACACTATTATAATATCACATTAACATATAAATCAATTGCAAATAGCATAAACACATAATGTAAACATTGTATTAACTACCTAACTGTCTTAAGTCATTACTGAAGACAGTAAACGCATTTGACTTTGACAATTCTAAATTACCTACCCGCAATATTGAATAATCGTTCGATATTCAATATTGCGTAAGAGAATGTCAGACTTTGCGTTCGGTTAAATAAAGTATTTTATATTTGTCGCGGCAACATTGAGCCGCTGATACGTCATAAAAAAGTGACAGCGGGCGTTAAAACTGAGCCGTTAGGATTGTCTCTGCAAGAACGTTAAGACGCGTATCATTCTAAACTAAATAATTTACTCAAAAGTGCTTTCATTGTTCTATTATAAAGAATCGTATCTATTTCTTTATATTCAACTGATTTTCCCCGTAATCGGGTAAGTTGTGCGTTTATTATTATGTCCTATTAAGGTTGTAGGAAATGTATATTTTTGTAACCGTTTTGTCAATACAAGTTTATGTAGTTGTAGTTATATTATCACTGTTTCTATTAGTTAGCTAGCTATAGAATAATTAGCAGCTTCGCAAGTCCTTCCGCTTTATGTAAATTGTCCTTGACTGCATCATCACCACGTTAACCATTACATATCTCCCACGATCTCTCGCTTACCTATTCGTTGTGGAATGATGCAGTCAGGGTACGCTCACAGACGTGATGTCTAATTATGCACCCCTATGGCTTCCCAGGGACCAAGTACACCCTAAGAAGACTCCTGCGATTCTACGCAAACGAGCGTTTTTTCTGCCGCCGACTACAGCGTTTTTCTGGAACATCGAGAGTCTACGTGCGCCGATTGACCGCAGCTTAAGGAGAGTATCGTGTGGTAGATAAGCCGGCGCAAAACCTTTTTCTCATGCAACCTACGCCCTGAGAACTATTTTATCTAATAAAGTATATGTTATTTATTGAGCTTAGTTGTTTTCTTTTGTGTTTTAAGCTCAACGTAACAGTGGCGCCCAAATAGAAGGTTTTAATTTTATTTTATTTGCGCTGGTTTTGATACTGTAGATGGTTACTTTCTGTGGTGATGGGTCAATGATTGTTTTTATTGTCAAGCGATATCGTTTTTCTCAACACCATTGTTTCAAATGAGTGAAATTACATTTTGATAAAAGTATAAAATTAACAAAAATGTATTAAGAAAACAATATCGTCTAATAAATCTATTTAATAATATTGTAACGGATCGGACAATACAAAGCAATCAGCAAAAATTGTTTCATATTTCTATGCTTTACAAAGTATTATTTCACTGTCTTTAATAATTATTTCTATATCGTCTTTTACCATTTTTTTTTTCTTCTCTCTTTGTTTTTATTTTCTGTCACTGCTTCTTCATTGTAATACACTTAATCAATTAGATTTTTACTTGCTTATTGTGAATAACTGCACAACATACCTGATTACTCCTCCTTTATTATATCACGTTCTAATTACTATTCTTATAAACAATGTCTCGCGAAATTAAATACCTCTCACTACAAAAATGAGGGGTGAGGTACCAGCTGATAATGTGAGGGATCTTAGGAAACAAATCATAAAGCAGATAATATCTATGCCTGCTGAAGATATTTTAGAGTCACATTTAGAACCTTCCGACGACATTGAAGGTGCCCAAGAGAGCTTATCTAAATTAAAAAATAACATACAAATTATAAAATCTAAATTTGATAGAAGCCTACACGCTAGATCTGAAAACCTCGCTCACCATATATATCACCGTTTAGTTAGAATTCACCCTGAATCATCCGAAGACATCACCGCATATAAAGCATGTCAACTAGAGTTACGAGCATTTTATAAGGATCTCAACTCATTAGCACCAGCAACAGGATCCCATTCCTTTAAAAATCCAAATGACAATCTAGATTGTTCTCCAGTGACTGATATCTCTGTCACTTGTGATCGAGGTATTAGTACTGACTTATCTAAATTAAAATATGATGGCAAAAGCTGTGTGCGAGCTTTCATTCAAAAGATTGAAGAATTCACTAAAGCTAGACAAATCTCATCGAGTCGTATCCTAGCCTTTGCAACGGAAATATTTACAGGTGATGCACTTCATTGGTTCCGCAGCAAGCGCCATGATATAGATTCTGTGGAACAACTATGTAGCCTTTTGAAAGAGGATTTCGATCAGCACGATTACAATTATAGGTTGATGAATGAAATTCGTTCCCGCACACAAGGTGAACAAGAGTCTATAACTATATATATAGCTATAATGGAAGGTATGTTCTCACGGTTATCTAAAATTACAAGCGAAGAGGAAAAATTGGACATATTGCTACACAATATTAGACCATGTTATGCTAGCTCTTTGGCTTGCTGCCCTGTGATAAAATCGATTGAGGAGTTACGCACTTCATGTCGTAATTTTGAGAATTACCATGCACGAGCTTCAAATTTTCGAGAGCCGCCAAAAATTACTACTAATACTCTGGCACCGGAATTTGCATACGATAGACGTGTATCTAATAACTGCCCTACTGTTACTAACTCTGACAAAAGAACTGCAACACTTGGTGTAAATTCTATGGAACCAATTCAGGTCGATGCTCTTGAAGTTCATAAAAGTAAACATCTTATCAAAGTATATTGTCCTAGATGTCGTTCTAATAATCACTCCCTCAAATCTTGTAAAAAACCAAGATATCTTATATGTTTCAAATGTGGATTAAAAAATGTTCGTTACCCGGACTGCCCTAATTGTAATAATTCTGATATTCGTGAAAACAAATATAATTCAAAAAACTATTAGAATGCAGCAACATTCGTTCATATAACCACAAGGAGTGGACAGACTGGCTTTTATTCATAAATAATTTTTTTAATTCATATAAAGTTGCTGCAGTAAATAATTATAATTTAACTAGTGATTCTCGTCCTTACGTAAAAGTAAAAATCAATTCCCTTGCCATATATGGTTTACTAGATTCAGGTTCCTCTTTAACTATAGTGGGAAACAATTTACACACAGAACTGCAAAATTGTGGTCTGGAACTCTGCGATAAAGAGATCGTAAATATTTCTGCAGCAGGGGGTCAAATAATGAAATCCATAGGTTATCTTCTTATACCCATAGTTTTTAGTGGCAAGTGTATTAGTATAAAGGCCCATGTCATCCCAGAAGTACAAACATCATTAATACTAGGTATTGATTTCTGGACTAAATTTGAAATATTCCCCAAAAATCTTAAAAACATCGAATTTATGAACCAGAATAATCCTTGGGTGTTCGAAATTTCTGATTGTAATTCAAAAACATCTATACAGTCCTATGTGAATCTCGATGACAATCAGAAATCAATTGCTAATGAAACTCTAGAACAATTTAAACAAATTTCCTTCGAGGAGAAAGGTTTAGGTAGAACTAAGCTCATCGAACACCGTATAGATACAGGAGATGCAGCTCCGATTAAGCAAAGGTACTATCGTCTATCACCAGAGAAAAAAAGAATAATTTCAGAACAAATAGACGAAATGTTAGATCTGGATGTAATAGAACCTTGCGAGAGTCCCTGGTCATCTCCTGTACTTCTCGTTAACAAAAAGGATGGCAACCCCCGTTTCTGCCTTGATAGTAGAAAATTAAACTCGCTAACAAAAAAGGACGCATATAACCTTCCTTACATTTCGGAAATCCTTGACAATCTTAGAGACGCAAAATTTTTGAGTAGCATCGATTTATCTAAATCATTTTGGCAAATTCCCATTAAACTATCCGATCGTGAGAAAACTGCCTTTTATGTGCCCGGTAGAGGCACTTTCATGTTTAAGGTTACTGCGTTTGGGTTATCTAACGCACCCGCTACCCAACAACGTTTAGTCGACGTCTTGTTTGGACCAGAATTTGAATTAAAAGTATTTTGCTATCTCGATGACATTATAATTGTCAGCAAAACATTTGAAGAACACGTAAAATTATTGCAACGCGTTTTACAAAAGTTACAACACGCTAATCTCACTATCAACTTATCGAAGTGTCAGTTTTTCAGAGACGAACTTCGCTATTTGGGCTACGTAGTCGATGGTCAGGGCCTACGCACTGACCCCGCTAAGGTTGAGGCGATATTGAAACTTCCCACCCCCTCTACAAAAAGGAAGTCAAGAGGTTTTTGGGAACGGCTTCATGGTACAGGCGGTTCGTTCCTAACTTTAGTACTGTTGCTGGACCTCTCAATAAATTAACTTCTAGTAGTAAGAAGGCACCACCATTCAATTGGACACCCGAAGCAGACAAAGCATTCACGGACCTTAAGTCATGTTTGGTTAACACGCCTGTTCTTGCTTGTCCTAATTTTGACTATCCTTTTGACGTGCATACGGATGCCAGTGATTTCGGAGTAGGCGCTATGCTTTCTCAAACAATTAATGGTGAAGAGCACCCAGTCGCATATATGAGCAGGTCTCTCACTGGTGCTGAACGGAATTATAGCGTGACCGAGAGAGAAACCCTCGCCGTACTTGTTGCACTAGAGCATTGGCGTTGTTATTTAGAGAACGGCAAAACCTTTCTAGTCTATACGGACCATTCAGCACTACAATGGTTTTTATCACTAACTAACCCTACCGGTCGTCTCGCCCGTTGGTGTGTGAGATTATCGGCTTTTGATTTTGAAATTAAGCATCGCCGAGGAAAGGACAATATTATACCTGACGCTTTATCCAGATCTGCACCAGTCGCTCAAATAAATATTACTTCAGACTTCTGCCCCACAACTGCAGACTCCTGGTATCTTAAAATTTTTAATGGATGCTTAAATTCTCCTGCCAAGTTTCCTAATTACCGCATTGAAAAAAACGCCTTATACCGCTATATAAAAACTAATAACCCACTCGTGTCTGAATTTAGTTGGAAGGAAGTAGTTCCAAAAGAATTGCGCTCTGAAGTCATCACTAACAACCATTCTGAGCCAATTGCAGCACACTTAGGCACCTTTAAAACATATAATCGCTTAAAACTCAAATATTACTGGCCAGGTATGTATAAAGACGTCGTGAGGTTTATTAGAGAATGCAATAAATGCCTAGCTTATAAATATCCCTCTCACGCTACCTTGGGAATCATGGGCCGTCCTAAAGAGTGTTCACGTCCATTTCAAATGATTTCCGTTGATATAGTTGGTCCCTTACCTATCAGCAGGAAACAAAACTGTTACATATTCGTAGTTAACTGTTGTTTTTCTAAGTACTGTCTAATATTTCCGTTGCGACAGGCCACTGCTACTAACATTTGTAAATATCTTGAAGACAATGTCTTCCTCGTTCACGGAATTCCTCAAACTATCATTATGGATAATGGAACTCAGTTTGCCGGCAAAGAGATGGATGCTTTACTACAGAGATATAAAGTTCCGAACATACATTTTACCCCTAAATACTCACCTCAAGTCAATAATGTAGAAAGATACAATAGGACAATAATCACAGCTATTTCCACATTTGTACACGATGATCATAGATCCTGGGACATCAATCTACCAAAGATCCAATTTGCCATCAACAATTCAGTGAATGAAGTTACAGGATTCACACCTTCATTTTTGGTTCACGGAAGAGAATTGGTTACTTGCGGTTCGCACTATGTTGGCGGTGATGATTCCGAAAAAATTATCTTTTCACCTCGTGATATATACAGTGAGAACTTGGGTCACTTAGTGTCTATATTTAATAAAGTACAAGCTGCTCTTTGGCACAGTCACCAAAAAGCCTCTCAACGTTACAACTTACGTCGTAAAAACGTTGAATTTAATATAGGAGATTTTGTATGGAAACGTTGTTTCTTTCAAAGTGATAAAGATGCACGTTTCTCCAAGAAACTCGCACCTAAATTCGAAAAGTGCAAAGTAAAAGACAAAAGATCCCCTTTGGTTTATATTCTGGAAGACATGTCTGGTCGCGATCTCGGAGCGTGGCATATAAAAGATTTAAAATTAAAGCTTCCAGTTTTAATCTAACGCCATTTACTTGCAGAACGAATATTTCCCCAGGAAAAATCCTTGTCGGGGGAGGGGGGATACTGTTACACCGTGTACTTATATGTTTTTTCTTTACACTATTATAATATCACATTAACATATAAATCAATTGCAAATAGCATAAACACATAATGTAAACATTGTATTAACTACCTAACTGTCTTAAGTCATTACTGAAGACAGTAAACGCATTTGACTTTGACAATTCTAAATTACCTACCCGCAATATTGAATAATCGTTCGATATTCAATATTGCGTAAGAGAATGTCAGACTTTGCGTTCGGTTAAATAAAGTATTTTATATTTGTCGCGGCAACATTGAGCCGCTGATACGTCATAAAAAAGTGACAGCGGGCGTTAAAACTGAGCCGTTAGGATTGTCTCTGCAAGAACGTTAAGACGCGTATCATTCTAAACTAAATAATTTACTCAAAAGTGCTTTCATTGTTCTATTATAAAGAATCGTATCTATTTCTTTATATTCAACTGATTTTCCCCGTAATCGGGTAAGTTGTGCGTTTATTATTATGTCCTATTAAGGTTGTAGGAAATGTATATTTTTGTAACCGTTTTGTCAATACAAGTTTATGTAGTTGTAGTTATATTATCACTGTTTCTATTAGTTAGCTAGCTATAGAATAATTAGCAGCTTCGCAAGTCCTTCCGCTTTATGTAAATTGTCCTTGACTGCATCATCACCACGTTAACCATTACATATCTCCCACGATCTCTCGCTTACCTATTCGTTGTGGAATGATGCAGTCAGGGTACGCTCACAGACGTGATGTCTAATTATGCACCCCTATGGCTTCCCAGGGACCAAGTACACCCTAAGAAGACTCCTGCGATTCTACGCAAACGAGCGTTTTTTCTGCCGCCGACTACAGCGTTTTTCTGGAACATCGAGAGTCTACGTGCGCCGATTGACCGCAGCTTAAGGAGAGTATCGTGTGGTAGATAAGCCGGCGCAAAACCTTTTTCTCATGCAACCTACGCCCTGAGAACTATTTTATCTAATAAAGTATATGTTATTTATTGAGCTTAGTTGTTTTCTTTTGTGTTTTAAGCTCAACGTAACAGTGGCGCCCAAATAGAAGGTTTTAATTTTATTTTATTTGCGCTGGTTTTGATACTGTAGATGGTTACTTTCTGTGGTGATGGGTCAATGATTGTTTTTATTGTCAAGCGATATCGTTTTTCTCAACACCATTGTTTCAAATGAGTGAAATTACATTTTGATAAAAGTATAAAATTAACAAAAATGTATTAAGAAAACAATATCGTCTAATAAATCTATTTAATAATATTGTAACGGATCGGACAATACAAAGCAATCAGCAAAAATTGTTTCATATTTCTATGCTTTACAAAGTATTATTTCACTGTCTTTAATAATTATTTCTATATCGTCTTTTACCATTTTTTTTTTCTTCTCTCTTTGTTTTATTTTCTGTCACTGCTTCTTCATTGTAATACACTTAATCAATTAGATTTTTACTTGCTTATTGTGAATAACTGCACAACATACCTGATTACTCCTCCTTTATTATATCACGTTCTAATTACTATTCTTATAAACAATGTCTCGCGAAATTAAATACCTCTCACTACAAAAATGAGGGGTGAGGTACCAGCTGATAATGTGAGGGATCTTAGGAAACAAATCATAAAGCAGATAATATCTATGCCTGCTGAAGATATTTTAGAGTCACATTTAGAACCTTCCGACGACATTGAAGGTGCCCAAGAGAGCTTATCTAAATTAAAAAATAACATACAAATTATAAAATCTAAATTTGATAGAAGCCTACACGCTAGATCTGAAAACCTCGCTCACCATATATATCACCGTTTAGTTAGAATTCACCCTGAATCATCCGAAGACATCACCGCATATAAAGCATGTCAACTAGAGTTACGAGCATTTTATAAGGATCTCAACTCATTAGCACCAGCAACAGGATCCCATTCCTTTAAAAATCCAAATGACAATCTAGATTGTTCTCCAGTGACTGATATCTCTGTCACTTGTGATCGAGGTATTAGTACTGACTTATCTAAATTAAAATATGATGGCAAAAGCTGTGTGCGAGCTTTCATTCAAAAGATTGAAGAATTCACTAAAGCTAGACAAATCTCATCGAGTCGTATCCTAGCCTTTGCAACGGAAATATTTACAGGTGATGCACTTCATTGGTTCCGCAGCAAGCGCCATGATATAGATTCTGTGGAACAACTATGTAGCCTTTTGAAAGAGGATTTCGATCAGCACGATTACAATTATAGGTTGATGAATGAAATTCGTTCCCGCACACAAGGTGAACAAGAGTCTATAACTATATATATAGCTATAATGGAAGGTATGTTCTCACGGTTATCTAAAATTACAAGCGAAGAGGAAAAATTGGACATATTGCTACACAATATTAGACCATGTTATGCTAGCTCTTTGGCTTGCTGCCCTGTGATAAAATCGATTGAGGAGTTACGCACTTCATGTCGTAATTTTGAGAATTACCATGCACGAGCTTCAAATTTTCGAGAGCCGCCAAAAATTACTACTAATACTCTGGCACCGGAATTTGCATACGATAGACGTGTATCTAATAACTGCCCTACTGTTACTAACTCTGACAAAAGAACTGCAACACTTGGTGTAAATTCTATGGAACCAATTCAGGTCGATGCTCTTGAAGTTCATAAAAGTAAACATCTTATCAAAGTATATTGTCCTAGATGTCGTTTTAATAATCACTCCCTCAAATCTTGTAAAAAACCAAGATATCTTATATGTTTCAAATGTGGATTAAAAAATGTTCGTTACCCGGACTGCCCTAATTGTAATAATTCTGATATTCGTGAAAACAAATATAATTCAAAAAACTATTAGAATGCAGCAACATTCGTTCATATAACCACAAGGAGTGGACAGACTGGCTTTTATTCATAAATAATTTTTTTAATTCATATAAAGTTGCTGCAGTAAATAATTATAATTTAACTAGTGATTCTCGTCCTTACGTAAAAGTAAAAATCAATTCCCTTGCCATATATGGTTTACTAGATTCAGGTTCCTCTTTAACTATAGTGGGAAACAATTTACACACAGAACTGCAAAATTGTGGTCTGGAACTCTGCGATAAAGAGATCGTAAATATTTCTGCAGCAGGGGGTCAAATAATGAAATCCATAGGTTATCTTCTTATACCCATAGTTTTTAGTGGCAAGTGTATTAGTATAAAGGCCCATGTCATCCCAGAAGTACAAACATCATTAATACTAGGTATTGATTTCTGGACTAAATTTGAAATATTCCCCAAAAATCTTAAAAACATCGAATTTATGAACCAGAATAATCCTTGGGTGTTCGAAATTTCTGATTGTAATTCAAAAACATCTATACAGTCCTATGTGAATCTCGATGACAATCAGAAATCAATTGCTAATGAAACTCTAGAACAATTTAAACAAATTTCCTTCGAGGAGAAAGGTTTAGGTAGAACTAAGCTCATCGAACACCGTATAGATACAGGAGATGCAGCTCCGATTAAGCAAAGGTACTATCGTCTATCACCAGAGAAAAAAAGAATAATTTCAGAACAAATAGACGAAATGTTAGATCTGGATGTAATAGAACCTTGCGAGAGTCCCTGGTCATCTCCTGTACTTCTCGTTAACAAAAAGGATGGCAACCCCCGTTTCTGCCTTGATAGTAGAAAATTAAACTCGCTAACAAAAAAGGACGCATATAACCTTCCTTACATTTCGGAAATCCTTGACAATCTTAGAGACGCAAAATTTTTGAGTAGCATCGATTTATCTAAATCATTTTGGCAAATTCCCATTAAACTATCCGATCGTGAGAAAACTGCCTTTTATGTGCCCGGTAGAGGCACTTTCATGTTTAAGGTTACTGCGTTTGGGTTATCTAACGCACCCGCTACCCAACAACGTTTAGTCGACGTCTTGTTTGGACCAGAATTTGAATTAAAAGTATTTTGCTATCTCGATGACATTATAATTGTCAGCAAAACATTTGAAGAACACGTAAAATTATTGCAACGCGTTTTACAAAAGTTACAACACGCTAATCTCACTATCAACTTATCGAAGTGTCAGTTTTTCAGAGACGAACTTCGCTATTTGGGCTACGTAGTCGATGGTCAGGGCCTACGCACTGACCCCGCTAAGGTTGAGGCGATATTGAAACTTCCCACCCCCTCTACAAAAAAGGAAGTCAAGAGGTTTTTGGGAACGGCTTCATGGTACAGGCGGTTCGTTCCTAACTTTAGTACTGTTGCTGGACCTCTCAATAAATTAACTTCTAGTAGTAAGAAGGCACCACCATTCAATTGGACACCCGAAGCAGACAAAGCATTCACGGACCTTAAGTCATGTTTGGTTAACACGCCTGTTCTTGCTTGTCCTAATTTTGACTATCCTTTTGACGTGCATACGGATGCCAGTGATTTCGGAGTAGGCGCTATGCTTTCTCAAACAATTAATGGTGAAGAGCACCCAGTCGCATATATGAGCAGGTCTCTCACTGGTGCTGAACGGAATTATAGCGTGACCGAGAGAGAAACCCTCGCCGTACTTGTTGCACTAGAGCATTGGCGTTGTTATTTAGAGAACGGCAAAACCTTTCTAGTCTATACGGACCATTCAGCACTACAATGGTTTTTATCACTAACTAACCCTACCGGTCGTCTCGCCCGTTGGTGTGTGAGATTATCGGCTTTTGATTTTGAAATTAAGCATCGCCGAGGAAAGGACAATATTATACCTGACGCTTTATCCAGATCTGCACCAGTCGCTCAAATAAATATTACTTCAGACTTCTGCCCCACAACTGCAGACTCCTGGTATCTTAAAATTTTTAATGGATGCTTAAATTCTCCTGCCAAGTTTCCTAATTACCGCATTGAAAAAAACGCCTTATACCGCTATATAAAAACTAATAACCCACTCGTGTCTGAATTTAGTTGGAAGGAAGTAGTTCCAAAAGAATTGCGCTCTGAAGTCATCACTAACAACCATTCTGAGCCAATTGCAGCACACTTAGGCACCTTTAAAACATATAATCGCTTAAAACTCAAATATTACTGGCCAGGTATGTATAAAGACGTCGTGAGGTTTATTAGAGAATGCAATAAATGCCTAGCTTATAAATATCCCTCTCACGCTACCTTGGGAATCATGGGCCGTCCTAAAGAGTGTTCACGTCCATTTCAAATGATTTCCGTTGATATAGTTGGTCCCTTACCTATCAGCAGGAAACAAAACTGTTACATATTCGTAGTTAACTGTTGTTTTTCTAAGTACTGTCTAATATTTCCGTTGCGACAGGCCACTGCTACTAACATTTGTAAATATCTTGAAGACAATGTCTTCCTCGTTCACGGAATTCCTCAAACTATCATTATGGATAATGGAACTCAGTTTGCCGGCAAAGAGATGGATGCTTTACTACAGAGATATAAAGTTCCGAACATACATTTTACCCCTAAATACTCACCTCAAGTCAATAATGTAGAAAGATACAATAGGACAATAATCACAGCTATTTCCACATTTGTACACGATGATCATAGATCCTGGGACATCAATCTACCAAAGATCCAATTTGCCATCAACAATTCAGTGAATGAAGTTACAGGATTCACACCTTCATTTTTGGTTCACGGAAGAGAATTGGTTACTTGCGGTTCGCACTATGTTGGCGGTGATGATTCCGAAAAAATTATCTTTTCACCTCGTGATATATACAGTGAGAACTTGGGTCACTTAGTGTCTATATTTAATAAAGTACAAGCTGCTCTTTGGCACAGTCACCAAAAAGCCTCTCAACGTTACAACTTACGTCGTAAAAACGTTGAATTTAATATAGGAGATTTTGTATGGAAACGTTGTTTCTTTCAAAGTGATAAAGATGCACGTTTCTCCAAGAAACTCGCACCTAAATTCGAAAAGTGCAAAGTAAAAGACAAAAGATCCCCTTTGGTTTATATTCTGGAAGACATGTCTGGTCGCGATCTCGGAGCGTGGCATATAAAAGATTTAAAATTAAAGCTTCCAGTTTTAATCTAACGCCATTTACTTGCAGAACGAATATTTCCCCAGGAAAAATCCTTGTCGGGGGAGGGGGGATACTGTTACACCGTGTACTTATATGTTTTTTCTTTACACTATTATAATATCACATTAACATATAAATCAATTGCAAATAGCATAAACACATAATGTAAACATTGTATTAACTACCTAACTGTCTTAAGTCATTACTGAAGACAGTAAACGCATTTGACTTTGACAATTCTAAATTACCTACCCGCAATATTGAATAATCGTTCGATATTCAATATTGCGTAAGAGAATGTCAGACTTTGCGTTCGGTTAAATAAAGTATTTTATATTTGTCGCGGCAACATTGAGCCGCTGATACGTCATAAAAAAGTGACAGCGGGCGTTAAAACTGAGCCGTTAGGATTGTCTCTGCAAGAACGTTAAGACGCGTATCATTCTAAACTAAATAATTTACTCAAAAGTGCTTTCATTGTTCTATTATAAAGAATCGTATCTATTTCTTTATATTCAACTGATTTTCCCCGTAATCGGGTAAGTTGTGCGTTTATTATTATGTCCTATTAAGGTTGTAGGAAATGTATATTTTTGTAACCGTTTTGTCAATACAAGTTTATGTAGTTGTAGTTATATTATCACTGTTTCTATTAGTTAGCTAGCTATAGAATAATTAGCAGCTTCGCAAGTCCTTCCGCTTTATGTAAATTGTCCTTGACTGCATCATCACCACGTTAACCATTACATATCTCCCACGATCTCTCGCTTACCTATTCGTTGTGGAATGATGCAGTCAGGGTACGCTCACAGACGTGATGTCTAATTATGCACCCCTATGGCTTCCCAGGGACCAAGTACACCCTAAGAAGACTCCTGCGATTCTACGCAAACGAGCGTTTTTTCTGCCGCCGACTACAGCGTTTTTCTGGAACATCGAGAGTCTACGTGCGCCGATTGACCGCAGCTTAAGGAGAGTATCGTGTGGTAGATAAGCCGGCGCAAAACCTTTTTCTCATGCAACCTACGCCCTGAGAACTATTTTATCTAATAAAGTATATGTTATTTATTGAGCTTAGTTGTTTTCTTTTGTGTTTTAAGCTCAACGTAACATCCTAGATCTTAAATGTAGACTGTAATGAAACCGCAGTATTTCGAAACTATTACTGTAATCTATACCTATATATATACACATATATATATATATATATATATATATATATATATATATATATACACACACACACATATATATATATATATATATATATATATATATATATATATATATATATATATATATATATATATATAAATCCGTGTTTGACCGCGACGAACTGCGAAACTACTCAACTGATTTTGATGTTTTTTTTTCAGTTTCAGGATTTGTTCCAACTTAGGACATAGGATAGGTTTTATTTCAATTTATATGTAAAAAAAATACTTTTACTTAAGCCGAGAGATCGGTAAGTATGAGTTCTGCTGCTAACTAAGTTACATAAGTAACCAAGTTACAGGCTTAAAGTATCCAATTGATTTCTTTATTTAATTAACATTATGTAAGGTTCACATATAATATAAATCTACTGTTCTAAAAAAAATTAATTGTAGAAATGTATGTGCGCACACAACTTGAGAAAGTAACGACTTTGATGACATTTTTTCTCTGTTTGAGTGGGTGGGTGGTGTCCCTGGATGGTTTAGATTCATTAGTGGAACCTGTGGGTAACGGTGGGATCGGAATTTAGCACGCTCCTAATCTCCTGGATCAATTTTGATAATTTTTGTGTTCTTCCTGTTTGTTCGGGATACACGTAAAAAACTACTGGACTGATTTACATGCCATTCTCGGTGATAGACATCAAATTAGATTTAATTATTAAGACTTAAAATCTGCGCTACTTTTCATATCGGGGATCACGCGGGACTTTTCCGGAAGCGATTTGTAGTTGTTTGGGTCCATAAAATATATCTTATTCCGACACAGTTTTCACTAAAACAATAGCTTACATTCTTTTCTAAATGCTGCGGTATTTTCTATCCCGGAAATACAGGGGGAATTTCTAGTCAAGCGTGGACAAAGTCGCGCGCATATCCTATTTATTATAAATAAATAAAATACATAAACATTGCAAACTAATGTAGTTTGTATAATAGAATTTGAAATGGAGTAGAAAGCTCTTATTGCTATTACAACATTGAAAGTACCTTAAGCCATCAAGGGTCCTGTAAGAGTACTTAGGTAATGCGCTTTATGGCCCCCTGGCGGCAGCAGCGTGAAATTGAAGAAGCACAATACAGTATCATATTATTGAACGTTATGACTTTGTTGTCTTTGTGTGGAAGTAGGTCAGCCGGCGCTGATGCCCGTTTCATACGCCAGGTGGGACTTACTTTCAACTGACTATGTTATTGGACAAACTATTTAGTTATTTTCATAAAGATACCAGCGAATTTTCACAAAAGTTTGGTGGATTATGATCCATATTTACGTTAGTATATCTAGTGTTATATAATCTGTGCGGTATCTTGGTAGACAAAGTACAGAAATAATAAAAATGATCCTCGCAAGAACGGAGAAAGAATACAATTTCTTAAGTGGGTGCGATCTGTCGTAAGAAGCGACAAAACAACCCACAGCCGGGAGGTAAGGCGTTTGTCCGTCTGCCGTATGCCGCCGTAACAGCCTACAGTTATGTTCCGGCATTAGTGGCCAGGTTCCAGTCTCCCTTTAGAGAGCAGCAGCAATTTGTAGCCCCTTTGATGTTGCAAATGTACATAGGGGATGGTAACCACTTTCCATCAGATGGACCGGATGTCTGTCTGCTGAACTCACATAATGAAAAAAATAGATTCACTGCTTCTCATCTCTCGCTTTCTCTATTTACACCGACTTTACAAATGTACGGTCTCGTATGTGGGTCATGCAAGAAACATATACTTAATAATAAACTATTGTAAGAGATAATTTTATATTTGATATACTATTGATTACAGACGTAAAGGTCTCAAATTTCATAAAAGTTTGGAAAGGTTTAATAATATTACCCAGTTATGTTCTCCTATATCATTATACTTAAATATTTATAGAAATTAACTAGTTCATATCTATCTTTCAGGCTGGATGAATCTACCAAAATGATGCGTGTAAACATACGTATGAATCATAATATTTTCTGAAGTTTTCGCAACTTACATACCGATGTTTCCACTGAAAAGTGGCCGAAACGTCGCAATAACCAAAACCAAATAAATTACCGCGCTTAAAACCGTATCTTTAAATACCATCGTGTTCTTTCAGTACTGTGCATTTCAACCATATTGAATCAATCGTCTCAATACTTTAAATTTGAAATATAAAATGCCTCGGTTTTTTGTACTTATTATAGCAATAAAACGAAACCATTTTCACTGTATAAGAAAGATAGCGCCATCTGTATGTGGGCGATTGTATTGCCAGGAGATCCAGTCGCGTAGTAAAAGGAGGAAACGCTACTCGCGAAACGGGTACGCCATGCTAACCCAAGAATATTAGCACCTAGTGTTCCTCTTCTTGCTTCAAAGATGGTGTCACTGAGTTTTGTGGAAAATGAAGCTGCGTTTTTATATTAAGAGGCTATGTAGACCTAATTCAAATCGGCATTTCATAAAATCAACCCCGCACGTCCGATATTTACTTCGATTGAACAGCGCCAAATAAAACTTCGACCGTGGCGAAATATTGCAATTGATCATACCGACGCGCAACGCGGCCATGCCGACTTGATTCAATTTATTTCATTCAAGGCCCACGAGAGCGAGACAAACTGTCCTAAAGTGAGATAGACCGTTTGTATGCGTAATTCGTATTGAAATTTTGACATAACTTCCTAAGTCTTTAGCCCAACGGCTTACCATGCTCAACAGTAACTAGGAGGTACAGGGTTCAAATCCTCCTCTCAGACTTTACGTTTTTTTTCCAAGAACTTTTTAGATAGGTAAATTTTATTAAAATTATTTCATTGTTTTATGGAACAACAATGAGTTGAGCCTGTATATTCCTAATTCAAATCGGCGTTTCACATAGTTTACCCCCGCGCAAGCAATGTTTACTTCGATGGAACAGCGCCAGTTGAAGGCGTGCGTGCGTGTGGTAAAATATTGTATATCACCGAACATGCGCTACATAACATTAGTAGGTACGTAGCTAATGTCCACGGCATCGATATCACACTATTCATGCGGCTGAGAACAAGAGGAAGCGAGACAAAACGTCCTAAAGTGAGAGGAGTTCACATGGATAATACGTATTGAAAATTCGACATGTAATATTAAACATGTTTAGCCTAATGGTATTCTAAAATTCTGGTGGTGAGGAGGTATAGGACTCGATCCCCATAAAATTTGTTCTTTTTTCACTTTTTCTAACTAAATTTGATACAGTAAAAAATATTTTAATGATATTAGTTTTTAGATAGGTAAATTTTATTGAAATTATTTCATTGTATTATGGAATAACAATGAATTCATATTAGCTCTTCCCTATTAATATTATAAATGCGAAAGAAACTGTCTGTCTGTTTGTTCCGTTTTCACGGAACAACTACTGGAACGATTTGCTGAAATTTGGGCCATTTCAGTCATTTTAGCCATTTCAGCCATTTGGACCATTAAAGCCATTTCAGCCATTTCGGCCATTTTGGCCATTTCAACCATTTTAGTCATTTTGGCCATTTCAGCCATTTGGGCCATTTCAGCCATTTCAGCCATTTCAGCCATTTCAGTAATTTCGGCCATTAGGACCATTTGGGCCATTTCAGTCATTTCGGCCATTTCGGCCATTAGGGCCATTTGGGCTATATCAGTCATTTCAACCATTTCGACCATTTCGGCCATTTCAGCCATTTCGGCTATTTCAGTAATTTCAGCCATTTCAGTCATTTCGGCCATTAGGGCTATTTCAGTCATTTCAGCCATTTCAGTCATTTCGACCATTTCGGCCATTTCAGCCATTTCAGTCATTTCAACCATTTTAGTGTTTTTGGCCATTTCGGCCATTTCGGTCATTTCGGCCATTTAGGCCATTTAGGCCATTTCAATCATTTCAGCCATTTGGGCCATATCAGTCATTTTAGTCATTTATACCATTACCGCCATTTCGGCCATTTGGGCCATTTCAGCCATTTCGGTCATTTCGGCTATTCGGGCCATTTCAGCTATTTGGGCCATTTCAGTCATTTGGGCCAATTCACTCAATTCAGCTATTTCGGCCATTTCAGCCATTTCGGACATTTGGGCCATTTCAGTCATTTGACCCATTTCGGTCATTTCGGCCATTTGGGCCATTTGGGCCATATTAGCCTTTCGACCATTTCAGCCATTTCGACCATTTCAGCCATTCCGACCATTTCGGCTATTTCAGTCATTTCAGCCATTTCAGTCAATTCAACCATTTGGGCCATTCAGCCGTTTGATCATTAAGACCCGTTCGGCCATTTCAGTCATTTCAGCCATTTCGGTTATTTCGGTCATCTGGGCCATATCAGCCATTTCAGTCATTTCAGCCATTTCGGTCATTTCGGCCATTACACTCATTTTAGCCATTTTGGCCATATCAGCCATTTCAGCCATTTGGGCCATTTCAGCCATATAATTTTTTTTTGTCATTTCAGCCATTTCGGCCATTTGAGCCATTTCGGTCGTTTCGACCATTTGGCCATTTGGGTCATTTCAGCCATTTCGACCAATTCAGCTATTCCGACCATTGCGGCCATTTCAGTCATTTCAGCCATTTCGGTCAATTCGACCATTTGGGCCATTCAGCCGTTTGATCATTTAGACCCGTTCGGCCATTTCAGTCATTTCAGCCATTTCGGTTATTTCGGCCATCTGGGCCATATCAGCCATTTCAGTCATTTCAGACATTTCGGCCCCGTGGGCCATTTCAACCATTTTAGTCATTGCAACCATTTCTGCCATTTGGGCCATTTCAGCCATTTGGGCTATATCAGCCATTACAGTCTTTTCAGAAATTTGGGTCATTTTAGTCATTTCGGTCAATTCGACCATTTGGGCCATTCGGCCGTTTGATCATTTAGACCCATTCGGCCATTTCAGTCATTTCAGCCATTTCAGTCATTTGGGCCATTCCAGCCATTCCAGTCATTTCAGCCATTTCAGTCATTTCGATCAATTCGACCATTTGGACCATTCAGCCGTTTGATCGTTTACACCCGTTCGGCCAAATATATTTTCATCTCGGAAACTATCTTATTTTTCGGGATAAAAAGTAGTTCTTGGCCACCCTCGGTATTAACATAACATATGTACCCAGTTTCAGCCAAATCGGTTCAATAGTCTTTCCATAAAAGGATAACAAACAGTGAGACAAATATACTTGTGGATTTTTTTTCGTGGAACCCTAAAAACGTTGCCTAAGTTACTTCTTATAACATCAGCTATCTGCCAATGAAAATTACGTCAAAATCGATCCAGCTGTGTCAGAGATTAGCCGGAACATCCAGACACACAGACAGACAGGCAAAAATTCTATAAATAGCATTTTCGGAATCGCCTGGTCCGATTTTTTTAGATTTTGTTTTGGGATTTCAAACAGGCACTTCACTTTTATTTATCTGTATAGATAAGAACTATAAAGTAAATAATAATAGATATAAATAATAGTTTCAAAAAAACTAAAAAAAACACGCTTTCATAAAAAATCCAACTAAAAAACAGATAATAAAATTTAATACATTTGGTTTCTGATGAATGGAGTCTTAAAAAAAAGCGAGGGGTGTATTCAAAGCGCTTTTTTTTTAAACTATTAGTTAGTTTTCATTTTTTAGTTGTTTTTTTTTAATGTTTTTAAAACAATCTTTTGAGATCCTGCATATCATGTAGCAGCAGAGTGCTAGCCAAGATAAGTAAAACGAGCTCAAACACGACGGGTCTATCTTGTTTAGTACAGGAGTTCCTATAGCCACCTTCCGACTTCATAATCAGATCAGCTCCGTGGTATCATATTATTGCACTGTCACGCGATATAAGTATACGAGCCCAAACACGACGAGTCTATCTTGTTTAATACAGGAGTTCCTATGGCCTGCTTCCGACTCCATCATCAGATCAGCTCCATGGTACCATATTATTGCATTGTCACGCGATATAAATATACGAGCCCAAACACGACGGGTCTGTCTTGTTTAGTACAGGAGTTCCTATGGCCACCTTCCGACTCCATCATCAGATCAGCTTCATGGTACCATATTATTGCACTGTCATGCGATATAAGTATACGAGCCCACACACTACGAGTCTATCTTGTTTAGTACAGGAGTCCCTATGGCCACCTTCTGACTCCATCATCAGATCAGCTTCATAGTACCATATTATTGCATTGTCACGCGATATAAACATACGAGCTCAAACACGACGGGTCTATCTTGTTTAGTACAGGAGTTCCTATGGCCTGCTTCCGACTCCATCATCAGATCAGCTCCATGGTACCATATTATTGCATTGTCACGTGATATAAACATACGAGCCTAAACACGACGGGTCTATCTTCTATAGTACAGGAGTTCCTCTGGCCACCTTCCGACTCCATCATCAGATCAGCTCCATGGTACCATATTTTTGCATTGTCACGCGATATAAACATACTAGCCCAAACACGAAGGGTCTATCTTGTTTAGTACAGGAGCTCTTATGGCCACCTTCCGACTCCATCATCAGATCAGCTCCATGGTACTATATATTTGCATTGTCATCGACCTTTGACAGTTGTGCAAAGTTTGAATTAAATCTGATCGTTCAAAGTAGGACAAAATCGAGCTCAAAGGGGTCGGTTACAAACATACATACAGGTGAAGCTAATAAAAGCGTGTTAAAAACATAATAGGGCTAAATAAAAAAAAATAGTTAGAAAAGGAAAATGGAGCGAGCACTCAACTTAAATTTGAATCTTCATATTATTTCTAACTATCCCCGTGTCAACGTAATTTTCTATTGAGAAACATAGATGGCGCTTTCGAATTTTTATTTTACCAGTAAGATTGATTTAAATACGTTTTATTGTCAATAGTATAAAAGTCCAGATGAAATGAAATATAAAAATTTAGAAAAGTATTTTCTTGCATTTTATAAAATTATTTAGGAAGAGAAACAGAGCATTTTATCAACTTTCATATAAAAAAAAATCTTCTAGATCAAGTGAAACTAATAGGGTTCGAACCCACACATCCTGTGATTTAGAACAGACCTCTACCGTATACGCCAAATAAGTACAGCGCGACCGCGTCAAAATTCTGGTTATTATTGCTCCTTCATTTAATTAAAATTACTTTTTAGCAGCGGAGCTACAAAAAGCGACATGACCGTTAAGCACGAAGCCGTCCTGCGGAATGATAAATTCCATACATTGGGACCGGCAGGCGGGATTTTTGCAGTCATTTTTAATAAAATAATTAATTACTTCCAAATTAAGTTAAGTAACCGAATAAGACTCTATAATTGTATTTGTTATAATATGATATGTTACTGTTATTTATTTTAGCGATGTACGATTAACAGTAATAACAATAACGAAGATTGAATAACTCGTTTAGAGGTTACTTTGCAATTATTTTCTATCGAGAAAATTTATCGCAAATGCGTTCCGAGTACAAAGTTTACGTCAGAAATATGATCAAGATTGACATATATTTTTTTCACCGCAATAAAGTGTGTATAACTACTGTAAACACTGTTGAGAAATCGATCTAAAAACGCATTCTGTCAGTTATCACTCTGTTAATTTAGCAACATATGCCTAGGTGTCAATAGACGTACGTTTCGAGAAACAATGTTTATACTGATAGATGACAGTGTTTTAGAGTTCCGTGAACATTTTAAGAAAAACCAAACCTTATATAATCGGTATGTCGTGCGGTCTGTGTGGCACCGTTTTTTTCTTGGAGACACTGGATCTTTATAATATGAAATTTTATAACAACACTTAATATCGGAAGAAGAAATTAAGGAATAAGAATAATAGCTCCATCCAATATAATTCTTCTATCTATAAGAAAAGTCTCATTAGTGTCAGTCTTTACGGTCGCACTAAAGAAATTCTTTTGTAAACGCCAAAACACAATGTAACTTGAGACATGATACACTGTGCTATATGATTATTTGAATAATACTAGGATAAACTCTAGTATTCTTAAAACAATAATCAAAATGAACAAGTTGGCGGTAGGCTAAATAAAACTTTGTCAATAGGTACTCATTGAGACTTGACAACTTCGTCTTCCGTGATCACGGCCACTGAAAAGTGGCCGAAACGTCGGAATAACCAAAACCAAATAAATAAAACGTAGTTTTATTATGTTAATAGATGTTCTATCTAACTCGCACATCGTCTGTCCCGGTCACACACTGTGCTACATATTGGGCTAGCTGTACGACTTGTTAATATTTGTATTTAAGGTTCCAACAATAAATTAGTTCACATCATCACTCTGTGCCAACTGAAGCATCATTTAACATCTACTTCTCGCTGCTACAAGATGTTAGGTTTGCGATGTGTCCGCCATGTATCAAGTTTCGATTATCTTTCAGCCAACGAGGTGACAAAATCTAACAAAGCCGAATAAGAAGGAAGGCTGAAATCAATTTACCCACATTTAGATTCTGATCCAGTGGAGCCGGGTAATTGAATAGGTCCGGGCGCCCGGGGCCGGTCCGATCGATTTACATGTGACATCCGGCTTGTCCGGTGCAAGCCACCGCACTTTAATCCAATCCGGATCTAGAATATAAGCCCTGCTCTCATCAGTATTCAACATGGAAGAACCTTTTTTATATGACATTTGAAGGATATACCGACGACATTTGTTAATCATGTAACTTTTGTACTTTGTCAAATAAAAGAGCCTAAACACGTAAATAGGGAGTACAAGATTTTTTGCTAGACGTGTTGTTGGGGAGTTTGTTGCCGGTTTTTTTTTATGAGTTCAGCGGACAGGCAGGCGGCCCATCTGATGGAAAGCGGTTACCATCGCCTATGGACATTTGTAACACCAAAGGTACTATAAATGCACTTCCGCTCTCTAAAGTGAGACTAGTACCTGGCCGCTAATGCCCGAACACAACTCAAGGTTGTTATGGTGGCATGCACTAAACCAGGGGTGAGCCATCCAGACGGGCAAATATCCTACCACCTGCCCGTGAGTTGTTGTGTCGCTTCTTACTTCAGGCCGCAAGAAATTGTATTCCTTGCCATTCATGCACGGATAAAAACAACTTGATCTTTAACACGTTATGAAGTGGCGTACATAGAATAGGAAGTAGACTACGGAGTATGAAGTACATGTTCTCACCTTTGGGATGGCTCGAAGCACTAGAATCGATTGAGCGGGAGCCAAAATTCAAAGTCTCGAACATCGACGCAGGGTTGCTAGCTTATCGATTTTCTATGGAATATACTTTGCAGAGTGAGCAGCTGAGCTCGTGCATCTTCCTTCCACCATCGGACTACCAGACTGCACATTTTACCTGTAAAAACGAAGCACTTTGCGTCCACTTTTATCATGTCCACTGCAAAAGAGTGCAACTTCTGGCCGGAGTCTCTCTTTTCTAATACTTATAACCCGGTTGTCTTCAAGTCCCCATGTGAATAAGTACCTTTTAGGTAAGCGTGTTCTATCTAAGACTATATAATATCTCCTCTCCGCATTGGGAGGAAATGGTCAAACGCGAACTTTTAATACTATAAAAAAGTGGAAAAACTAATGACAGCGGACAAGTGGCAAAACGAATTGCAACAAAATTTTAAATTGAAGTTTTGCCACTTGTCCGCTGCTATTCGTTTTTTTACTTTTCCGTTGAAATTACACTTCTGTGTCCCAGCACACATTTCGCTTTTTCGCAGGTTTACTGCAATTATGATTTGGTTAGGTTAGGTACATTTTAATGAATGCATTTTTATTGAAGCATATTTTATTTTATCAAACAAAAAAACTGAATGCGATCCCGAACCAAAAAAGCATCCATAGTCTTGTCTAAAACTATGCTGTCTCTCCACGCGGCCGTAACGCTTTTTCGTGACAGAAAAAATCCTAATACCCCCCGTTATAGACGGGTTATGGAAATTTCACTTCAAAAAATAATATCCTGGAATCTGTAGTGCATATTCACATGAATCCGACCACCGATTCCAAGTCCGCATTATGTAGTAATTGAGTCGCACACTCCAGCCGCGAGCATTCGTTATTAAATCTCAATGAAACCGCGCTCAGCGACTGCCGATGACAAACGAGCTCCGCGCCGCACCGTAATGAATACGCAGCTCTGTGATGCCAGGTAATATAACAAAAATCGAGACAGACGACTAACGTGCTCTAGTGACTGCTTAATTTGCTAGTGACGAGCTTTACCTAATCATTCTGGCGCAGTACAGCTATGTCGGAATTACCATCTTGATTACAGCTTTTAGCTATCACAGTATGTGTCGTATGTCGTGGTATCACAATGCCTAGTGCAGGCGTCTCGTACTCATAGGCCCGGGTTCGATCCTGGCCGGAACGTATGCATCACTTAGGCATTTTTGTGACTCAATGTGCATATTGTTACAATTACCACGTGCTAGTAACGGCGAAGGAAAACCTGGTGATGCAACCTTCACATCGAGATAACTAATGTATCATTCCGGGCTGTTATTATTATATATTATATAATAGTATGTCGTTGTGAAAAAGTTTGAGTGAGAGTTCCAATAACCCTTACCTCCCTCCCCCTATTCAACCTTCCCTATTCCATCCCCGTATTTCAATCTCATATTCCATTCCATTTCCCTTTATGATCCTTCTATTACTATCTAACGAGGGGAAATCCGTTTAAGGACTATAAACCGCGGGGGAACCGCCGTGGAGATTGTGAGATTCGCCACGTTGGGGCGCTAGCAAAGTAAAAGACAAAGGCTATTGCCATGCTACGGTCGAAGATACCCACTAAAATCCCTCGATGTTACGTCTTTTATCGTTATGCCAAAGGCCACGGGTGTATGGTCTCATCACTCTACGAGCCACTATCTCATCTCCCGCCCTAAAACCTAGCGATACGTTGGCGCCATCATTGGTGTTGCAAACGTCTATAGGTGACGGCAACCACGTTCCATGAGCTGGATCGTCTGCCCGTTTGCATGCTTCTCAATAAATAAATAAAAATAGTAGAAATATGACATTATTTTTATGGACTGTAGTTTTTTTAGTAGTAGCGACAAAAATGATTGGATAGTAAAATAAAGAAACATGACATAAATCAAAATGATACAGGACTTCAATAAGCAGCGTAAGGCAGTACAGTACCTATTTTTCTATTTTTGAAATATCACATAATCAGCTGCAATTTTGTGACTAACGAATGTTCATTTTCAGTGTAAAATTTCAGCTCCTAATATTACGTGAAGTATTTGTGATGATTGAATGAGCATTAAGTAATATCTAAAACTAATGTTTAAGAAAAGAAATTATTGCACACACTTGCATTGGTGATTATATTTCCCCCAGGGGGTGCCACCCTCGACTCCCCCCCCCGTCCAGGTAGCGGTACAAGGGGATGCGTCCCCGGGGCCCCGAGTGGCCACTGGCACATTCCCCCCTTCACTCCGTGACAGTGGTGTCCCACCTTTCCGCCTCCGAATCCTAATGCCTTCCCCTCCTTCCCAAACCTCCTCCCCAAACACCCATCCCTTCCGTTGCGACCGCCAGCGTCAAGATTTTCTCCGCTGGCCGTCGAGGACGGCGGTGGTGTTGTCCACCCCACCACCGCCCGCCTGACCGGCGACCTACCCTCCCCCGCTCCGTCCGCCGACGCTGCTGTGTGCGCGAGGCGGCGGGGAAAAGGGGATGAAGGAGAGGGGGGAGGGGTGTTGGCGCAGGAGCAATCCTTCGCAGCCTCCCCGTCCCCCCTATCGCGAGGCCCCCCCCGCCGCTGACGCTGCTGAGTGCACGAGGCGGCGGAGGGGGAGAAAGGAGAGGGAGGGGTGATGGCGCAGGAGCAATCCTTCGCAGCCTCCCCCTCCCCCCCTATCGCGAAGCCCCCCCCCGCCGCTGACGCTACTGAGTGCGCGAGGCGGCGGGGGGAGGAGGAAGGAGAGGGAGGGGTGATGGCGCAGGAGTAATCCTTCGCAGCCTCCCCCTCCCGGCGGCAGCGGGCGTCGAGGTCTGGGGATCCATATAGACCTCCGCCCGCACTAATGCCGCGAGAGGTAGCCGCGCGTCCCTCTCAGGGCCGGGGAAACACCATTCCCCGGCCCGCACACAGGAGAGGCCGCCTCTGCTTATGAGGCGGCCAGCCGCTGCCGGGGTCGTGGGTTAAGCTCGCGCACATACCATGACCCCGGCGCTAGGCGGAAAGAAGGCTCCCATGGGGTTTTAGTGGATATACCGGCAGCCGGTCGTATTGAACCGGCGTCGGGGAGCCCCACACACCGACCGCGCATGATCCCCCGCGCGGCTGACGGTGCGGTAACGCATTTCCCCGTGTAAAAAAAAAAGGTGATTATTTTATTACGTATTATCAATTGAAAATGTATTTAAAATGACTTAAATTTTTTGAAATACACAAAAAATATTATTACATGTATTTTCATAATTTCATTATATGTATGTCTTTCAAGACCACGGGCCATAAAAATGACGCGGACTTTTGGAGGGCTTGCGTGGGGCCATGGGGAGGCCAACACGTAGAGGCCCCTTGACAAATTTAATGTAATTATGTGGCGTGACACTGACCGGCGATTATCTCTGTCTACACCATATAATAATGTACCCAAAGACCACCCCCGGCCAGTGTTAGACTATTGTGGGAAATGGGGACAAAAAGTACCGGGCTATTGGGGTGAATAGTTAGTGGTACTAGCGGTGTGGGACTATGGCGTCTGCCCGTCGCAATGTTCAGGGAACATGGAAAAATGGGCGGACGGTGACTCGCCACTCCCTGCATGGGCCCCTAAAAATGCCATAAAAGGCAGGAGAAACATGGGTGTGAGTGGCTAAGGGGTGTAGAAAGCCCACCTTTGCAAGTTCACCGAAGCTACTTCCGACGTTAGGTCATTTATCACTTCCACCCCTGGAGCTTAAGTCTTAGCTCTAGCGATCTCCACTCCGTGCCGGCTAGCGAATGCAAGCACGGAGACGGGGGCCTTGTGTTGGCCCCCAGAGTCAGGTACGAGGTGTCGCCAAGTTATTATTATTATTCGTATATACTTGTTACACTCGATACTTTTGTAGTAGCTGTGACGAACAGTCAGTTACTAAAATAGGCAATTGTCGCACGATGCGGGTTCCCTGGCAACATTCCTCACTTATAACTCCGTATATTGGAATATGGCGCTGTCAAAAGTTCACAAAGCGAAGGGATAAAATTAATACATTCATATGAACTGAAATTATTAGTTCACTTTTATTTATCAATATTTATTTTACCAGTTAGCGTCAGCAACATATTAATACTAACTGCTCCGCTATTCGGCTACCGTCACCTTAAGACATCTGCAGCAGGAGCGAAGTCGAAGAATGTGTTTATTATCCTAACGAAGTGGATGATGCACAACATACTCTTGTTTTCGTGCCAAATATAGCCCAACGAAACGTTTTAATTGGAGGGTGAAGTGGGAAGTAATAACATGGATCATTTTGTGGAGACTCTAGTCATAGAGGAAAATAAATGTAGCGCAGTCGACAAACATGTCAATAAAATAATAAGACAAAAAGAAGAAGATGAAAGTGAAGTTCATTTGCGAAAGGCTAACGGCAAGGACGTAGATTAATTAGGTGTCAGGAACGGTTTTAGTCGGTTGAAGTCCGTTTCGCAGTCCATAAGGATTTCTCCCCGAGAATTTAGGACATTGGCATACACTCGACGGAAATTACAGATCAGACATGAGCTACAGAAGATGGCACAGAGGGACGAGGAAGTGGGCCGTTGGAACTCTCATTCGTCTATAATCTGTGTTTGCGTGGTATCACATCGATCTAACTGGCCTCAATAGTTGTAATCAAGATAATGATCATGGCTCTACCACTTCGTTAAATTGGTTGGGAGTTAAACAAAAGGAGAAAACTAGAAGATTCGAAGAGAATGCAGGCGAAGTTGCAAAAAAAGCTGCAGTAATTAATGTGTATAGTAATAGCAATGTAGTACCGATGTGTGACATTAATATATGGCTGACGTTAGAGCCATGCGCCGTTCGGGCGGCGGTCATTAGTACCCGTCAGGGATTTGATATGGCCCCTAATGGCCGCCTCACTCGCTTATCTCTCACGCCGTATTAGTTTTATACACAATTATTGTTGCAAATAGATTTTGTAGTAGAGGTTTGGTGGCTTGGTGGCTTAAGGGGTCCAATATCCTGCATGACAGTCTGCCGCTTAACAGAGGACTAGGAACGTTGTTGCAGCCTGCATCTTGCAACACTGAACAGAATGTCTTTAGAATCTTGCAAGTTTCGCACACTGCAGGATAGTGAATGGGCCCCTTTACGCACTCGTGACTTATTATATTTCATTATAATTTGTTTATTTTATATACTTATTCTCTTCTCACTTCATTTAACTGTCAATAATTTCATTTGCATCAATATGCAGTACAATGTAGTTAAATAATGATAAAATTATAACGTATTTAAAGGCAAAAAATATACCATAAAAAAATGTGCATTTACATAACCATTAATAATAAATAAATAAATTAGTACATTATGTCTGATTATGTATATTATGTTGTGTTATCCGTCGTGACTTCACTTGCTGGTCTCAGGCGGACAACAGTGTGGGTGCGGGCGCAATGCGATGGCCGGGAGAAGGCAAAGGGACGGGAAGAAGAAGCAAGGAAGGACTCACCTCGCCACCAGTCCGCCGCCACACCGCCCTCGTCCCCCGGGGTTCACACACTCACTAGGATTATGTTTAATGTTCATTAAATTCAATCTTGGGTTTATTTTACTTTATTTTGTTCCAACAATTTGTACGTAATTTATGGCGGTGACAGCAGTGACAGTTCCTGTCTGTCTCTTGTTTAGCGCATTCTTCATTTAAAGTTTTATTCCTGTTCTTGATGGCGAGGATGGGGAGGAAGAATTTAGAAGGTGGTGTTCCTCGGCGCAACCAGTTGGTCTTAATTGATCAGCATATGCTGCGACTGGGTTCAATTCTAGGACATTCTGTTGATTTTACTGATTCGATTCAATATTTTTAAATCTCTGGATGACAATTCGGCATCCACGTGTGAACAGCGGAGCTTCTCGAGTGTCGCGTGGCTATAATAAACTGTGAAAATGATAGCAATTGAAACTTGGTATAGAGAACATACGCTGCTTAGGGAGGAGCACATGTTCAATGTATAAACTTACATCCTGTTAGCATTTGGCAATATGCTGGCGTCGAAGAAAAATATCCTAATGAAACTATTCCTTCTAGGACGAGCGTCTTTTCTTTGAAATGGTCTCTCTAAACAAACTCGCTTTCACTACTATCCATCTATATGTATACATCATTGTCTTAAGCTGGTGTGCACCGACGCTTAACCAAAACTAATCACTGTTTTTCCATACATTTTTGGCGATTATTTTATTTAAACCACGGGTTAAAAGTCGGTGCACACCAGCCTTAGGCATTGGGTATAATAATATGGCATCCAGACAAAAGTTTTCATTGGTCTCCTACTTATTTAAATCGTTAAGAGATAAATTGTTTAACCCAAGTGTAGCTGAAATCAAATTGAACTTTCCAGCCAGAATTTTGTGATGAGACGTAGTACCAATGTTCGTAATATCATACGGCAGGACCAGCTTGCTTCATAAAGCGCCGATTACACAGGGCTTGCGAACATTGAACAAGATATGTCAATAAATTGTCATTTTTATCTGTACTGTGACTGAATTCACAAGAACTGCATATTGTATTATATGCTATGACAACTGAATATGTATATATAATGTATTATGTGTACCACGCTATCGTATTGGTGACAACTGTAATGATAGCGATGTTTGTAAGTTAATAAATAAATCATGATCTCCAGAAATTCTGTGAACATAATATTTATGTACATTGACTGCAACTGATACTTTTAACCGCGAGTAAAATCTCTATAAATTTAAAGCGTACTATAAATTTAATTGTATTCGTAATGATATGCGTATTTGGGCGACATAGAGCGTGGGAGCACTTAATTAAACTTATCGATAAATCAAAATATCATAAGATTCACAAATTATTTCCCGATATGTCCATGGATTCTATTTACTGGGTTTGGCATCAAATTCGGTTCTTTGTGTTTATTGTAAGCTGAACTTTTTCAAAAATTATAATACACACACACTCACTCGTTCACTTGTACATACATCACACACATATACACACCATTACAATACATTTCCACATACATAACAAGTATTAACACCAAATTTTCAAATGTATTAACTTTAAAATAATTTTCTTTTTTAAATGTATAAGAAACGAGTTGTCTGGAAGTGGGCGCATACAACTGCAACACAATATTATATTACAGCTGTTGTTAACGATACCAAATTGTTTCTGTACACTATGTTAATGGTTTCCAATACATTTTTTAATATTCTTTAATCCGGCAAGTCCACTTCATTTAATGAACTCATAACGCTCCTATTGTATTAACTTAACAAATAAAGCGATACGGAACAATCCCTAGCAAAGCAAAACTTAACTATGTGTATGTAGCAATATCTTTAACTTATACGATACGAAAAATCACACAACAAATCGTTCCACATTCTCATTCCTCACAAAGTTCTTGCGGGAGTGTAGAGCGTTTATACGATTTGTGACATTATTTGTTGGAGGTATCGAATTATCGACATATCGATTAACCGCCCAGTGTCACGAGTCTAGCATACTGAGTGCAGTGCACACTGTACGTGTTTCGTGTAGTGCGACAGAACACAATTCACAAACGAATTTATTGCCGACTGCATTGTTGCGTTGCGCCGCGTACACACAGACGCACAGATCTAATTTCATGCAGCAGCTTTTGATTTATTTCGCTAATAGCATTATCACTAGCTATCAACCATCAATCTATAAACACCCTATAAGCTCACCTTAGTTTATTTTTGTGTATAATTTGTACACTTGCGTCAATACTTGGTGGTGGCGGTTGCTGGGCGTAGTTGTTGGAGTGGTCTCTTGTAGTAGAAAGTCGAAGAGATACATTTTGAGGTTTCACAGACTTGTTCTTCTGGTAGTAGTGCATGGATACTGACGCCTGGAGTTGTAGGTTTAATTTACTAACTACTAATATACATTGTAAGCAACTCAAGGTGCTTTTAATATACTGTTACGAACTAGGTGGCGACAAAAAAAAAATTACAGCTGTATATCTGTAAAAACACATTTTATTACGTTTCGGCTTTTGGACTTCTTTTGTTTACTTATTTATTGGCATGGGCTTAATCTTTTATGGCAGTCATTAGCCAGGTGTGTGGGATTAAAGTCAATTTAGATACGGGGACATTGCATTTGTGCATTATAAAACGACGACCTGATCAAAGGAGGCGGCAGTCGAGCGATAACCACAAGCGAAGCAAGACGTGTGTACTATAAACGGGAAACTTTTAGTGACGGGCTTTGCACGTTTTGTACAATTACGACCTTCTGCATTACGTTTGGACTTGTTGTGTTCGGTTATATTTGTACCTGTGTTATGCGTGTTTTTATAATTCTAATAAACTCTATAGTATTCTAACGACATTTTAATTCGAGTCTCGCGACTCGTAGCAATACTTCCTAAGTAACTCACACTACTTGTAATAAACTTACGCTGACCGTAATATCCTACTATGTAAGCAACGTTACCTGTAATATACTCTGTAAGTAATTCACGCTGTCTGTTATGTAATTTTTAAATAACTCACTCCAAATAAACTTGTAAGTTAAGTTATAAGGTTAAGGTTAAGCCCATTGTACTACCTACTAATTTTCAGATATTTTAATGTGTTACTGTGTTAAGTTGGTGTACAATAAAGAGTATTTTGTTGTCAATAGATTTGTTGTTGTCAAGTTGTTTTATATTAAAATAACCTAACTACGACGCTGCGTCTGCATAAGAGTACATTGAATTGTACATCTCGTCCAAGGCGATTGGTGTGTTCTTACAACTCTGTCATTTTCATGTGCATGTTTCCTCACGATCTTTTTTGTTTGCATGTCTGTTTGTTCAGTGCCGGGCATGACTTGAGTATAAGTAAAAAACAAGTTGGATAATGTGTAATATCCTGCAGACTGCAGATGCGAGGTCAACACGAGTAAAGCCTTGTGGAAATAGCTGAATAAAGGTATATGAAACTATCTACTGACTCGATTCTAGTTTCCAGAACAGCGACAATAACACGCGCAAACTACCGCCCGAAAACAGAATGACGGTGTTCAAATGCCAGGAGGGCTAGTGGATATGTAAAACCACTTTCAAAACAAAACAGGTTCAAAACTTATTTCTGTTAAAGAAATCTACATTTTTTAAATTTTACGTAATATTTTGCTTAGTTGTGTTTTGCTAAATAAACCACTATTCCTTCTAATAATGAAATTTGTTGCGCTAACTGACCGTGCTTTATGAATAGCTACAAAGAGGCTAAAGGTCTTGACAGTTAACCGTCCATATTTAATGCACCTCAAACTGATCTCAGCCATACTATGGATCTCACAATAAGTGGCTGTTGTATCCGAAATTGGTTTGGAAAGTGTTAATATTTTAGTTGTCGCGAAACCCGAATTTTATCCGCAATTAAACAATGCTATCAACTATCTATATAGTTCTATCTATGTATACAACTAACTATATAGTTCGTATTTACAACAGCTAAGGAAAAAGTGTTAACAAATCGTGGGGCAACTGGCGATCCTACTCAGCGAATTTCCATTGTCTCCTAATTATTTTTCCAAAAAAGATTAATTGCTGAATACCATGGGAGAGTTATAGGGGTGGCCCCACCTACACTTCAGCTTGTCTATTTTAATGCCATAAGTAACGCTTGACCAAATGGTAACACGATTTTTTTCAGATTTATTATTTATTTTATAAAATTTATTTATTTATTTTAGTAAACACTTATAATAATAAATGTATAAAATAAATAATGAATATGAGAAAATTCGTTTTTGTACAATATGTTTAGAAATTTGATAATTTAGGGAGGCTAAATCCAGGCTAAGACCAGTAGATTTCAAAATACAACTTTTAGAATTCTTGAAGGTATGAATGAATGCATATTCTTTATTGTGTTTGGAAAGATACAGTTGACAGAAATACAATTTCACAATATAATAGGCGGTCTTATCGCTATTACCGATTACTTCCAGGCAACCTTTGGATGGATAAGAAATTTGATAAGAACAGAAGTATGTTTTATTATTGTCACTACTGAATCAGTATATTAGAAATATATATACATACTTGATATAATATACGTACATTAATAAAATAAATAAATAGTATTTTGTTTATTATTAAGAGCTTCACATGAAACCATTGAACGGAATTCAATGAAATTCGAAACAGAATTAACTTATATTCAAATTGAAATATAAAAGATTTTGCCAAAATAAATTTCACCGGAGAACATTTTTAAAGATCATGCATATAAGTAAAAAATTGAAATTTACTTCCTATTCTATCATCCTGCACCATAACTCATAATGCTTATCCTGAAGTTTGCCTGGCATTGTTAGTAGTAGTTACATAATCTCATCAAATAAAAGTTGACTACGATAATATCATTCAATTGAGGATCCGTTGAAAAGCCGTAAAATTCGATGCCGTGGAATGGTTTGAAAAAATTAATAAATCAAAAAATCCCATTTGTCCCAAACGAGAGTGAAGCCCAATTTTTTTAATGAAACATTCCCTCGCGTACGTTTGGCGGAATATAATGAAAACGCTTCCGCGCTATTTGTTCACAAAGCAATTTGGTCAATATTTAATTTCGCCATGTTGGTAGTAAAATGTGAATCAGTCAATAGAATATCTACGGCTTCGTTTGTAATAATCATTTGCCGTTTCACGAAGTATTGACTTCCTAGCAAACAGTATATAACCATTACATCTCCAGTTTTAGCTACTTAAAACCAATATTTCGGTTCAAGATGAAGTAAGTTTTTAACAAAATCTGATAACCGCTTAAAACTTGTGGTGAATGCAATTAGATAAATGAATTAAGTGTTATAATATTATTCAACAACATCTGAGTGTTAGTTTCCAGTTGCGTTTAGAACATTTACTTCAAAGTCTAAGCCTGCTGTCCGCGACGATCAATCTCGAACTATCAACAATTTACTAAGATTTTATAATATAAGATAGCCTAAGAAGAGTGAGACAGCCCTGCACAAGTTTTTGGTGTATCCTCGACTAAGTTAACTGGGGAGGGGATTAAACTGCTTCTGAAGAGTTGATGGGATTTGATTAAGTTGAATTTATAACTAACTCACAAGACTTGACCGTTATCACTTCGCTCAGTCTTCGGTTACCCTACTTGCGACACCTCTCTTTTCTTAGACCTTATCTCCACCATTAGGAGAATGGAGGATTCATACTCCTCTATGATGACGTAAGTCCTCTGTCACTTCATAAATCATCATGTCATCCTTCACACAATCCATGCATTGCTTTTTTTGGTCCACCTTTAGATTTGTACTCATCAATCTTAAACTTGAACAATCTTTTTGTCACGCGTCTTTTATCCCTCTATATTACATGCCCATACTACCTTAATCTTCTTCTTCTCAACTTCTCAGTCACGGGTGCAACTTTCAAAGATTCCCTTTTGTACTCATACATACAAACAAACTTAAGGTCCACTTGATAGTAAGTAGTTACCGTGGCCTATGGACATTTGCAATAACAATTTACTGCTGGGCTCGATGAGGAGACTGGGATCTAGTCACTGATGCTGCAACGCAAGTCAGGGTTGTTTTAGGAACATAGTTTAGATAAGGGCTGATGGCCATCTGGACGGGCAAATCCCTTATCACCCTATTACCATGGTATCATCTTCATTTAAAGGTGTGGCTTTATCTGCCTTAATGTTAAAGACTTAGGCCGTTGACGATGGGCTTAACAAGTTTAATAAGCGAAATTGTTAATGACGGATAACGTATGTATATAAACAAATGTGGCTATGCGTTAACACTAAATCTTGAACACTGACGCAGATGAATACCCTGAATTATAATGTAATGATAAACAATAATTATCGGGATATTTGGCTGGTTAAAAAAAATATGTAATAACTTGTTCCGCTCGTACAAAATCCTGCAAGCTTCAGCATTTTGTAAGATAATAAAAAGGGTCACTGATTATTCAATTATCGTCTACCTTTTTGCTAGAATTTGGATGGTAAAGTAAAGCGTAGCTCTCTTCAAGGCGATAAGTTAGAAATTCATTTTGATTTGATATAAAACCCGCTCTTCGTCAGGCGGCCCACATTTCCCCGATGGAAATCAATCGCGATATTTAATACCTTTCAATCAACTGCGGGTAATGAGATTTTTGCACAAAAACGTGAAAATCCAATAATCTGTTAATGAAAAATGTGGGGCGAAATACTGCGATGTGTGAAATCATAATTTTGGGTTACGTAAATAAAAATAATAGTAATGACAAGCTTCAGGGGTGGAAGTGATAAATGGCATCACGTGAGAAGTAGCTCCGGTATACCTGCAGCCCACCTCTCTACACCCCTTAGCCACTCACATCCATGTTGCCCCAGTCTTCTATGGCATTTTTTGGGGCCATGCAAGGAGTGGTCAGTCACCGTCTGTCCATTTTTCCATGTACCCTGAACACTGCACCGGGCAGACGCCATAATCCCCATATTCCTAGACCCCTACTACCACTAGCAGTTCACCCCAATAGCCTGGTACTTTTTGTCCGCATTTCCCACAATAGTTCTACACTGGCCGGGGCTTGTCCTTGGGTGCATTATTATATGGTGTAGACAGGGATAATCGCCGGTCAGTGTCACGACACATTTAGATTAAATTTGTCAAGGGGCCTCTGCGTGTTGGCCTCCCCGTGGACCTACGTAAGCCCTCCAAAAGTCCTGGCCATTTTTATTGTTGGTATTATGAATTTCACACCCTAGCCTGCTTAAATGTGTGTTACATTTTTGCCCGTGGCGCTGCGTTCGCCCCTCTCTCTTCTCCGCTGTGTCATTGTGTGCTATGGACGATCTATTAATACAAATTAAAGTTTTAATAGAATTCTTATGGTTTTACTGGTGCCTTCCCATAATACTATTAAAGTCCAATATTTATGGATCGTGGTCTTGAAAGACATACAGTATTATAATAATAATTAGATTTTATGAACACCAAAATTAAATTTACATGTTGTCTTAAACTTAAGACTGTTTGGGTACTTACACCTAAACTAGGCCAAGCCTGTCTCTTAGGTGTTAGTGCCTTCCAGCGACTTAAAAACTATGACGTGGGTATGTAATAATTTAAGTAAGTAACTTAAGTATTCAAAAACAAAGAGTTACAAAGATAATCATTTAAAAGGTCGATTGAAATTATTTTAAAGCAAATGAGAAGTACATTATGTGTATAGTTGTCAATAATGATGTCTGTTTTGTTTTAATACCAAAGTACAGCAGAAGCCTTACTCTCAAACGCCTTTTGTCGTTCGAGTTTGTCCAATCAGCCCGAAAGAGTCAATGGAATTTTAGATAGAAGAAGGAAAGAAGTGAGATTTCTTTATAACCACAATAGTATAGTCTATATAAAACAAATCTTCTGCTAACGATACTAGAACACACTTTGTCCTTCGTAGGAAACTCTTTTGCCGTGCAGGCTGTTCGCCTGTGGAACTCCCTCCCCTTGAAAATCAGACTAGCTACATCCACGGGTACATGGTCAAACACTTGATGCTGACCATTATTTGTTCATTAAATAATTTTTTTGCAGTAATTGGAATTGTACTATAGTTAGTATGTAAGTATATTATATAATTTATATTATTATAATCTATTTAATTATGTATATCTATATTAGTTTATTATTATATTTTTTTTATTATATTTAATTATGATAGAATAAGTTTTAATTTAGTATTATATACTATTTATTTTTTCTTGTACTGTCTCCTTGGACACCGGATTGCCTGGAAGAGATCGCTATAAGCAATAAGGCCGCCCAATGTTCTAATGGGAATGTCTTTATATTAAATATCAAGGTTTAAGTTATTGTGAACAATAAAGAGTTTTCATTCAATAATTCAACACAAAAATAAATGGAACATACAATAAAAAATGAATTTATATCCAAAAAAACATTCAAAGTTCTAAAACGAAAACGTACGACGAAAGATGTTTGGGCGCAAGCCCTCAGAGACGACGCCACACCTGATGGAAAGAAATACCAATGTGCTGCCGGCCAGGAATGGGGAATGGATTCTGGCCAGATACCGGAACACTACTAAAAGGTTGTTAAGACGACATAAGGTTCATCCACATCCTACCACTTGGCTGCGAGTTATTTTGTGTTTTGTCACCTCTTCCACAGGCTGCTCGGCTATAGATATTTGTATTATCTCTCCGTCCTTGCACGGATAAATGTAAGGAAAAACCTTATTCTATTATACCTCTAATTGTATTTCGTGTGACGTTGGGAGTAGAGTCAGCTCGTCCTCGTTGAACACAGAATAGATTTCGGTCAGTCAATGAATTACAAGAGATTGTTATGTAGTATATAATGTATTAAATCGAAGCCTTGGAAGCTCTTTAAGTCGAGCATTTCAATAGCCCGAGTATAAACTAGACCGGTAGATGTCCGCATCTTAGATGTGATGGCAGGTTATCTAAAGCACAGTAAGGGTAGCCTTGGTCCTGGAATTGGATGACGAAGAACTGGCATTAGGTTTGGCACAACGTCCTCTGCTAATACACTAGATCAGCTCAATTAATCATATTTAGTTTTAACTAGAACAGTTACATACTACATCTATGGATAAGAACTCTCCCCAGCGGGAACACGTAGTTAATTTAATAAAGTTCAAGGAAGTTTTGAAATGTATAAAATAATAAGTAGTTAGATGAAAATAATGAGTAGTTTAATAGTTGGATGAAATAGCTTAAGTGTTTATTTGTTTCAGCCCAGTCTTAAATAACACAGGCCCGCGAGTTAATTAGCAATAAACATCCACGCGTCGAGTGCCCTCTCCGTGGCGGGTGACGATGAGGGGTTCAACCGCTCCAATCATTAGGGTATTTACTAATTAATGACATCACTAATTACCTTTATTTAGGCCACAAGTGGCTGAATCGTTAACTCTCGTATTTCTTTAGTAAGATAATCATATCAAACTTTATTTAAAAATGAAATTGTATTTATATCCAAATTGAATCTTACAGAGTAGCTATAGAAAGGCACGAATCTACCACCGCTTCCAAAGCAATTTTAGTCACTAGTCAGGAGAAGAAGCAGCGCAATAAACTCCCAAGCAGCATGTCTTTTCTTCAAAATTGTTATTACATTATTTTTTAATGTATTGTAGTGAGTAATGGTGGAACGATCTAGTTCGTTTGAAATTTTTCAGAAAAAGTTTAGAAAATATTGGAAGACAAAGACAAGGACAGGTACATTTTAGAAAGGGATAGATGATTGACAAAAGAATAACGGAATGAAGATCAAAATTCTAGAATAGAAGATTCAGAAAGGAAAAAACAAAGATAGATTGATGTTTAAAAAGGGATAGACAGTAAATAAAAGAATACCGAAAATAAGGTTATGAAATGAAAATAAATGATGGGTCCCAGAAGATTCTTCTGGGTATATAAGCAGCGTAAGGCTTACCTACGGAATTGTTCAGTTGAGGACAGCAAAAAAAGAAGTGCGATACGAGAGGCTTGGAAGACAAGTTTAGTAAAGGACAGTGACGAGTTAGTGACAAATTTAGTGGTGAGTTTAGTGGGCAATTTAGTGCAATTTTGGCAATTTAGCGTTATTTAAGAGGATAAAGTCTTAATCTTATCAGAAAATACATTGTGAGATTAATATGATCACTAAATATAGAGTAAATTAAATTCAACATTTTTATCTGTGACGAATATTACGCCGGGCAGCTTGTCGTAAGAGGAGGAGTTTACCTGTCTGGATGGCTCCACCACCTACCAGAGGTGGTGGAGCCATAGAGTATGCCACCATAACAAGATCGTTAGCACCTTTGATGTTGCAAATGTCTTTAGGCGAAGGTAACCGTTTTCCATCAGGTGAAGGTTTATTGGTGCTGACAGGCTGACCGCCCAACTGTGATGGAGAGTGGTTACAGTCGCCTATGGACACTACCAATAGCAGAGGTCCCACCAATGTGCTGCCAGTCTTGAAGAAGAACTGGAACCTGGCCACCGATACCGGAACACAACTCAAGGTTGTTATGGCGGCATACTCTAGACCAGGGGTGGTAGCCATCCAGTCGGGCACATAACCCTACCACCCGGCTGTGGGTTGCTTTGTCGCCTTTTACGACAGGCTGCCCGGCCGCAGGAATTTGTATTCTTTCTCCGTTCTTACACGGAGCTGGTGGAGGTGTATAAACAATAAAAAATCCCTTTAATGGCGACTTTGTTGTTGAAGCATTGTCAGTGCTGTTCTCGCTGATAGCGTCCCTTGACTAGTGATGTGGCAAATTAGTGTTGCCAGTGTTAATCATTCCAGTTCAGTAAGCAACTGTTTTACACGCATATTCATGCACGAGTATCGACATATGTCAGGGATGTAGACATGTAAAATGTTTACTATAATGGTGCGGTTACATCTGCAATATTAAAGATTCGGACTGTTAACGAATGCGACTTATTTAAAGCAATAAAAAGTCACGTAAATAATAAAAGTTTATCTTTGTAACATTATCGCAGATGAAGCCCCACCACAACAGAGGTAGAAAGGATAGAAGACACAGCAAAAGACAGGACCAAGACTGGAGCGCGACTGAACCTTTACTGCATTGTAGTGTGTGTAATGTTAAGGCTTGATTTCCTTAACATTTTTACTACGAACAACATAATTCACTCAAATCCTATGGAGAATGGCCCATTCGGTGTTACCTGCAAAATAAAACATATCAAAATTTGTTAATAAAATGTAACAATAAACAATAATAAATATAATAAACCTACATACATAGAGAGTATTCACTTCTGTACAATATTCTTTTCAACCGCTCTACTCCCCCATATTTAAAGGAACTTTTTAGTTCTTCAATCAATTTCATTTCTGTAATTTGCGCTCTGATGAAAATCTTCTGCTAACGACACCTAAACATAATTCGTCCTTCGTAGGAAGTTCTTTTGCCGTATAAATGTTCGCCTTTGGTACTCACTTCCCTTGAAAATCAGACAATATCCATTTCTACATTCAAACACTTGATCACAGACCATTATTCGTTCATTAAATAAAATTTGTTGCTGTAAATGGAATTATATAATTATTCGCATGTTATAATCTATAAGAAGTGCGCAGAGAATGATCGCTTGCACGTACTTCACTCGGGACCCTGCTATAAGTGCAATAGATTTGATTCTTCCTAAGCGTTCAACGGCTAACTTTCAAACACTAAACAACCTTGATATATTCTCCTTTGCACAATTGAACGTTGAATCCGTTACACCAAGCTTTGAGCTTAAGTGCGTAAATTGAACTGATTTTGCAAAACACATTGAGCGTGAAGAATTAATTTGTAAATACAACAATGAATGTCCAATACACTAGTTGTTGGTTTTAACATATTAACACAGAAACTCGTAGTATTCCGTGTGTTTGTATATTCCCGGCGATGCAGCAGTAGGGGGACTATGATTTGGTGATTCCATTTATACTTTATACAGAAGAAGGAAGATTGAAAACCCTTTATTGCTCACCGCAAAAGTCGTGGTAGCGTAATGGCTAGCGCACGCGTCTTTAATTATAAGGGTGCGGGTTCGATCCTGGCTGGAACGTATGCATCACTTAGGCACTTTTCTGACCTAATGTGCATATTGTTACAATTACCGCGTGCTAACAACGGTGAAGGAAAACATCGTGATGCGACCTGCACATCGAGATAATCGATGTGTCAAACCTGCCAAGCAATCTTGGACAAGAATGGCGGGTATACTGTCTGTTACCCCTATAATAGGATATCCAAGACCAGAAGTGGGACATTTATGGGCTTTTATTATTATTATTGCTCACCGATATAAAATTACAAAAACAAACCATATTTACAATATATTTTAGGCATAATAATAGGCGGCCCTATCGCATAAAGCTATCTCTTCAAAGCAACCTAGTTTAAAGCATTTTCTTGACTGATTTGACGATGTAGCTGGTGCAGGGAAAGGTGGCAATTAATATATAATTTCAGCTAATTCAAAAATTAAATGTCCCAGATTTATCCTCAAAAAGTGACCAGTATTGTCACAGTATTGCCAACCTAACTACATCCATGAATAATTGGATGCGAGCGGATCGATGATGCCGACATGACGAGCTCATGTCACATGTACACCACTACATTGCACAATATATGTACATGTATAATTATTCCCTTTGACAATACGTAATAGTGCGCTTTGTGGTGTCGGTAAACATTACGATTATGTTTGGTTAGAAATGCCGCAATTTGACAGTAAGTCTTGCTGGTTCTATTGATTTGTGTTTGGACAGCATTTGAGTAAAGAACTGCACAACAAGTAAGTCGAGTCAGTTTTCCTTTTATTGTAGTACGTTTGGATTTTAATTGCGAAATAGACATTTTGGATATTGAATTGTTCAAAAATATAATAATCTGTAGATGCTGGTTTAATCCGGCTCGATTAGGGCCAAATGTTTTGATGATATATTAAATTAAAAAATCTGCTTCGAATTTATATATATATTTGTGGTTTTACAAGTTTTATATGTAGTTTTAGTTTTAATAGCAATTAATATTTGTTGATGTTTAGACGTATGTAAGGCGAGTGACATGAGTGATTTTTAACAATATTATGAAATAATGAAATGAGGTTGTAATGAATGAGGAGGTTCTGTTCATCGCAGACATACCTATATATGACCTCAAAAAGTCTTCTCCAGTGGAAATTATGTCGAATAAAAACTCTTTGAAAGAGGATGAGATAGAGAAGCATATAAGAGGAGCGGGGGAAAGAGGGAGGGGGGAGGGGAAGCGGGCCCCCATTCTCATTTATCACACGAAATACAATAAGCTAAAAGTTAATCGTATCACACCGGTATTCTGTGAGAGCGTGGTTCCACACTGCTCGAGTTCAACCTACGGACTAATCAAGATCAGCCTCTTAAGCAGTCGTTGAATTATGTTATAAAACGGTTCACATAGTTACCAAAACTTATTTGGCGGATGATTTTTATACATAAGATACATGGAGAAATTAATTATTTGTGTTGCGCAGGCAGATGGCTGCCACAAACAAAGAGATAAGTCCTGTCACACGCTCAAAGTAGACGCATGCGGGTGCTGTGTATTCCGTACACTTTGACAATTGTTTTGGTTTTTGGAGGTTGAAATGCGATGACTAGGGCGTCGATGTGACATTTTTAAGGGGTTACCATAATGGAGTTCGCTGTTACATTAAATTAAATTGACAAAACTTACTTGCGATGTCATATCTTTATTACATAAATTACAGCAGAATGTTTCACAAAAAACAATATAAATGTGTATACATGTAGTAGTTTTTATTTTTTAGTTGTTTATTTATACTAAATTAGCTATTAGTACTAAAGTAAACAGATAATTAATTATTTGACAAAATAATTTACTAAATAAAAAAAAAGATCAGAAGGTGTCATGCAATAAAAGAAAACTCTATTCATAAGAATTGCTTTTTTACTTTAGCTTTGTAGAAGTATATATGTATTCAAAATCAAATTTACGTGATTAAATTTTTTGTTGATAGTTGTATCGTAAGTGACTAAGTGAAATGGTAATTATTTTACTTATGTCCCAATTCGATGTAAAATCACAATTAACATGACTCCTTGATGGTCTCCTTTCTTTCGATTGCTAAGGTACATACAGAAAAGGTAAGAAATGGTTTTGCATTATATAAGTTTTACAATTCTTTCTATTCCTTAAAGAATTTAAAAGAATGTCGCAATGCGCGAGCGAGATACCGCTACCTCATAGATTTCATTTTGAGCGATTGAAACAGATTTTTCATTTTAACTAATTACCGCGGGCTTCCCGGGACACAAAGTATCGCAGCATTTAAAAATCGTTTTAGTGAAAGCGGTGTCGGAATAAGCAAATTTTTATGCACTCTAAAAACTACATTCTGCTCCCGAGAAATTCAAATTATAATAATAAGCGATAAAAGTATCGCTGATTTTAATTCAATGAATTTGCTGTCGATCAACAAACACCGCATCGAAATCGGTCCAGTAGTTTTTACGTGAATCCCGAACATAGCTCCTTAAAAATGTCACATATAATTCATGCAGGAACGGAGAAAGAATACACTTTCCTGCGGCCGGTAGAGGCGACAAAACTACCCACAGTCAGGTGGTAGGGTACTTTCCCGACTGGATTGCTACCACCCCTGGTCTAAAGTATGCCGCCATAACAACCTTGAGTTGTGTTCCGGGATTAGTGGCCAGGTTCCAGTCTCCCTTAAAAGAGTAGCAGCGCATTTGTAGCACCTTTGGTGTTGCAAATGTCCATAGGCGATGGTAACCGCTTTCCATCGAGTGGGCCGTTTGCCTGTTTGCTGAACTCATGCAATAAAAAAAATACAAATAAACAAGAAATAAAAATAGCGTCGTGTTCTACATCTTTTAAAATAAATAAACAAATTAAATTTTTAAATTAAATTCAGTTTACATTGATATTTTGTGTAGTTAACGACTATAAATATAGCCATCGATACAAGATAATAGGATTATAAGGCAATATCCTTTTTGATGGCAGGTCCGTTGGTCGTCGCAAACCTCATTAAAACCCGACCAAATTGGGTTATCCCCTTCCTTGGCTGTCGGCGATGCGATACCGCGGCTATTGCATTTGGTCCGGTTATAACGCTTTGATACCTTAACGCGGTTACGTGAATAGAAAAATACTTTAATAGTTTTAATAACACTTGCCCCGTGGCGTCGCTCGCTCAGGCGTCTGCTACAATATTGTTACGAGTTGCACGACTCAAATTAAAATGCTGTTAGAATTATTTGAACTATAGAATTTATTAGAACTATACAAACACGTATAACACAGGTACAAATATAGTAACACGCGCAAAGTCCGTCACTAAATAGATTACCAAATGTAGTAGACACGTCTTGCCTCGCTTGTGCTTATCATTCGACTGCCTCACCCCTGCGGGGCATTGCTTTATACAGTACAAATGCAATAAGTCTGTAGAGTGAATTTCCAAGAATCATACCTGGCTAGAGACTACCATAAGGATTACAATACACAATGCGCTATTTTTACAATCACATTTTTTATCACAAAGTAAACAAAAGAAGACGGCCATAAAAGCACTTCAATGTTATTAGCTCAAACACCGATGGGTAATGAATATGCTTTGTTCATAAATATGCCATGATGGCCAAAATTAACAATATATAGTGCATCTATATATATCTGTTCTAAAGTAAGGTGATCGAGCTATTTGTTGGCCAGCTGTAAGCAAGACATTTACCGAAAGTTTTATAAAAATCGGTTAAAAGTCAAGTCAATATAAATAATTTTCACTGTCTTATAATTCGTGTAAATGTAATTGATTTTCTTAAACGTGTTACGTATCGCATTCAACACATAACTTTGTTATTAAAGCGAGATAATTCGACGCGGAGTGTGCTCAAAGATTCCTTCTGACAGAATGTCTAAAGGAATTAAACGCTGGAAACAATTTGACGGCTTGTTTGACAAACAAATATTTGTACGACACTCGACACGACTCGCGGCGCTCCCGGCCTCACGTTCCAACGAGTCTAACAGACACCGAGACGATTTAGAAAATTTCTTTGTCATTCAATATAAAAAACAGTCGCCTGTAAAAACGATTCTCAAGTCAACACGCGAATTCTCCTACAATATGTATAATAATAACAAGATATGACGTCATAACTTAAATGTCATGTAGCGTATTAGTTATTATTTAAAAGTGTTCTAAGAAGCTGATTAAAAAAATATTTACTATGATGATCTTTTTTATCTTTGCATAGTATAAAACTGTTTATCATAGTATAGGTCTGTCTGTATACCTGTCAACTTTCTGTTAAATCATGCAAAGGATTTTTAAGCAAATCAAATCGATATAATTATCTAAAAGTTATTATTCTCGATTGACCCAGTTCAGACTACGGCAGGTCATTGCAGTAAAACAAAAACGATACCAGATCGATACAAAACATATTAATAATTGCTTACATAGTTAAACGGGTGAAGTGTAAGCCATACCGCGTTCTATCATTTGACTAACATCATGTATCGAAGCACAAAATAACTTTTTCTCAAAACTGAATTAATTTTAATTATATTCTACTAACTCGCGTTACTACGATTCTACATTAATTCTATATGGCTATAATTCTAAGGGCTGGGAATTTATTCACAGGTGTATAAAATCTACAATCACGACAGAGATAGTCGAAAAGCAAATGTAATTTGGCTCGTGCAATATTCAAATTCAAATAAATATGTATTTCTATGATCAATCGACTGTAGTGCGTCATGCAATAATGCAGGATGTGTTGCAAGCACAAATGCCAAGCTCGTCTTATTAACAAACTTGTTAAGCTCACAGACATAGGCGAGACGGCAAACAATGCCTTGGGCGGGTTGCCATGTAATCTAAAAATTATTCACTATTAGAATACACTGTTTTGGCAAAAAAAAAAAAATTCACTGTAAAAACTTGACAAACCCAACACGTTTATTATATTATAGAAGATGATGATACAATTTCTTACTTAAAATTATAATCATCTGCAGAAAACCCATGTCTCGTTAAGACCTAGATTTACGCTACAAAAAATGTACTGGCTTCTCGGTAAATATTCTGTTCTGTCAGTACCTACTAAGATACTCGTGTATGAATTCTAATGCCAGTAAGGACCTATGGCGCTGCACCAAGCCTACCAATTTAAATATGATACAAAGGTTCCGAAATAAAGTACTTAAAGACATGATCAATGCTCCTTGATACTTAAGATCAGATGATCTCCATCGAAACTAAAAAGTGGACCTCGTCATTAACGTAATTAAAAAATACGCTGAAGCCCACCAGCAACGGCTTTATTACCGTATAAATGTCGAGGCCATGCAGCTACTTGATAATACAGATTTATTAAGAAGACTCATAACGACAAAACCATTCGTGTTATAATACTCTCATAATAATAAAGTCTAGTGCTATTTGCTAAACATTAACAAAGAACACATGAACAAAGTGACTTCTCCTTAATGAAGACAATAGGAAACGTGTAATTGGACACATTTTTAGTTTAAGTTACATCTAGTTATTTTAGGTGAGATTTAAATTCCCCATTAGTCTTATTTCCTAGATTAGATTGTAATTTTAATGTTATATCACTAACATACATCATTTATAGAAAAAAAATCTGCAGCATAACTTCCCCAAATCAGGTAAGCTTATAAACTGCCTGGCAACCCCATTCTCCTCCTTCCATCCACGATCGCTAATTTAACCCAGTTCCAAGACTAGATTAGACTACTTGGAATTACTTACCAGGCTGTCGGGTTTGTGTTCAGAGTTTCAGAAAGGAATTCTAGAATTGTGTTCTATCTCCTTCACGCATCGGTGGCATGAAAGGAATTTGGATATATCCTTCTCGCCTGTGGGCACAGGTGTCGGAGTTTAATTGACTTTTAGAAGAATGTGCTATTTAACTTTACAAATGGCACAAAATAGTTGGCATTGCAATAGGTCGTATTTTTTAATTTCAATAACTAGTATCAGGATTTTTTCGGACACGAAAATGCGTTACGCTCTGGTGAACCCTAACCTAAACGTGCATCTATGAAGAGGTTAATGGAAGTAGATGAAGCGAAAGTCATTAGACTACCCCCATGGGTAACAGGCGTGATGATATGTATCTATGGAAGTAGCTATTAGTTGATTAGCAAATGAAATACAAGTGTTAATAGATTTGTATGATCTATGTCGATGCCAAACAGCCGTCGAGACTGGAAACCGCGGCTGCTAACTAACTGCGCTCTGATACGCACAAGCTTACACTCCGCTTATTTACATCTCTCCGGCTTATAAGCAAAGCGGATTACCAAATGCGGAAGGGAGTAAGCGCTTTAAGCGCACAGCCATGTTGTTCCAACACATCCATGAGATTCCACCTTAAAATAAATATATTCAATTTCATCATAGAAATCATTTGTGTTTAAACAATATGAATGCGCTATTTGACTTATACTTGTACATACTTATGACGTCACAAGTTTGTACGCTCCTACAAAATCGATAACATTCGGAGTTTTTAAAAAGGTAAAAAATAAGAGTATTTCAGTTAATTTGACTGTCCGCTCCCTTATTTGTACACATTTATATTATACTATTATTATTTATATACAATAATTTATTTAAATTAATTGTTTACTATTTCTATTAAGACTTCTGAAATATTGATTGCCTCGTGGCTTTGTTTGCGTTAACTTCAGTGTCATATGCCGAGAAATTTTATAAGATAATGAACATTTATGAAAATTAGTTGAAATACATTAGCAGCAGACATGCAAATTGTTAAGATTTTTTAGTTCAAAAGTGTCCTGAAGCTGATCATACAATCTCTGGCAAGTAGCTCTGTTTTACTTCAATAAAACTTAATTATATTTTATACATGGCGAGTTAAGTCGCGGGAAAGTTAGCTAGTATATATAGACATTCCTTGAAAAATCATCTAAATGATTGTGAAAACTACTTAAAATCCGTTACGTGGTTTAGGAGAAGTTAGCGACACAGACAGACAGACGCAGTAAGCGACTTTGTTTTATTACTATGTGAATATAACTGTCTCTACTTAAATTATGCGGGGAACAAATGTCCAGTTATGCCGCCTCCGCCAGGTCCCGGTCGAAGGGGAAAGTCCAATAAATCAAAATCAAAAAATAATTTTTATCCGTGCAGGAACGGAGAAAGAATACAATTTCCTGCGGCCGGGTGGCCTACCGCAATAGGCGACGAAAGAACCCACAGCCAGGTGGTAGGGCATTTGCCCGACTGGATGGCTACCACCACTGATCTTTTTTTTGAGGCGGGAGAAATGCTTTTCGCACACTACCGGGTCCTTTACTAGGGACTAGACCAAAGCGACGAGAGGTGTCAACCACGAACGGCGCACCAGAATCAAATCGCCGGCTTGTGTGGAGACTCGAAAATCTACTCAATACGTCACTAAAACCACCCTCTTCCTATATGCCCCGCGCTTATGACAGAAAGAGAGTGAGACTTGGAACGTAGTTACGCCCACACTGGCCACCCCTGGTCTAAAGTATGTCATCATAACAACCTTGAGGTGTGATCCAGCATTAGTGACCAGGCTCCAGTCGCCCTTAAGGGAGCAGCAGCGCATTTGTAACACTATTGGTGTTGCAAATGTCCATAGGCGATGGTAACCGCTTTCCAACAAGTGGGCCGTCTGCCTGTCTGCTGAACTCAAGCAATAAAAATAATAGATGTAGGCTTCACATTGTGAAGGATGACATGCGTACCAATGGTCTCCAAACGGGGGATGTTGAAGACCGCGCGAAGTGGAGTAAAAAAAAAGTAAGAAAGCGGACCCTAGGCGTCCGAGTTAACGCTCCGAACGCAACTGGGATTTATCGCTCGGATGATGATGATGGTGATGACTCCAAACTCCATATATGCCTTAAAATGAGTTTCACGCTGAAAAGAGCACAATAAACACAAATTAATGAAAGCCCAACTTTTCCACTCATTGTCTCAAATTTCCTTTTGTCGACAATTCAATAACTTTTCGAGCGGAAAAACTAAATATACCACCATTTGCATAAGTAGAAACAGGGTAACGAGAAAGTGCCAAGACACGCTTTGTGATACTTTGGTAGGCATATCGTAGAGCAGACAACTAGATTGTGTTAGCTCACTTTGTTATTTGGTTGCAGGTTGAATAACAAACTTTGTTATCAACTATACGTCGTTTCAACAATAAGCTTTTAAAATGTTAACAACTTTATACAGCGTGTTTCAGACCTTACGACAATAAATCAGACCACGTTATCTTCATGACGTACTCTGCCCAAATACAAAAACGAATCAAGGTAGCTTCTTTGGTTTAGCCACAGGACCTCATTTTTCATTTCAGAATATTACAACAACATGTATCAGTTATTGTGTCTAAATCGGTAGGTTAGTGACCAAATGTATCATGTTGCCAACTCGTCTCTTCATCATTAAACGCGGAAGTTGTTCATTCTTACGCTCTCGCTCGCGAACCAATATTTACAAGATGTACTGTTTTTAGTCCCTTTTTATTGTGATTAATTTGTTCCGAAATTGCTTTTTTAAATTTTGACATTACGGTTGATTTAATAGTACCAAAAAATTTGTATGGAGTACGACCGCTAAAATTATGAATTATTGTTATTTGAAATGAAACACGCTGTATAATGACTGGCTGTGCCGGCTAAAACTTCGTTGGCGTTGCCGTTACGACGTTTGCTAGTGAATTTTTTTTATTGCTAGAGTGCAGCAGATCGGCAGATGGCCCACTTGATGGAAAGCGGTTACCATCGCCTATGGTCATTTGTAACACCAAAGTGCTACAAATGCTCTGCTGCTCTCTTGAGGGAGACTGGAGCCTGGTCACTAATGCCGGAACACAACTCAAGGTTGTTATGGCGACATACTTTCGACCAGGGGTGGTAGCCGACCAGTCAGGCAAATGCCCTACCACCTGTCTGTGGGTTGTTTTGTCGCCTCTAAGGGCAGGCCGCCCCAACGCAGGAAATTGTATTCTTTCTCCGTTCCTGCACGGATAAAAAATGAATTGCGATGGTGACACAAAAAAATATAAGTAAAGCCTTATCGGGATAAAAAATATTTAAAGCATTAACTGGAGATATATCATAGCTCTGTGTCGGGTTTTTTTTAAATTCGTTCAGTAGTTTTCACTTGAAGCTCTAAGGTTGGGCTCATACGGGCCACCGGCTGGCCAGCGATAAGCAGTTACACGTTTTTTCATACATTAGCAGGGACTCGCCGCACACGTGCACGAGGGCGGCCACGTACCACCGCCATTTTTGTTCGCGCGGTGATTCGTGGTCGCTACCGGTAGATGTGGTCGGTAGCCCATTTGCGCGCAGCGTTACAGATAAACAAACAAACAAAAAATCTAAAAAAATATTTTTTGGAACCTACTGGTCCAAATTGGGCAAACTGATTTTCTTCTTAATTTGTAAATTATTACACCAACGCGAGGCCACAACAAATGTATTTTTAACCGACTTTGAAAAAAGGAGAAGGTTCTCAATTCGTCGGGACCTTTTTTATGTTCACCGATTACCTCGTGATTTATGATCCGATTTACGTGATTATTTTTTTTGTTCGACGCGGAATAGCTGCCATGTGGTCCCCTAAAAATTTCACACAGTTTCGCCCAGTAGTTTTCATTTTATGAACATTTTTTATGAAAAAAAAATCCTTTACGTTCTATATGTACACCGATTACTCTGAGATTTATGATTCGATTTACGTGATTCATTTTTTTCCGACGCGGAATAGTTGCCATGTGATCCCCTAAAAATTTGACATAGTTTAGCCCAGTAGTTTTTATTTTACGAACATTCTTTTGTTCCCGTTTCTTGGGACGTTTTTTGATGAGCGCAGCATTATTCGTAGGTCCACCCATACAGCTATAGCATATAGCTAGACACTAAAAAGTAACAAACAAAAAATAAAAACTTCGTTTAAAAAAACCGACTTCAAAAACTAAAAAACTAAAATGTATAAAATAACTTATTTCTAAAGCTATTATTATTAATATATTTTATCTAAAACATCTTGATCAATAAGTTATTTTATACGTTTTAGTTTTTTAGTTTTTGAAATCGGTTTTTTAAACGAAGTTTTTATTTTTTATGTGGTGATACTTACATATTATTCGATTGATACAAAAATTTTACACTTGAGAAAGTAACGTTGTGACAACTTCTCAGTGTTGAATATTTGTCTATCTATCTTTGTTGTTTTGCCAGGTGGTAGGGTATTTTCCAAACTGGATGGCCCCTGGCACCCCTGCTCTATAGTATGCCACCGTAAAAGCTTTGAGCTGTGTTCCGGCACTAGTGGTCAGGTTCCAGTCTCCCTTAAGAGAGCAGCAGGGCATTTATAGCACTTTGGTATTGCAAATGTCCATAGGCGATGGTAACCGCTTTCCATCAAGTGGGCCGTTTGTCCGTCTGCTGAACTCCTACAATAAAATGTTTAATATAGTGTTGACTGTGTTGAAATGCACAGGAATCGGGATAAGCGAATTTCTACTATTCAGTACTCCTGTTCTCGCGCTCGTCGCCGCGTGCATAGCTGCCGCTCAAAGCGACGAGGTCGTGGCCGGGCCGTAACAATGCAAGCAACGGAACTATGTGTCCGTGTGCATGGGTCACACAAGGTCCAAATATTTATGTGTGTGTAAGGGGAGAAGGGGGCAGTTATTGCACACGCGTGAATTATTGGCGTTTCGATCTCGCGCTGGAAGCGTTTCATTACTGATGGATTGGTGTATGCTTTGTGATGGTTTGATCGAGTAATATGAGGATTTTAGTTGATTGTCTTTTATGCCTTGTGTTGTATTGGATTCTTTATTGACAGTAAAATATTTAAACCTGGAGAATTAACGCGCATCATTACAATATGAACTTGTGTGAGACATTTTACGAGAATCCAGAAGACCATAATAATTAATGTCAAAGGCTATATACTTGTATAATCACCGATTTCGCCAAGGCTAAACTGTTAATTTCACTTGAACAATAAACAAGAGAGTATAATATATGCGTGTGTGAGTTAAATACATGGTAATGTACGTAATGTTTTTTTATTGATTTAATGTATTTTGTATGCATAATTTAGTAAAAAATAGCTTCATCTCTATATAAACTATAATATATATATGCGCAAATTATTCCACCGTCAGCGCATTTTTCATAAAGAGGTGTACAAAGATCTTGCTTCACGTATTAATACGTAGATAACTCAAAAAAGAGAAAAGTCAGCAATCTAATATGGACAAGTAGGTTCGAAAATATAACTTTAGAATTTTACCTCTCTCTGTTTGAACGGCACGTAAAAATTACTGAATTTAAATGGAACTTAACTCACATCCAGCTATACCACGGGACTTCGGATACTTTTTATCCCGAAAAATGGCGTCGTTTCCTTGTGATAACACATATAGCTAAAAAGGTGTCGCCGCGATTACGTTTTTTGGTTCCGCTTTTCCAATTCAACAATAAACGTATTCATGGTAATGCCAATGTAGTTGCCTGGCATAGCCAGCGACAAGTAAATACAGAGAATACAGTGCAGCTTCATCTGCGACAATGTTAAAGATTTAGACAGTGGCCGAATGTGTTTTATTTAAAGCGTTAAAAATAGCGCCGTGAATCTAGCAAGAATCTTATTTGAAGAAATAGCGACTTCATTACAGTCCTTATATATTATCGTGCATTTTTAGTGCAAACCTTCCTTTTGTCATAAGATCAAAACGACCAAATTTTGTGAAACTAATTCTACTTATGTAATATTTAATTAATAAATAATTTGAAATAAAACCATCAATTTAACTAAACCATACTTCAAAATTAAAATTGAGTACTCGTGTAACAACTTGTATCGAATCATCTATTCGAATACAATTTGTAGAGTGATATTTTAGTCAACATTTAACGTTACTAACAATGTCGCATCTCGTATATCGCATGAAACTCATCGCCATATCTGCGTGAAACGGCCTTTATCTGTAACATTATTGCGGATGAGGCACTGCCATTAAGGGCTATATATATGGAGAGAGTTTCTTGCCTCCAAGATACGATTGTCAAAAGCAAGAAAAAATATTAACATGTAGAATGTAAAGATATGATATCGTACGGAAGGGCGATAATTGCCTGGTTAGTGTATCTGTGTAAAAAAAAATGGCGTGCTCAACACTGAGCTCAAATGGGAAGTCAATTCAATTATATTCAATCGGTTCAAACTCATTTGTACGGTACTCGCATGAACTTGAAAAAATGTTATACGAGTTCTACTTTAGCCAAGGTGAGAAATTGTAGGCAAATATCTCAATGCGATTTGTGTCGTAGTGTGATTGTTGGTGCCAGACCATAACATGCACTGGCAATACAAATCAATCTTCAAATCTCTTCTTCTTCTTGACCAAACTTTGCCACTAAAACCGGCATTTATCATACAATTTGTTTTATTGTAATTATTGCTATTATTTGTAAAGAAATATATCTCGAGTCATACATCAAATTGCAATCTTGTATCAGTATACAAAAATCAGTTGTTTACAATCTTGTAGAACCTATGAAACCCTACAGTGATAATTACCTTACGATTATCGTATGACCAACTCGTAGGCGAGTTTTTTGTTTTTTGGTTGAATGTAAACATGTCAATACGATTATTGTCTAAAGCGTAAAATAGTATACGATTTTCGCCCTAAAACGTGGGATAAATTCTCTACATGTAAATGGTTCTTAGTTTTAACTAAAAACAGTACTAAGTTGTACACTTATATAGAACTAAACTAGAAATCTATGTATAACCGTATATTATTATATGAAACGTCACACAAGAAGTAAATCAATAATTGATGTTTCATATCCTCTACCCGCTCTTTTCTATCTACTAGTCATTGTCTAATAATAAGTGCATAATGGATTGTCCAACGTGACACAATAATCCCTTGTATCGGCTAGATTGGGCCGCGTGACGCAGCTCGCCGCGGATTACCCCATCTACCTCTTATATATACTGTCACGTTTGCGGTACGGCGCAAGTTGCAGCGTGCAGCGAGTTAAAAACAAATATTGGGTTGGAAACTTGTCATCTGCTTCTATCGTGTAGTGCACAAAATTTAAGCCTGCCTCGCTTATGGAATGTAGAAATTCCAGGTTATATTTCCGTTTTGGAAATTTTGTAAACCCAATTTTTCGTTATTTATTATGTCTATGTTTATTATTCTGGGCTTTTGGGGTCCATTATAGAGTTGAAAAAAAATCGAAAACGCGATTTAAAACCGTGAGGGCATTATAATAATAATAATAATATTATTATATTATCCACTAAGCTACCAGTTATTGCTACTATATAATTATATTTTGTGCAAGTTTCTATTACTTTTGTACCGGACACGGCGGGATCGGTAACCCGACGGTCCAAACCCACAAGGTAATTTTTGGTTACTTATATACTAGGTACTTACCTGGTACCTACTCAAACCGGCGGTGGCAGGAACAGGAACAAGGGGGAACACTAATCCGTCAGTATATTAACAGAGTGATAACTGACAGAATGCGTTTTTAGATCGATTTCTCAACAGTTTTTACAGTAGTTATACACACTTTATTGCGATGAAAAAAATATATGTTAATCTTGATGATATTTCTGACGTAAACTTTGTACTCGGAACGCATTTGCGATAAATTTTCTCGATAGAAAATAATTGCAAAGTAACCTCTAAACGAGTTATTCAATCTTCGTTATTGTTATTACTGTTAATCGTACATCGCTAAAATAAATAACAGTAACATATCATATTATAACAAATACAATTATAGAGTTTTATTCGGTTACTTAACTTAATTTGGAAGTAATTAATTATTTTATTAAAAATTACTGCAAAAATCCCGCCTGCCGGTCCCAATGTATGGAATTTATCATTCCGCAGGACGGCTTCGTGCTTAATGGTCATGTCGCTTTTTGTAGCTCCGCTGCTAAAAAGTAATTTTAAATAAATGAAGGAGCAATAATAACGAGAATTTTGACGCGGTCGCGCTGTACTTATTTGGCGTATACGGTAGAGGTCTGTTCTAAATCACAGGATGTGTGGGTTCGAACCCTACTAGTTTCACTTGATCTAGAAGATTTTTTTATTTTTATATGAAAGTTGATAAAATGCTTTTTTTCTCTTCCTAAATAATTTTATAAAATTCAAGAAAATACTTTTCTAAATTTTTATATTTCATTTCATCTGGACTTTTATACTATTGACAATAAAACGTATTTAAATCAATCTTACTGGTAAAATAAAAATTCGAAAGCGCCATCTATGTTTCTCAATAGAAAATTACGTTGACACGTGGATAGTTAGAAATAATATGAAGATTCAAGTTCAAGTTGAGTGCTCGCTCCATTTTCCTTTTCTAACTATTTTTTTTATTTAGCCCTATTATGTTTTTAACACGCTTTTATTAGCTTCACCTGTAGGTATCTTTGTAACCGACCCCTTTGAGCTCGATTTTGTCCTACTTTGAATGATCAGATTTAATTCAAACTTTGCACACCTGTCAAAGGTCGATGACAATGCAAATATATAGTACCATGGAGCTGATCTGATGATGGAGTCGGAAGGTGGCCATAGGAGCTCCTGTACTAAACAAGATAGACCCTTCGTGTTTGGGCTCGTATGTTTATATCGCGTGACAATGCAATAATATGGTACTATGGAGCAGATCTGATGATGGAGTCGGAAGGTGGCCATAGGAACTCCTGTACTAAACAAGATAGACCCCTCGTGTTTGGGCTCGTATGTTTATATCGCGTGACAATGCAATAATATGGTACCATGGAGCAGATCTGATGATGGAGTCGGAAGGTGGCCATAGGAGCTCCTGTACTAAACAATATAGACCCTTCGTGTTTGGGCTCATATGTTTATATCGCGTAACAATGCAATAATATGGTACCATGAAGCTGATCTGATCATGGAGTCGGAAGGTGGCCATAGGAACTCCTGTACTAAACAAGATAGACTCGTCGTGTTTGGACTCGTTTTACTTGTCTTGGTTAGCACTCTGCTGCTACATGATATGCAGGATCTCAAAAGATTGTTTTAAAAACATTAAAAAAAAACAACTAAAAAATGAAAAATAAATAATAGTTTAAAAAAAAGCGCTTTTTAATATATTAAAGAAGAAGAAAAAGCGCTTTGAATACACCCCTCGCTTTTTTTTAAGACTCCATTCATCAGAAACCAAAAGTATTAAATTTTATTATCTGTTTTTTAGTTGGATTTTTTATGAAAGCGTGTTTTTTTAGTTTTTTTGAAACTATTATTTATATCTATTATTATTTACTTTATAGTTCTTATCTATACAGATAAATAAAAGTGAAGTGCCTGTTTGAAATCCCAAAATAAAATCAAAAAAAATCGGACCAGGCGATTCCGAAAATGCTATTTATAGAATTTTTGCCTGTCTGTCTGTGTGTCTGGATGTTCCGGCTAATCTCTGACACAGCTGGATCGATTTTGAGGTAATTTTCATTGGCAGATAGCTGATGTTATAAGAAGTAACTTAGGCTACGTTTTTAGGGTTCCATGAAAAAAAATCCACAAGTATATTTGTCTCACTGTTTATTATCTTTTTATGGAAAGACTATTGAACCGATTTGGCTGAAACTGGGTACATATGTTATGTTAATACCGAGGGTGGCCAAGAACTACTTTTTATCCCGAAAAATGAGATAGTTTCCGAGATGAAAATATATTTGGCCGAACGGGTCTAAATGATCAAACGGCTGAATGGCCCAAATGGTCGAATTGATCGAAATGACTGAAATGGCTGAAATTACTGAAATGGCTGGAATGGCCCAAATGACCGAAATGACTGAAATGGCCGAATGGGTCTAAATGATCAAACGGCCAAATGGCCCAAATGGTCGAATTGACCGAAATGACTAAAATGACCCAAATTTCTGAAATAACTGTAATGGCTGATATAGCCCAAATGGCTGAAATGGCCCAAATGGCAGAAATGGCTGCAATGACTAAAATGGTTGAAATGGCCCACGGGGCCGAAATGTCTGAAATGACTGAAATGACTGATATGGCCCAGATGGCCGAAATAACCGAAATAGCTGAAATGACTGAAATGGCCGAACGGGTCTAAATGATCAAACGGCTGAATGGCCCAAATGGTCGAATTGACCGATATGGCTGATATGACTGAAATGGCCGAAATGGTCGGAATAGCTGAAATGGTCGAAATGACTGAAATGACCCAAATGGTCGAAACGACCGAAATGGCTCAAATAGCTGAAATGGCTGAAATGACTAAAAATTTTGATATGGCTGAAATGGCCCAAATGGCTGAAATGGCTGATATGGCCAAAATGGCTAAAATTAGTGAAATGGCCGAAATGACCGAAATGATCAAATGGCTGAATGGCCCAAATGGTCGAATTGACCGAAATAGCTGAAATGACTGAAATGACCGAAATGGTCGGAATAGCTGAAATGACGAAATGGCTGAAATGACCCAAATGGCCAAATCGTCGAAATGACCGAAATGGCTCAAATGGCCGAAATAGCGTAAATGACTAAAATATTTGATATGGCTGAAATGGCTGATATGACCAAAATGGCTAAAATGAGTGAAATGTCCCAAATGGCCGAAATGACCGAATTGGCTGAAATGCCCCAAATTTCTGATATGGCCCAAATAGCTGAAATGACTGAAATGGTCGAAATGGCCGGAATAGCTGAAATGGCCCAAATGGCGGAAATAACTGAAATGACTCAAATGGCCCAAATGTCCCAAATGGCCGAAATGGATGAAATGATTAAAATGGCTGAAATGGCCCAAATATCCCAAATGGCCGAAATGGCTGAAATGATTAAAATGGCTGAAATGGCCCAAATATCCCAAATGGCCGAAATGGCTGAAATGGCCCAAAAGGCTAAAATGGCCCAAATGGCTAAAATGGCCCAAATGGCCGAAATGGCCCAAATGCCCTAAATGAACGAAAAGGCTTAAATGGCTGAAATGACCGAAATGGCTAAAATGGCTGAAATGACTGAAATGGCTGCAATGGCCCAAATGTCCCAAATGGCTGAAACGATTAAAATGGCTGAAATAGCCCAAATGGCTGAAATGGCCCAAAAGGCTAAAATGGCCCAAATGGCCCAAATGTCCCAAATGGCCGAAATGGCCGAAATGACTGAAATGATTAAAATGGCTGAAATGGTCCAAATAGCTGAAATGGCGCAAATGGCTAACATGGTGAACGAAATGTCTGTAATGTCTGATATGGCCCAGATGGACGAAATGACCGTAATGGCTGAAATGGCCGAAATGGCTGAAAAGATCCAAATGGCCGTAATGACCAAAATTACTCAAATGGCTGAAATGGCCCAAATGTCCCAAATGGCCGAAATGGTCCAAATGGCCCAGATGGCCGAAAAGGCTGAAGTGATTAAAATGGCTGAAATGGCGCAAATAGCTGAAATGGCCCAAATGGCTAAAATGGCCCAAATGGCTAAAATGGCCCAAATGGCTAAAATGGCCCAAATGGCCGAAATGGCCCAAATGGCTGAAATGGCCAAAATGACTAAAATGGTTGAAATGGCCAAAATGGCCGAAATGGCTGAAATGGCTTTAATGGTCCAAATGGCTGAAATGGCTAAAATGACTGAAATGGCCCAAATTTCAGCAAATCGTTCCAGTAGTTGTTCCGTGAAAACGGAACAAACAGACAGACAGTTTCTTTTGCATTTATAATATTAATAGGGAAGGGCTAATATGAATTCATTGTTATTCCATAATACAATGAAATAATTTTAATAAAATTTACTTATCTAAAAACTAATATCATTAAAATATTTTTTACTGTATCAAATTTAGTTAGAAAAAGTGAAAAAAGAACAAATTTTATGGGGATCGAGTCCTATACCTCTTCACCACCCGAGTATTAGAATACCATTAGGCTAAACATGTTTAATATTACATGTCGAATTTTCAATACGTATTATCTATGTGAACTCCTCTCACTTTAGGATGTTTTGTCTCGCTTCCTCTTGTTCTCAGCCGCATGAATAGTATGATATCGGTGCCGTGGACGTTAGCTACGTACCTACTTATGTTATGTAGCGCATGTTCGGTGATATACAATATTTTACCACACGCACGCACGCCTTAAACTGGCGCTGTCCCATCGAAGTAAACATGGGTTGCGCGGGGGTAAACTATGTGAAATACCGATTTGAATTAGGAATATAAAGGCTCTTATCCGAATAATATGAACTCATTGTTGTTCCATAATACAATGAAATAATTTTATTTACCTATCTAAAAAGTTTTTGGGAAAAAAAACGTAAAGCCTGAGAGGAGGGTTCGAACCCTGTACCTCCTAGTTACTGTTGAGCATGGTAAGCCATTGGGCTAATGACGCTTAGGAAGTTATGTCAAAATTTCAATAGGAATTACGCATACAAACGGTCTATCTCACTTTAGGACAGTTTGTCTCGCTCTCGTGGGCCTTAGAATCAAATAAATTGAATCAAGTCGGCATGGCCGCGGTGCGCGTCGATATGATCAATTGCAATATTTCGCCACAGTCGAAGTTTTATTTGGCGCTGTTCCATCGAAGTAAATATCGGACGTGCGGGGTTGATTTTATGAAATGCCGATTTGAATTAGGTCTACATAGCCTCTTAAGGGAAGGGCGCCCCTTGAGAGGAAATATATAAAATATCCTACCAAACTACTGATACAAGGGAAACACTATGGGGGATGGATAAATGTCTGTCCAAATGCACCCACGCCTCGTCCTATATCGTCACAAACACTTTTCCTCGGAGTATATTACGTTCTTATCACTATTAGTGTTCCAATTACTGGTATTTATCAATAATTCTCAATGAATAATTAAATATGAAACAATATTACGCGAGAGCTATCGCCGTGCGTCTTCACGTCAATTGCCGGTGTACCCGCTTTTCGACGCGACAAAAAAAAGTGCATACGAATGTATCGCGCAACAATCGAAAGCCGGCGCTCGATATCTGTATTCCGAACAACTTTGATTCACCGATAAAGGTTAGTGTTATTCAAATTATGTGTTATTCATATCTATAATAATATTGTTGCAAGCCGATACTAATCCTTTGCAGGTGTTTCATTACCTCTTTGAATTTGAATGATCTATTGTTCGCGCTAATCTCTTTGTTCGCGCTGCCGTAAGATCTCATAAAAACTTCTGTCTTGTGTTGGTATTTTATGCAAATTCTTGGAAGCCATTGTTAACGCCAACCGGTTACGTCGGGGAGAGAGGGCAGCGCCGCGAGCGAGCAGTCCGCCACACACCGTCCGGCGACGCATACATTATCATACGTGTTATAATTATATTGTAATAAAGCATATATTAAAAACAGTCCACTAATCATTGAAGACAGCTTAGTAACATCAAGCATACAACCAGAAGGACTTACATATGGTCCTTCGAGCCGTTTTTGAAACGTTAAAGTTAGGCTGGCGCTCTTATCTTGCGTCTTGTATCAGCTTGACAATAAAAACATATACGTTTACGCAAAACTTTGAAATAAATTGCAGCTTTACACGGTTTCATAGTGTCAGCTGGCATTGAAAATTTTTTTTTCGTCCCATTCTTATTGCTAGCGACTTCGAGATCGCTTCAGCTACTTTTATGAAGATCGAATTCATCACAGGTTCTTCAACATCTACGCCTTAAATACTGTAATTTATGGCACGGCATCCGCACCTTTATGCAGCCGGTGTCTTATGTCTTTCCCCAAAGAAGCACCGGATGACTACACGCGGCGCGCTATGACTACTAACATTACGTAGATGACTTCTTATCTGGTGGTGATTCCGAGTCTAAAACTTAAACTTTAAAAAAAAGACATATTCTTTCTACTGTTGCACAGGTCTTCGACCTTTAGGTCTCTTTTCCCGGTGTTTAGTAGAAGCTAAATTTAGAACAAGCTTTGGGTTAGATAAATTCTTCTCCCACTTGTTTAAAACATTTAATTAGGAATGCTGTTTCGGAGATACGGAAAGGTTTTGCTGATAATACCTGGCGAAACGTGCCTTCTGAATAGAATCCTGCCCACTTATATCTCTCGGAATTAGAGTTAGCATCATAAGCGAATCATATTTATGGTGGTCAGGGCCTTCGTTTCTACACTCTGACTCTTCACTTTAGCATTCACTGTCTAATTCAGAGAAGATCGATTCCTTACTAGAAATTAATTAATTAATAATTACTTATTAATATTGACCGTAATTCACACGTTAATTTATATTTTATATTTCAAACTTTAATTTATATTGCATCATATTTGACAAAACTTAAAAGAGCTTATGTAACTTATTACATATATAAAAAAAATATTACATAAAAATACGATCAAACTAATATATATTTATATAATATGACCAATTCTTATAGCCGACCGCGAAGGAAAAGGATGTAGGTTATTAAAATCTTATATTTGCATCTTTTTTACATATCAACAAGGGCAGTTTACCTAGAGCCTGTCTCTGATTTGTCGAAAGAGGCCTTCACTACTGCTCACGGGTGCCTTATTGCTCGTCGAGTTAAACCAAATACCATCTTTCAAATAACGACCTAACCTTTGTCGGCGCTTCTAATGACTTTAAAACATTTTATACTTTTCCTTTATACACGCTTACATGCCACACCATTTGAGACGTATTTTAGGTTTGACTCACCTTACCTTCGAAGAGATGACTACATGTTTAACGCAAATCGAAGCCATTTTAAATTCACGTCCCTTAACTCCTCTTTCCAACGACCCTTCTGACCTTCAACCTCTCACTCCCGCTCATTTCCTTGTTGGAAGACCACTTACTTCTGTGCCGCATCCAGAAATCTCCACACGGAACATAAACAGTATACAGAGGTTTCAACGCGTGGAGAGTCTGCGACAACACTTTTGGGGGCGCTTTTCCAAGGAGTATATCTTCTGGCTTCAAAATAAGACCAAATGGCATAGGTCTAAGGGAGAACTTGTAGAAGGAGCTCTTGTTGTCATTAAAGAGAAAAACACTCCACCTCTGATGTGGCTTCTTGGAAGGATAGAGCGCGTCGTACCAGGAAATGACGGTGTCGCGGGGGTTGCTGACATAAGGACGAAGAAGGAAGTCATCCGTCGTGCCTTCAATTGCATTTGCTGCTTGCCCATCAGTTCTCTTGAAGACAAATCTTCAACGCCGGGAGTATGTTAACGCCAACCGGTTACGTCGGGGAGAGAGGGCAGCGCCGCGAGCGAGCAGTCCGCCACACACCGTCCGGCGACGCATACATTATCATACGTGTTATAATTATATTGTAATAAAGCATATATTAAAAACAGTCCACTAATCATTGAAGACAGCTTAGTAACATCAAGCATACAACCAGAAGGACTTACAGCCATTAAGTTAACCATTTAACTATTTCAAAAACCAGTGGGCGGCACGTTGCTAGGCCATGTCTAATTTACAAACGGATGAGGGTCAGTCAGTCAGAAAATGCACTATTCATGTTCTGACTGCGAACAAACTGAGGCGTTGCCTAATGCACTTTTGTAGCGAGTATCTTATAATGACGAACTTTGCGCGATTTAAATAATAACAATTTTCTGCCCTCAGCTACATTTTTAAGAACTGTGAATTACGTGTGTGTGCTTCTTATAAATTTTGTGATAATTCTAACGTCATTTTTTAATTTACACCCTACAAATTCATAACAATGCAATAAATCCGTAGAGAGGTTGATTTTGTACAATATATTAATAAATACGTCAGTAGGGCTAATTCGGGCAGATTCTGAAAAAGTATTTTTTAGAATTTGTATCTGCCTGTTTTTCTGTCTATTAGAGCCCAATGTGAAAATGACTGAATAGATTTAAATGAAACCGGACACAGTGCTAGCTCATATTTTGGATTAACACAGGTTACCTTTTATCCCAATAAATGGCAGCGCTTCTATGTATTCTATTTGAATAGTCGTTATGATTGCGTTGTTTTGGTGCTGCAGATGCAATTCACTTACCAATACGTCGTATCATGGTAACGAGAATGAAATTTCGCTGGCAAGCCTAATAAATAATGAAACAATATGCTGCAAATCGCTTGTAGTGGAACTCGACCACAACTAAATGAATATGCATGTTGGTGAGCACTGCGACGGTATAACGCGTCCAAACAGACAATGCTCATGGAATTTGGATATCACTACACAAACATGGGCTTACATTCTTATACCTAATACCGCTTTTGTCCGTGAAGGAACGGAAAATACAATTTCCTGCGACCGGGCAGCCTGTTCTAAAAGGCGACAAAACAACCCGCAGCTAGATGGTAGGGCATTTGCCCGACTGGATGGCTACCACTCCTGGTCTAAAGTATGTCGACATAAAAATCTTGCGTTGTGTTCCGGCATTAGTGACGAGGTTCCAGTCTCCCTTAAGAGAGTAGCAGCGCATTTGTAGCACCCTTGGTGTTGCGAAAGCCCATAGGCGATGGTAACCGCTTTCCATCGAATGGGCAAAAAAAATGGAAAAAATATAAAATTTCCTCCAAGGAGTTTCATATTACGAAAACAAATATGCTTAATAATCGGACTTCCTTGGAAGCGCTTTAGATATATATATTTCTCTCACTTTAAAGCTATAGAGAAAACGAGACAGAAGATATAAAAACTTCAAATATTGTTTCGACTATCCGATAGATATTTCTGTTTGTTTCATTACCTTTTGTTCTGTTTCCTTGCAAATGTGTTCAAAAGCGTTGTGACACACGTGCGATTCTTAGTTCCTTACAAATTCGTGACTACAGTAAGTAAATAGCATACGTTTACTCGTTTGTATAAACCAACTTACCGCACTAATACCATAAACCGGTTGCGCCCCGCGATTCACTCACATGGTGATGGAAAATCGTTATATTATGGATAATTTACACTATATATCTATCAATTATAACTTATCGGTTATTCTGATGTGTAAAGTATATTATTATAAAGTTTCATCAATATTCATTCAGTAGTTTTTGCGTGAAAGCATAACAAATAGACATCCATATATTCTTACAAACTTTCGCGTTTAATATTTTAGTAGGATATCTATTGAAATCATGCATAATCCGAAACCAGGAATTCTAATGAATAAATTTTGTTAACAAAATAAACGCCTCAGAAGTCTAAAAAAACTGAAACTGAACTAAATCTGGAAGAACTTAAATTGAAGTTAATTCGCTTTAAGCTACTAGATATTGCGAGTGTCTGTATTCGGATTGGCGAAATTATAACGATATAAAACGAGTTATTTCAGTTGCCATGATTCTTATTTTGCCTATTTCTTGTATATACTACGTATGCATGTGTTTCAAGCTTTGCAATGATAATGTCTGCCGTGACAATACTTTAAGGGCTCAGCGGAAAATCCGCGCTGGTTTTAAAAGACTAGCATTATAATGAGACTGATGCCTCATTTAGGACAAGATTATGTTACTTTAGTTATAAATTTGTTAACAATTATACTTAGACTATATCATGTAATTTGTCTTCAATAAATTAATTTATTTCTTTCCTTTTTTTATTAAAAACAAACAACAACAATTCATTGGTTTGAAATTAAAACAGTTCAGAGACAAAATTACAGACGTATAGTTAAAGTTTTTAGCTTAAGTTTTTTTTTGGGCCAGACGCAGATTGTACTTTAAAATTGCTGTGCTGCGAGTTTTTTCAAACGGGCTATTTGTTTTTTTGAAAGCGAGATATGATGACGAAAATATATCTTTGGAAATAAACATGTTGTGGTATGTATCTATCATATGACGTAAAAGTAAAAGTATACTGAAGTTAATACCAATGTTGATAGCAATTAACTTATTTACAAAGAACTTAGTTCTAATAAAAATATTTGAATCTGAATAGGATTATTTAAATAAAGTGAAATACATTACGTTTTATCGTTCCTCTAAATAGCCACAGTAATCCTTCACCTCATGAAATAAGTGTTGAAGTTTAAATATCTGCAGCCCGCTCTATTCGCAACGTATCTGCGGCGCGCTGATAACAACATCGCTGAAAGACCGGCTTCAAAGAATAACTAGCGTACCTAGTATTGCGCATAATTGAAGGAAGTCTCTGGGAGGAACTCTTTGTAGTTTTGTACAAAAATTATTTAGTTCTTTTTGTCGCCTTTTAACTAGAAAAGACAAGAACGGAAAAAATGTTTATTAGTGCGATATCTGAGGAAGAATAATAATTACTCCGACTAGGCGACCAATTGTAAAAGGCGATAAAACGACCCAATGTCCGGTGAGAGAGCTTTTTTACTCAGGTTTCAACTTTCTCAGAAACCCATATATGTATTCATATATAGCTCATTCTTCCTTGCATTCTTTATAATTATTCTGATACTCGTAGATTGTACATAACCTACATTATGAAACAAACGGTTTTTGGAATATTTAGATGGTTTTAGATTAAGGAACTATAAAAATATGTTTTTTAATCATTTACAATTTTTTATGGAATAAAATTACGGTATATAAAATGCACTCTCTGTTAGTGTTTGTGTTGTTTTATTCTTTGCGATGCTTCAGTTCTTAGCCCGTCGTGTTCCCGGAGGGCTTGGGTCCGATTTGTGCCTCATTCCTCCTCTCCCCCTCTCCCCTCGGCCACGTTTCGCGCTTTATGAGCATCTAATTTGATTGTGTGCCGACACTTGTATTAAGTGAATGATCGGTGTTGATCTAGAAAGAAGACTTTAATATTCTAAATATGATATTTACTGAATTCATATTATAGTTAATTTTTGTTTATAATAACAGCCTTTAAACGTCCCAATGCTGGGCTCGGGCCTCACACTATAGGGGAGCGGACAGTATACCCACCACGCTTGTCCAAGGCAGCTTGGCAGGTTTGACACATCGGTCATCTCGATGTGCAGGTTGCATCGCGATGTTTTCCTTCACCGTTGTTAGCACGTTGTAATTGTAACAATATGCACATTATACCAGAAAACTGCCCAAGTGGTGCATGCGTTTCCGGCCAGGATCGAACCCACGTTCTTGGAATTTGGAATGCGTTCGCTAACCATTACGAAATTTATCGTAAATTTTTTTGCTATATATATTCAGCCATAATTTTAGTTTTTTCTGAACCGATTTTCATTACACTTTTTGCATTCGATTTATTATAGAATTTCAGAATGATTTCATGTGTTGATAGATGGGTTGCAAGTAGTTGGATTGTAAACCAAAATGCACGAACTGCACCGCGACAGCGGCCGGCGAGTGCCAGAACCAACTGATATACATGTATTAACTGGCCAGTCCGTCCTAGCAATACGTCATTAATTTAAATTTGACGCCACTTATTAGAGGTTCTTAAGTGCATATACATAATTATTTACCTTCAGCTATTGTTTTCGCATCCGAGAAACTACCTTAGAGTTACCATATACGTAACTTAAAACTGTAAAATAATTTTTTTATCATACTAGAAAAGAAACCGATTTCAAGAGGAAGTCTAAGTCAAGCAAAATATAAAAATTACCATATACATTGTAACAACAACAAAATGCTGCAAAATATAGTAATTTTTAGCTTATTACTTGACACCGATCGTAAAATGTAAAAAAAATAATTCTTTTTAGTTCCTCTTGAAGTCGGTTTCTTTGTTGTAAGATTTTTTTAAATTGAATACAAATGGTCTCGGCCGACGTTCTTCTGACCTCAAAAAATAAACATGTGGAACGCAATTCCAGCGCCACCTACCGGGTGTTATTGTAAATCTAAACCACCCCGGGACCCACTCAAGCGCACATGAAATATCATCAAAATCGTAGAACCCGATTCCAGCACCTAGTATTTTATTTAGATTTGCAGGTTACATTATTGTAGTAAAGATCCCTAATTTTTATATATTGGAGTTTATTTGTTGTGATTATACGAATATTTCCTCTTTATAATATTGGTTCAGATAAATAAATAACAATGATTATTATTTCTATTTTCTTGTTGGTCAAGAATACAGCTGTTTAACAAAAAATCTTCCTCTTCTCTTATTAAATAATAGACTCGATACTTGCACGGTCTTTAATAAAAATTCCTTTTGCGAGCAATGTTTGCGCGCACGGCCCTACTCACCTTTTGTTGCGGACAGAACAAAAGGCGCCCTTCAACATTGAAATATTAGGAAACTGCTTGCTGTTTAGTTACGAAGTTATTTCACTAAGGGTCGCTTATCTACTTACTACCCTATTAACATAGTCGTTTCTAGACAATGGACTGATAGAATTCATACCATTTTCAACTTTAATGTCATTAATATTACAGTTTAATTTAAGTAGATCGAAATTTCAAACCACTCTCGGGAAAATTCTCGCGGGATTCCCGGGATAAAGACATGCCATTCAGCAAAATAAATCATATTGGAAATCGATTGTTTTAAATCTGACCATTTTAAATCATTCCAAGCAAAATCCCCGCGGGTTTTTTAGCATATATAAAGTAGCGAAGAGTTTAAGTCTAAGAATTAGCTGTCGTTAATGAAAATTGCATCGAAATCGGTCCAGTATTCTTTACGTGAATCCCGAACAGACAAGAAATTAAAAAAAAATTCACCCTGTTCTCCATCGCTTATATAGTCTATATAATAGATGTATAATATCAGCCCATAAATGTCCCACTGCTGGGCTAAGGCCTCCTATTATAGGGGGAACGGACAGTATACCCGCCACGCTTGTCCAAGGCGGCTTGGCAGGTTTGACACATCGGTTATCTCGATGTGCAGGTAGCATGACGATGTTTTCCTTCACCGTTGTTACCACCTAGTAATTGTATAATTAGATCAGAAAACTGACTAAGAGGTGCATGCGTTCCGGTCAGGATCGAATCCGCGCTCTTCGATTTAGGGGCGCGTGCGCTAGCCATTACGCTACCACGACTTTTTATATAGTCTATATGCAGTTGTTTTTTTAAATAGTTTCGATGCAAAAATGCAGCATGTTTAAAATATTATAATTTATTAAATTATTTAACCCAGGAGTATTAGCTGAAATGAAACTTAATTTTCCAGCAAATTTTGTGATGAGACGTAGGCAGCCACCAATGTTCGTAGTGCCACACGACAGGACCAACCTACTTAATAAGGCGCCGATGACACAGGCCTTGCGAACATTGAACAAGACATGTCAACAAATTGACATTTTTATCTGTACTGTGACTGAATTCACAAGAACTGCGTATTATATTATATATTATGACGACTGAATATGTATATTTATATCTATAATGAATATTATGTGTACCACGCTGTGATAGCGATGTTTGTATGATAATAAATAAATAAATAAACCATATTATAGATACTCATATAAATATAATAAAATGATGATCTTTGTCGGAATTATTTTCGTTTTCCATTACAAACTAACGTCGGCATTAGACGGATCAACCACGTTGAAGAATTTGATTGAAAGGCGCAGAGTCGAAAGGACAACACTGTATTCAATTAAATTGAATGATTCAACCTAATCGAAACACAGGAATGAACCAACTAACATCGGCGGCTTTATCGTTTGCTAAATGTCAATAAAACTAAATATAGCTTAAGTTAAACAAATATAAAATAAACAGTTATTATATTTTAACACTGCCTAACTTGAACAATTTCTAACTATGCGTTAATAGTCTGTGACCCGGTTAGCTTTATCCCCACAGAGTATTCCTTTCTCAGCATCTCCCGCCATTCGCGTCGTGGATGTCTACGCGCGTAGTCGCCTACGCTGTAGCCCCGCTACGCCGCTGGCCGCTACGAAATAAGTTTTGTGCTGTGTTTGTGTTTTCAATACGGACTTTGTGCTGAATCAATAATGATACAATTTTGAAAACTTTCTGGCTTTGTTGTTATACCACGTAAGTATAATTTTTTCCAGAGAATACTCAAAATAATATTTAAGCTGATTTTTTTAAATTAACTTAATGAAATTTTGTCTCAGTCGAAAAGTATAATAAAAAAGAGCTTTCCAATTGCATCAATACAAATTAATATATGTTAGTAATTAATCTACCATAGTCGAGAGAAGACTATATAGTAACAGTAGAGGTTTCATTGAGAAGAAGTTTAAAACCACTATTGAGACTGAATGTACCGAAAACCTTGAATCTTGAGCTTCATAACTAAGTATATGCCATTAGAATTCCTCTCGCAACTACTGAGAGCTATAAGTAATTAAATTTGTATTATAAAGGCAGTTTATTTAATTAAAGTCTTTGTTTGATCAAACTTCATGAATTTGTTTTTAAGTAAATTGAAAAGTTTATCAACATTTGATTAAATGTAGTTTGTAGTTTGCTATAATGTGTCATTTATTGACTGTATTGAGTAACATCATTTTTTATTGTTTTGGGCTGAAATGTTGTTAAATAAGTGAAAACACCGTAATTATGTATCTAAAATAATATTAAAGAAGAAAAGGATAGAAAACGTTATAGATTTTATATTACACTAGCTTCTGCCCCCGATATTGTCCGTGTTGGGTAGTTAAAAAAAGTAAGTTAAAAAAACCCCCGATTTTGAAACATTGATGCTCCGCTCCTACTGGTTTTAGCGTGATGATATATAGCCATAACCTTCCACGATAACTGGGCTACCTAACACAGGAAGGATTTTTCAAGTCAGACCAGTAGTTCCTGATATTAACGCGTTCAATCAAAGAAACTGCAATTGCTTGTTTGATAAAACGCGTGCAATGCAATTTGTTGAATATTCTTAAATAAATAAAGTACCGTTCAAAAGAAATTTTGTTAAAAACACCTGTGCCGGTTGCCCCCACGTTTAGTGAGTCAAATAAATGTTATTGTACTTTGACTTTTTCAAGGGTTTAGTCTTCGAAATACCTTATATCATTCTAGTTAATTAAACTTAAAAAAAGGTAATGATAGTAAAAAGATTTGAAAATAATCGAACTATATGGTGTAACTACATACATACATAACTTCACGCCAGGTCCCTTGCGGGGTAGGCACGAACAACAGAGCGCCATTTAGGCTTATTCTTACACACCTCACTTGCTTCTTTGACATTCATAGTTCTTGTCATGCACGCTCGTCTGTACTTAAGGCTCCTAACATCACCTTCTGCTAACACATGATCAATTTGATCATGGAAGGTGTGTCGTGGCCTTCCGCGACTTCTGCATCCATCCACTTTTGCATTGTATATCTGTTTAGTCATTCTTTCATCATACATTCTTTCCACATGCCCGAACCACCGGAGCATTCCTTTCCTTACCTTCACCCCGACACTCTCTTTCAGACCAACTCTCTTTCTTACTTCGGTATTACGAACGCGGTCCGCGAGCGTCACTCCGCAGATTTTGCGCAGTGCTCGCATCTCGACCGCGTTTACTCTACTTTCGTGCTCTCTATTCCATACCCAACTCTCGCTTCCATACGTGAGCGTAGGTACCAGCACCGCGTTGTGTATGGCAAGCTGGGCCTTCTGGCTGAGGTTCTTAGCGCCTAGAACTAACTACAGAATTACGTAACGACAGAATTCCTATATACGTCGGATATATGAGGTAGTGCGGCCAAGCACAACTTACATTAGATTATAGTGCTCAAAAATGTCTGTCGAGTGCATATCGATTTGAAAAAAATATTAGAAACGTCTTCATATCGGCATTTGACGGCCTTTGTGGTTGAGCGGGCTTAGTCTTAGCTGGCCGAACTTTGTGCTATTTGCTATGGTCTGGGTGTCTGGGATCGGCTCTAGAGAGCTTAACTAGGGGATAATCAATGTGAGTGTTTGTCTGACGATTGCTGTTGTTGTATCTTTTAATTTAAACAATTTACAACAAAACAATCTTGCAAGTTAATTTTACAAAATAAACTTATTCAGGTATTTTATGTCTGTTACTACTCACTGCCAGTTACATAAATTAGATACGTAACTACGTGTATAACACAAACTTGATAAATGTTGTTAACTAAAAAAGACTAATTAATATTATTGTATTGTATTACTTACTATTATTATACATACTTATGCGAAGTATATCTATACTTGTAATTAAACTGTAGAGGTCCAATTTCTGTACAGTGAAATAAATGCTAAAAACCGAGTCACCGGGATGTCAGAAGGGAAATAGAATTAATTTTCATTTTTTTTGTTTCTTTGTTTGTACAGGCTAAACTCCGAAATCACTGAACCAATTCAAATGAAATTTTGTATGGTGGTAGCTTATATTCCTGGTCAACATATAGGATACTTTTATCCCGTAAAATTATACAGTTCCCGTGGGATAGTTAGAAAAACATTACACGCGGACGAATTCGCGGACAGATACAGTATAATAATAATTTTATTGTAGCAACTATTTATCTAACCTTTTTTGTGAACCCTACTGACTATCGACGCGTGACGTCATGACGCTGTCGGCAAACCTTCTGCGCACGGGAATTATAACTTTATCTAACGTCCTCTTATGTGAAATTAGAAATTTTCAGTTGACTCACCATACTAAGAGCCATCGATGTTTAACTTTACAAGTCGCGATTAAAAAACCAATTATAAGTCTGCTTTGTGCGGCGGTTGTCGGCACCATGCAAATCGTCCTTCTACCGGTTCAAATTAAATTAAATTTCACACAAAACAAAAGAATGCGGTGGTAAAAAACAAAAGGGGCATTAGAGAGGGTTTTTTCCTTTTGTTTGTGGTACCCAAAAGGTGGAGGGGGAGGTGAGTGGTTGTCTGATTAATATGCAAGGTAAATGCCTTCTATAATTAGTACTTGGGGGTACTAGAGTTATTTACATACACATGTAAATATGTAACAATTTTGACGAAAGAGATAATACCACCAAAAATGTAGTTACAAATTCCTGCGCGGACGATTTTTCAAAATGTTATTGATAAATAAATATTGAATAAAAGAAAATAATAGCAGTTTAACAAAAGCCTAAGGTTAACTAAGTCCAAACTGGGCCTAACCCAGCAAACGCTGGTTGATAACAACCCCCCAGGGGGTGCCGCCCTGGACTACCCCCCCCGTCCAGGTAGCAGTACAAGGGGATGCGTCCCCAGGGCCCCGAGCGGCCACTGTCAAATTCCTCCCTTCACTCCGTGACAGTGGTGTCCCACCTTTCCGCCTCCAAATCCTAATGCCTTCCCCTCCTTCCCAAACCTCCTCCCCAAACACCCATCCCTTCCGTTGCGACTGCCAGCGTCGAGATTTTCTCCGCTAGCCGTCGAGGACGGCTGTGGTGATGTCCACTCCACCACCGCCCGCCTGACCGGCGACCTACCCTCCCCCGCTCCGTCCGCCGACGCTGCTATGTGCGCGAGGCGGCGGGGAAAAGGGGAGGAAGGAGAGGGGGGAGGGGTGTTGGCGCAGGAGCAATCTTCGCAGCCTCCCCCTCCCCCTATCGCGAAGCCCCTCCCCCGCCGCTGACGCTGCCGAGAGCGCGAGGCGGCGGAGGGGAGAAAGGAGAGGGGGGAGGGGTGTTGGCGCAGGAGCAATCTTCGCAGCCTCCCCCTCCCCCTATCGCGAAGCCCCTCCCCCGCCGCTGACGCTGCTGAGAGCGCGAGGCGGCGGAGGGGAGAAAGGGGAGGGAGGGGTGATGGCGCAGGAGCAATCCTTCGCAGCCTCCCCCTCCCCCCTATCGCGAGGCCCCCCCCGCCGCTGACGCTGCTGAGTGCGCGAGGCGGCGGGGGGAGGAGGAAGGAGAGGGAGGGGTGATGACGCAGGAGTAATCCTTCGCAGCCTCCCCCTCCCGGCGGCAGCGGGCGTCGAGGTCTGGGGGATCCATATAGACCTCCGCCCGCACTAATGCCGCGAGAGGTAGGGACGCGCGGCTACCTCTTGCGCCCGTTCCCCGGCCCTGAGAGGGCTCAGGGCCGGGGAAACACCATTCCCCGGCCTGCACACAGGAGAGGCTGCCTCTGCTTATGAGGCGGCCAGCCGCTGCCGGGGTCGCGGGTTAAGCTCGCGCACATACCGTGACCCCGGCGCTAGGCGGAAAGAAGGCTCCCATGGGGTTTTAGTGGGTATACCGGGGCAGTCGTATTGAACCTGCGTCGGGGAGCCCCACGCACCGGCCGCGCATGATCCCCCGCGCGGCTGACGGTGCGGTAACGCATTTCCCCATGTAAAAAAAAAAAAAATGGTTGATAACAACCATCTCTGGTCTTCCGTTAGTGCCAAACAGTAACGTCACCTTCACAGAAGAAAAATAACTAATGAACATTTAATATTATTTATAATTAGAACAACAGCAAACAAAGAATAGAAACAAAGAAGACAGTTAATATAACATATTGTTACGAGTTACAGGACTCGAATTAAATATGTCGCTGGAATTACTATAGAATTTATTAGAACTATATAAACACGTATAACACGGGTACAAATATAACTGGACGCAACCAGTACAAACTTGATGCACGATTCAATAACACGCACAAAGTCCGTCACTATATAGGTTATCGAATGTACACACGTCTTGTCCCGCTTGTGCATTATTATATACTGCACCAATACAATATGTCTCGACAAAATACTCGACCGCATAACAATTATTTCCAAGAATCACACCTGGCTAATGACCATCATAAACATTATAATACACAATGGCATGTTTTCTAATTGCAAATTTTAAACACAAAGTAAACAAATGAAGTCCAAATGCCGAAAGGTAATAAACTGCGGGTGTGAATTGGTCTTTTGTCGGCATTTGGTCGTAACAATATTATGAAACGATTTTTGAAATGTGAAAAATGTTCTTGCAAATGTTCCACTACAGGTCCCGACACAGAAGGCGGTTCTCCTGATGGCACGCATTGTGAAGATTACTGTTCCTGGAGGCCTAATCACCGGTAGCCTATATATAAAGATTTATGATTAAGTGAAAAAAAGGAACTTTTGAATGCAAATGTTACCATAATAAAGAAATAAAATATCTAAAGGGTTCTTGAATAAATTACATGCTTTATGTAATGTATGCAGTAGTAGTCTAGACTCCGTGTGTTCGTGGATTCGACTATGAATAAAATATTTATAGCAACCCAACCAGCGTACTAGGCTCTATGTTTCCAAATTCAGGTAATTAAAATAAGTAAATGTGTCTTTATCATTCTTCCAGAACCCCGCGAGCAAACTACCAACATGTTTGCTGGGATTCTAATCTTCTGCGCGTTTGGTAAGTAGCTAAGTACACCATGTACTCGCATGTAAGTACTTTAAGGAGAACAATTTCTATCTGATAATCTTATATAAATAAATCTCGTGTCACGATGTTTGTCCGCGATGGACTCCTAAACTACTCAACCGATTTTAATCAAATTTGCACACCGTGCAGTTTGATCTAACTTGAAAGATAGGATACTTTTTATACCGTTGGAACCGGTAGGTGGCGCTGAGATCGGGTTCTAGAATCCTCTTAACAACGGGGAGCGATTTTGTTTTTGTGTGTTTGAGTGGGTCCCCGGATGGTTTAAATCCACAATTGGAACCGGTAGGTGGCGCTGGGATCGGGTCATATTTTTTCAGAGCAAGACAACGTCTGCTGGGGCCGCTAGTTGATTTTTAGTTTAACTTGTGTATATATTATGTGACATGATGTTCGAACGCTCTCTCTTCATGCGGAATAGATATAACCTCGAAAGCGCCTGTAAGACGGAAAGGAAATGAGATATGCGACCTCATGAGAAAGAGGGTAGCCTAAGAATTGTTACAATTCGCGGTCGAAATAGTTATAAACGTAATCTAAACTAATGCACTTGTAAACTTAAAAAATATGAGCGACCTTTTAAAATTCAAATTTTGAACTGAAGCTTTCAGAAACTTGGTCCGCCCGCGACTTTGTCCGCGTAGAATAGTAAAAAAAATCATTAAATTGTTCAGTAGTGCTCCGCTCCTATTGATCTTAGTTTGATGATATATAGCCTTCCTCGATAAATGGGCCATCTAACGTTGAAAAATTCAAATCAAACCAGTAGTTACTGATATTAGCGCGTTCAAGCAAACAAACAAACTCTTCAGCTTTATACAGCGTGTTTCATTTCAAATGACAATAAATCATAACTTTAGCGGTCGTACTCCATACAAATTTTTTGGTACTATTAAATCAACCGTAAAGTCAAAATTAAAATTTTAAAATTTCGGAACAAATTAATTACGATAAAAAGGGAATAAAAAACAGAACATCTTGTAAATATTGGTTCGCGAGCGAGAGCGTAAGAATGAACCACTTCCGCGTTTAATGATGAAGAGACGAACTGGCAACATGATACATTGGGCACTAACCTACCGATTTAGACACAATAACTGATACATGTTGTTGTAATATTCTGAAATGAAAAATGAGGTCCTGTGGCTAAACCAAAGCAGTTACCTTGATTCATTTTTGTATTTGGGCAGAGTATGTCATGAAGAAAACGTGGTCTGATTTATTGTCGTAAGGTCTGAAACACGCTGTATATTAGTATAAATATATAGGCAAATTTTCCTCGTTTTCCTACCTCTTAATTGCAAGTTAGCGGGATTGATATATTGACTACATCGATATTCAAGTTTCCATGTACATTTTCTTAACCGTATAGTCTATATAGATCTGCTTAAGCCAATTGATGCCCACTGGTGGGCAAAGGCATCCCTTAATCGATGCAGAGAAATAAAATTGAAGTGTCTGTGTGTAATGTCTAAATAAAAATATTGGTGCGGCGGCAATGGACTGTATTAGGCGGCAAACGTCTTTGGGAAATGAAATCTAGGTTACCTGGACTCGACAGCTGCTGTAGGCTTCCTAGCCGGCCGGCTGTGGTCTGATCACTCTTAGTTTACAATGAATATCACTTCACACGCGTGCGTTCGTAGCGGGATCGATTTACACTTGCACGCCAATGAGCGCGGCAAGCGGCGTATGCGCGCGGGGGTGAGGAAGGATTGGGGTAGGATGACGTTTTACCGCCAGGTGGCGTTACCATTACCCCCGGCCTTAAAGGGTACCTTTAAAAAGGTAGAGAAGAATCGCGAATGCGAGAAGAAATTGAGATAAATGCGAAGTTGCGAAGCGGATGCGAAGTTAATGAAGTTATAATACGGAAACATTATACGCTAGCAAATTATACAAATATAAATTAATATATACTTAAACTAGTAAAAGTGGCGAGTAACGAGTAAAAGAAGTGTAAAAGTATAAAAGAGTAAGATGGATATGTTAACAAGTTATATGTAGGCAAAATATACTTTATGAATATAAGAGCGCAAGAAATAATGTAGAAGTACTCATTGTGTTAACAATGCAAAGAGTTACACCAGAAAATGGCTGAAACATCTTTATGAGATACAGCGCAATATGTACAGTCTTTAAATGAGTCAACCTGGTTTATTACATCAAAGACCAAATAAGATTGAATGCAGAAAATAAACGCGATATAATCCGTACAATCAACCAAAATGTATTGTGTAACGCGATGGTGTGTCAACTACATAATATAAATAGCGAAATTAGACATAAGTGTCATTAATATGGAGCGATTAAAATTGACAATAAAATACAGATAATAACAGTGTGATATACCAAATTAAAGTTGATAAAACGATAAACGAAAATATTATACTTTAGCGGTAAGATGAAAAAAGATGCGAAAAAATGCAATAAACAAATAATACTTAATGGCGTGAATAATAGCGGTGTATTTTAAAGCGAAAAGTTTAGCGTTGTCGAAAAACGCGTGAAATAAAAGCAATACATTAATTATTAATTAATGTAAAATATATGACTTGTATACAAATTGATAGTAGAACGCGGCGCGAATATAATAATAATTTAAATTAATGAAGCGATCGTCAAATTGTAGTAATGTATTCTGTAAATGATTTATAAAGTAATGCCAAGTAGTTTTCATTCCAATCTCGGTTATATAGGTAACGGCAGTGAAAATACCCGAGCATAAATTACGTGCGAACTGCTTATTATAAGATACACATAAAATATGCGACATTATAATATTATATTATAAAAAATTTGCGGCTATGTTATTTGTGAACGAATTAAATATTGTAAATAAAAAAAACAGAAAATTACGATATCTACTACTTTTAAAAGAACGCGAATTAAATAAATATGAGTAAATGAATTACGTAATTTATATTTAAGAAATGTTTTTAATTATTTTGTTATTAATTTATTATTACAAACCTGATTTGAACAGGCGCGATGTATGAATTTATTTTTAAAAGGAAAAAGGCGCGTGTATAAATTGTTACTATCGTATGAAATATTTGAAGACAAAGCGTTGCTTTGAAGCGGTAAAGCGGCGGAGTTATTGCTACTGCTGCCCTTATCACGAACAGTGTTTTTACGATGAAGCTGCACAAGCTTACTATCACCAGCGGACCGAGTGACATAAGGTTTTAAGTTAGGCGTTTTGACAGAGGTGTTGCGCCGTGTCAAACAGCAGCGAGATAATACTTTATTAACATGCGATTTCTGCATTGTGGGAACTGATCCCATTATAACGTATCCTAAGACGGTATTAATCATAGGAAGTGAGAAACAATCTCCTTGTCTGACTTGTGGTAACAATAATTGAGCGAAAAGTGGTGCGCCGATTAACATATCTATCGGCCCCGGACGACCGAATGACTCATCGGCAAGCGGGATGCCTTGAATAAAAGGTACCGCGGCGATATCTACGAAAGTTGTGGGCAAATTATTTGTAATGTTGTCTACAATAAGCGACGATATATTGTAGCCAACCTGTGGATTAAAGAGCGAGAAGAATTGAAAGTTCACGGAACCCTTAACCGGCTTCTCAATGCCTCCTATGCCTCTAATCGTCATATCAGAACTATAAGTGACATTTTCTAAATTTAATTTTTCAACGCATTTAGAAGTAATGAAGTTACTCTGAGAACCTGAATCTAGTAGGCAACGAAGATGATGTTCTTTGTTGCGCGAGCGCACGATGACAACAGCCGTAGCCAGTAATACTGTCGTGCTCGTATTGCATTGCGCGACTTGCGAGGGTGCGTGAGTGTTACTCGTCGACTGGGAGTCAGCGATGGACATAGTACACAGCGAGTAGTTGTTTGTGGCGGAACACGGTGTATTACCGCTCACTTCGCACGCAGAGTTAACTGCAACGGGTTGCGGGCATGATGTTGCGCTGACGTTAGATAGCACCGGGTTCGCAACTGTAAATTGGTTGCCGTATTGTGGTTGCTCAAAATGCAACAATGTATGGTGTTTATTGTTGCAAGCCCTACAGCGGGAGCTCGATTGACATTCTGAAGTTTGATGTTTTACGCTCAAACAATTAATACAAGCATTGTGCTCTTTTGCGGATGTAAAGCGATCATTTGAACTTAGGTTTGAAAAAGCGGGACATTTAAATAAATGCTCGTGAACAATGTTGTCACAGAGACATTTAGATGTATTACCAATAGCGAGGTATGAGTGCGGTTGCGGTGGTTTAAAGGATTTCTCATTTCTGGAACGAGTCGCGGGTCCTTTAGCGGGAATATTATTTTGCGATGTAGATGAATTTATTTCTGTGCTTTCAAATATGCGCGATTGATCCCTAATAAAATCTGCAAGACTATTGAAAGTTGGAATTTTATTATTTCTCGAACACATTTCAAACGAACGTATGGTTTCAGTGTCGAGTTTTTTAAGTGATAAATGTAATAACATAAAATCAGCAAGATTATCAATATTAAGGTTTTTCAAAGCGTTAGCGGCTGTGACAAGTGTGTCGGAAAATTGTTCGAAACCTTGTGCGGAAGCGATAGGAATAGGTTTAAATTCTAAAATTTGATTTAAATAGGCAGATCCTAGTATGCGTTTATTTTGAAATTTATCCAGAAGCGTTTGTAAAATAAGTGAATAATTTTCACCTGATGGTGTTATGCCAGCAAATGTGGACTGAGCCTTAGGTGAAAGTTTTCCTAAAAGATAATATAGTTTATCCGTATCGGTAAGCGAAGCATTGTCATGAACAATATTCTTAAAACTCGAATAAAAGGTTGGCCAATTATGTAAATTGCCATCAAACGACATTAGTTCAATACACGGTAATTTTGGATATTGTTTTTCAGTATGCGAAATTACATTGTTTTGTTGCTCAAGCGATGAAACTTTATCATAAATGTACTTAACTCGGCAATATAGATCCTCAAAAGAAGCCCAAGTTTGGTCATCTAATTTTGCTTTAGGGTTTAATTTTAATCTACATTTATTGAAAGTATTATTAGCGATTTGAAACTCTTGACGAATATTCTCTAAGTTAATACAAGAAGAAAGAAAATTATCCTTAGCTTCGTCGTCTTCTTGCCATTGTTTAGACAAGTTAAATAAGGTTTGTAGGCGAGCATAAAGCGTTTTTCGACTATTTAAAGCTAAATCATGGTCGATACTTTCATATGAAACTTCTGAATCTTTCTTTGACATTGTATTATAATACTATGAAGCGACAGTTAAATAAGGATAAAAATGAATAATGTGAATATAGCTGTATAGCGGGCGAAATGTATTGAAAACAAGTACTTAGTATAAATTTAAACAAAAAGGTAGTTTGAAGTAAAGCGATAGTTGCGGGTTGCGGATAGCGCGATGCGAAGCGTTGCCACTCCGTGCAGCGGGCACGAGCGAGGCAGAGATGACGAGTATGTAAACTGATGGATTATGACAGAATAAGCAATATCAACGAAGACCAATGAGGTTCGTGATACGTATTGCGATAAGCGATACAGCGAATATGAAAATGGTTGAACGACGCAATTATAAGAAGGATATATTAAAGATGTAATGAATAAATAAGTTTAGAAATATTTAAAGCGAAATATGTATTTGCGGTGTAATATACGACTATTATTCCTTGCAATGCCAACTCAATTATGTAATATTAATGTAATAAACTATGATCAAGTGAATGTATAAGGGAATAGCTAGCGTATAGAAAATGGCGGAATGATTTTTAGCTACGTAGGTTAGGTATCCTAACGTAACCAAATGTGATGTGATTTAATTGGTAAATGACCAAATTAAATATAGAAAATTATGCGGGAATTAACTAAAGAGTATTTCAAAAGGAAAACGGTCCGGAGACCCGGTTAGAAGAGACCAAAATATGGTGCGGCGGCAATGGACTGTATTAGGCGGCAAACGTCTTTGGGAAATGAAATCTAGGTTACCTGGACTCGACAGCTGCTGTAGGCTTCCTAGCCGGCCGGCTGTGGTCTGATCACTCTTAGTTTACAATGAATATCACTTCACACGCGTGCGTTCGTAGCGGGATCGATTTACACTTGCACGCCAATGAGCGCGGCAAGCGGCGTATGCGCGCGGGGGTGAGGAAGGATTGGGGTAGGATGACGTTTTACCGCCAGGTGGCGTTACCAAATATGAAAAGAATCAGGGGGATAACTGGGAACAGGAAATTCTAAAATAGTAATTTCTAACAATTTTGTCTGTCAGTCTGGATGTTTCGGATAATCACTAAAACCGCTGGGCGGATTTTGACAGGACCGTCACTGGTAGATAGCTGATTTTATGAAGAGTAATTTAGGCTACTTTTTTAGGATTCTGCGAAAAAAATCCACCTATAATAAAATAAACCTGCAGAGTCAAATCAGAAAAACTAATTCGGATGAACAGATTCCAAAAATACAACTCTTGGAATTTTTGTCTATCTATTTGTTATGTCATCACGTGAAACCACTGAATCGATTTAAATGAACCTCAAGGCAAAGTTAGTTTAAATCCCGGATCAAAATTAAATATCCTATTTATCCCAGTAAAAAAAAATGGCAGCGCCGCTCAGTTGCATTGTTTTGGTGCTACTATTGCTATTCACTAACAAACACGTCAATGACACGTTAACGCTAACGAAGTTTAGCTGACACTGCTACTAAATAATTCTCCATCGGTGCATGACCAGTTTTTGGTTTAAATACAGACTATAGCAGACACGCCACCGCTTGAAACTGACAAATTTTAAAATTCGTATTTCCATGCAGACTGGAAATGTCGCACGAACGAGAATAAGCTCGTACATTTTAATATTAACACTTTATTATCATATTTGAAGAGAGACTGCGGTTACTTATTCAGTGCGTTTGCACCGAATAGTAGTCGGAATGGTTTTACTGCGGCATAGTCTGTGACAACAAGCAGAACGAGATAGTCGAAAGTAAATCTTCAAGATATTTAGGACGTAACGGAGATAAACGACAACCATAACAATTGTTTTATTTCTATAAAAAAGTACTTTTTAATTTATAATAAAACAGTACAAGAAATTAATCGATTATTAAGTTATGTTAAGTCTGAGTAGTGATAGCGTAATGGTATATATGGATAACCAGTGTGCCAAACCTGCCAAGCCACCTTAGTTAGACAAGCGTGGCGGGTAATACCTGTCCATTCCCTCCCCCTATAATGGCAGCCCTGAGCCGAGCAGTGGGACATTTATCGGCTGTTATTATTTTATATTATATTATTCAGCTATGTTAACATGTATTTAGAAAAATATTTATTACATAAATAACTTGATACATAAGCGCCTAGCTTATGTATCAAAATATTTTGTGGTATGGCGATGCTTGCCGTGCATCTACATCGTTGTTACTTTAAAGATATATATTAAAAGAATATAGGTATTGATTTTTATTATTTTATTTTACATAAATTAAATAATTCTAAAGTTATTTTACAATGACCAGTATAATTATATTTATTTTAATATAAGAGTTCTGCTTATATGAATGCCCAAATTACCGACATTCAAATTGCATAGTACAATTCTATTGTAATTTCAAAAAGAAGAGAGATTGTAAAAGAAGTATTTAAGACTCCAAAATATTTTCATATCAGCAACTAGTAATATTTTGTATTATCCGAAGGAGTTAACTTGAGACCTGAGCGGAATGCGCGCTCCCCTCCCGACCCCCGCCTTCTTACCGCTCTCCTCATCAACGCGTCACTACCTCGCGCTTACGTCATCTGAGCGTCGTCGGCGAAGTCTCAAGTTAACTCTTGCAGGTTGTATATGTATAAACATTTTTTTTTAATTTTCTTCAAGTAGTTTACAAGTTAATATATTTTGCACTTCGATTATCAACTCAAATTAGCATGGTCTAATTTACTTGACCCAAAAATTGTTCTTAAAATAATAATCGTCCGGGAAATAATACACTATAAATATGGCAACACTGCGCGGGAAGTATCTCGGTCAAACCGCAATACATAGTCATATGCAATTCCATAAATTATTTTCCCATATAATTAAAACCGCTGCTTTTCACAGCGAAAAATATAATCATTTTTTTAAAACTTATTAACCGAAATTGAATGAAGCTTTTAACTGATTGATTTAAATCTTTCATAATACGTAGTATATTTCTATAAAGATTTTTAACCCTTTTTCAATCTATGGCTGCTGATTTATTTCATTGCAAATAGTATTTCCTCTAAAATGTTACATATATAGAAGAAGAATTTACTAAGGAATGCGTTGCAAACCTGTATAGCCCTATAATCTCCATGAATATTATTAACGCGAAAGTTTGTAAGAACTTATGGATGTATGTTTGTTATTCTTTCATATAAAAACTACTGAATGTATTTTAATGAAACTTTACAATAATATAGCTTACACATCAGAATAAAACACAAAGGCTATATTTAATAAAGATATAGTGTGAATTGTCCAAAACATAACGATTTTCCATCTGCAAATATTTTATGTCGTCGCAATGGCAATGCGAGCGAAGTTTCAGTAGCACATGTCGATTAACGCATAAGCTCCGGGTTATATTTTTGTTATGGCAAATTTCTGAAATAGATTTCTCGTTTTTTACTGTAGTCTGGGGTCGCACCCAGCGTAGTTCGTTGTGTATTACCCATAACACAAGCGTAACTTGTTTAGCTTGGCTTGCCGATACAAAAAAGTTATTATTTAAACAGTAATTTTAAATTATTTATATAATTGCCGTGGTTACAAAATTAATGTCAAAACTGCTATTAATATAATACCTAATTAAAATTCCGATTAATTCTTGTTCATTAATCTGATATTTGCCTCGAGGAGGAAAGAAGGAAACTATCGCATGACAATCCCCCAGTAAAACACGTAACTCGAGAAAACTTCAATCGAAACTTTCAATTAAGCTACTATGGCTTAAAACATACCAGTGGTCGTGGTCGAAATTCGACTACAGTAATTAATGTCAAAGACTTCTATAGTCACATATTTCGCAAAGGATGCACTGTCAATTCGACTTTAACAAAATTAAAAGAGTATATATGCATATGTTTGTGTCAAATACAAGGTATTGTGTGCAATTTTTATTGATTTCATGTATTTTTTGTGCATAATTAAAAAAAATATATAAGCATTGGTCGCTTCTTCCCTATGTAAACTATAAGTGTGCGAAATTTCATGCTCCTTCGTCCGCGCAAGTTTCGTAAAAGGGGTACATTTTTTTTTCTTCACGTTTTAATAAACTAGCTGCGCCCCGTGGTTTTACCAGCGTGGTGAAGGGAAATTGTGATATTGATGATCATTCACACTATATCTGTATTAATTATAGCCTATGTGTTATTCTGATGTGTAAGCTCCATTATTAAAGTTTCTTCAAAATCGATTCAGTAGTTTTTGCGTGAATATATCCATACATTCACAAAGTTTCGCGTTTATAATATTAGTAGGATAGATTCTTACACATCAATCAATCATATATATCAATATCAAATCAGTCATAAAATTGAAAAGTAAGTTATTTAGGACTTGTAATTTATGACTGATTAGTTTTTTAATAAAACTACATTCTAACGGTTTTAAGCGCTGTATTTTATTCCGATTTTAATTCCGTTTTAATTCAGATTCTATAAAAACAAGAACGGAAGGGCGACACCAACTGTGACAGCAGAGTGCATTACCAGTTACGTCTTATTCTTCCATGCTTTACTAAGATCGAGCATAAATACTGAAAATTGGTCCTGACTACACGAGGTATAAGAGGTATTGAAATGTATTGTAACACCCGAATACCCTCCACGATAACGGGGGCATCGACAGCTTTAAACATGTCATCGAATTTCTGGTCGAGTGCCCCCATTACACATGCCCCCGCCGAATTAACCGCCTCGGCTGTTTCCAACATGGCCGCCCTCGGCCAAATATTTTCCTGTTGGCCGCCATGTTCGATAGTCAAAATCAGTTCAGTGAAGACTCCTGATACCTTCATCCCAGTAAATATACTTTTTTAAATGATATAAACGAATATATCCAAAAAGGGGGCTCAGTAATCGTGTCTTTTGGTGCGCTCGTTGTAATTCTGTAACAAGCGTTATGATAAGGTAAATTTCGCTAGCGTATCCGATATCTATACTAATATTATAAACAGGAAAGATTGGTTTGTTTGTTTGCTCCAAAGCTACTGAACCGATTTTAAAAATTCTTTCACAGCATTCGCTAGGTGACATAAGCTATATTATATTACAAAAAAGCGAAGCCGGGGCTGGCAGCTAGTAATATATACCTATTAGAAAAAATGATAAAACAGGTGTTAACATCGTTTATCGCATGAGTTCAGCAGACAGACTGCCAGCTGGTAGGGTATTTACCCGACTGGATGGTTACCACACCTGGTCTACAGTATGCCACCATAAGATCCTTTAGTTGTGTTCGGGTATTAGTGTCCAGGTTCCAGTTTCCATAAAGAGAGTAGCACCGCATTTGCAACACCATAGGTGCTACAAATATGCTGCCGCTCTCAAAAAGGGGAGGGCAGGGGTAGGAAACTTGACAACGAATGCTGGAACACAATTCAAAGTTGTTATCGCGGCATACTCCAGACAAAGAGTGGTAACTTTCCAAACCGGCAAATACCCTACCACCTGACTGTGGGTTGTTCTGTCATCTCTTACGACAGGCCGTCTGTTCGCAGTACATTATATTCTTTCTCCATACCTGCACGGATAAAATCATTACATTTGTACAAAATGAGAAATAATTAATGTTAATTCTCGTATAACAAAATCCTAGACGATTCCAGAGTATTCCAAAGCCATACAAAGAATGGATAATGTTGAAATCTCTTTAGAATTAATTACAACCGTGTAACGCGTGCCCCGACTCCCAACAAGGAGATACGACCGACTCCGGTGGCCGACGGCGAACGAATGACAGGGTTGCCACCATCATTGAACTAATTGCATTTTACTTAAATAATCTTATGTCATTATCTTATTAAATAGTATTTCCAAAGTGCTGGAATATGTGACTTTTCAAAAAGGGTGTAAACAGATATTTAAAGGCTATCTCCGCCGTGGCGACGAGTTGTAAAGCTTGCCACCACCCCTGTCATGAGGACCACGACCACTCTGCCAAGAGTGTGACGACAGAGAAGAAGAAGAATCTCCGCCGTAAAAAAGGTAAAAAATGCATCGGTGGCAGTAACGTCTTACCGACTGGTCTATTGACAGGACCATTTGACAGATTACTTACAAGCAAAGATAAATAAAAGCCAGGGACTACAAAAGTAACTTAATTACTTGCGATATTTTATTTGATTATTATAAATTACTCATCTTGAGTTTTTATGAAATAATCTTTCTGTTTATTTCCAAGTTGAAAGTAATTGCTACATTTATTTTCATATTAAAAACACTTGTTATAATTTAATTGAATCGCAGAACATATACCACAAATGAATTCCCTACTTTTCAAATAAAATCTCGGTAATATTGAGCAATTTTGAGAGCGGGTAACCCTACAACCGCATCGTTGGTACCCGGTGTACGGGCTGGCAGGAGCGCCGATATGAAGACTACAATCTCGGCTTAGAAAGATTAAACTGTTGACTGCTAAATGCCCCGGGTAATGCCGTGAATAAAGCCTTCTTAATTAATTCGGGTGTTGCGATGTGCCCTAAAACGGTTCATGAATTTGCGGTTCCGAAATTAACTGCTAATACAAGATTGGAGTTTATTTTCTTCTTTGCCTAGATTTTGGGAGATTAACTTGATACAAGGAAACAGTCTATATTTTGGGAATTTAATTAAAGTATATTAGTGGTTGGCATTTTGTGCACAGCTAAGAGTTCCGTAGACATGGCATTGGAGAGTACTCGGTTCGACCTTATATGCTCACACAATAGACATGGTGGGTCCATCTAATGTCTCACTCGAAGGTCGGCAATAAACAGAAAGAAATTAGTGATTAACAATTAGTTGATTTCATTTCAATATTTATAAAATTAGCGCTAACAGATGTCAGTGAACAATTAAGACAACTATTTAAAAGATTTACAGATAATGTAAGTAGCAAAGGTAATTAGGTTCTTAGAATATGCCAGTCGTAGCAATATTATGAAGGAATGAAAACTCTTTATTGTTCACCATGAACCTAAATGTAGACAATTGATATGGATACATTTGCATTGGAACAATGGGCGGCCTTATCGCGTATAGCGATCTCTTCCAACCCAGTGTCTAAGGAGTTTTAAAGGAAATTTCAATAAACGATTTTTAGTGGTATACTAAAATAAAATATAAATAAACTGTTATAGATACATTAATATAATGCAAAAAAAAATTTTAGAGGTCAATATTGGTCAATGAACATTAGGGTGGTCGTTAAAAATTAAATTTCTTGCGACGCCCCCTAAAAAGCTTCCTTTTAATGAAAACACTCTGGGATTTTTTTTAATAATTTTTTCAAGTCAAGACAACACGTGCCTCAAGACAATTCAAGTTAATTTTTGGGTAATATCATGTTTTTTCAGGAAACTTCTTCATACTTAGAAGTAATAATTATTTTAAGATTGGAAAAGTTTTAACAATGAAATACCTTCCGTATTATCATTCTCAGTGATGAATTTCAAATTATAGTTTCACAAAAAGTTTAAAATTCTTCGTGATTCAAGCTTATCTTTCAATTTTTCTTATATTTTTAGTTTTAACTTGAATCGTCTTGAGGCACGTGATTTCTTGACTTGAAAAAATTATAAAAAAAATCCCAGTGTTTTTTCATTAAAAGGAAGCTTTTTAGGGAGTGTCGCAAGCAATTTAATTTTTAACGACCACCCTAATGAACATACGTTTAAATATAGTAGTTGATTTAGCTTTTCTGATTGGTGAGGGGAGGGAGTTCCACAGTCGAGCAGCCTGTACGACAAAAGAATTTCCTACGAAGGAAAAAGTCTGAGCACGCATAGTGAATAAAATTATTATTATTTCTTTTATATTCTAAACCAAAAATTCAATAATGTATTTGCAACAGAACTCGAAAATTATGGCTATTATCTCTGTGTTCATTGATAGGCAGATATTAACCCAAACGTATAAAATAACTCAGATATAGGAATAATCATTTGAAACTGAATATGTAATGGGCCCATGAATTGGGGGTTGGTGGCGATAAAGCCTCACTGAGGTCGGCCTGAAATTCCCAGCAGCGGTGGCCTGTTTGCTTTCACAATGGAAATTATTCTGGCAACGTGTAGCGGTGATGCGTCCCACAGGAGGTGGCGGGTTGAGGCGACGCTTAGTGATGGCCGGAGCGGGAGCGATTTTTATCTTTAAGACAAGGTTTGTTAGGTTTGATCAAAAATTATTTAGTTTATATGCTGGACTCAGGTCTCATATCATTTCTTTTTCTTCTATTTCACCAGCTGGTAAGGTATTTTCCCGAGTAGATGGGTACCTGGTTGTGGTTCGGCATCAGTGGCCAGGTTCCAGTTTCTCCTGCAAGGCCGGCAGCGCATTGGAAGCACATCTGGTATTGCTAATGTCCATAGGCGACAGTAACCACTTTCCATCACTGTTGGGCAGTCAGGCTGTCTGCTGCACTTCAGCAATAAAAAACTCCTTGTGGCCCGAAAGGAATAGTTGGTAGACAAATATACCCAATATATATCCCCAAGTTAAGCCAGTTGCGCTTATGTCATATAAAACGGGCTAACCTGTGGCCGATCCCAGACATCCGGACCATAGCAAACGGCGGAAAGTTTATTTCCGAAATTAACCATACCAAGCATCAAACCCGGGGTCTCAGCGTTGTAGTGAAGGTGGCCGAAGAAGCCTTAGCACCGCTCAAGCACAGAGGCCGCCCAGGAGCATTCTACTCCTCTGTCTAATCGAGACAAGCATAAAGCCTTATTTACATATTATTATAATTACCACGTGCTAACAGTGAAGGAAAATACCGTGGTGAAACTTGGACAACGAGATAATCTAAGCCTGAAACCTGATTATCTGTCTTGGATATGCTTAGCTGGTACATGAACCGTTTCCCAAAAAATGAATAGGCTAGAGACCAATAGTGGCATATTTATGGGGAATGTTATAAATATTTGCGCACAATTGATCTGAGCAGAAAAACATATCAGAGTCCGTTTTGGACTGAAAAAATACTTTCATAGAAGTTTCTTCCGTATTTGCTTTCTGATCTGTCAGCGAATAGTTTTCTAAGTCTCCACCTGGTTTGTACTCTTTCCGTACTCATACCAAGACTTAGTATTATCATGGAAGTAATATTCTTTTCCCATTATATTATTAGTAAGGATCATGTGTATTTTGTTGTATGTTGTATTGTCCTTTGTAATTCCATTTGCTCGTCCCAGGCGGAAGAAAAACGCTGGTCTTGATTGGTCAGCATATGTTGAGTCTGGGTCCAATTTTAGGACTTATTCTGTTTCTATTATTTTACTGACTGATAAATACTCTTTATTGTTTTTGTCCTAAATAAGATACGACTTTTTTTTTCTTTCTGATATTATGCTGGACGCAAACCGGCTACCAGCCACACGTATGCGGCGAGTCCCTACCAAAATGTTTGAAAAAGCTTATCGCTAGTCACGGGTGGCCGAGGTCGGTGGTCCGTTTACGCCTAGCCTTATTCGTAATTTACATAATCCATAATTGGATCATCCATAAACCAAAGCCAACAGACAACGCATTACAAATGAATAAATGCCAGAAGGGTCACCATGGGACCAATCTAATGCAAATAAGGCAGAACTCAAATAAAACAAATTCATAACGCTACACAGGAAAGGCTTAGAGTTTATGCAAATCCGCTCCGCCGTTATTATGCGCACTACTTTATGTTTGAGTTGCCATCGCGTTAGTTGTAACTTTGATGGGAGCTTCGCAATATATCCCCTGGAGAGGCACAGGATTTGCATTGGCGGGCATACCGTCACTTTAGCCGACTGCGGGTGGATAACAGGGAGACTCTTGCTTATTATGTACTTGATTTTACTGACAGCTTCATTCGCTTTATTTGTAAAAGAAGCTATGGTAGCTTAATGGTTAGCACACGCGTCCTTAAAGGGTGTGGGTTCGAATTCAGGACGAAAAACATATTTTTTTATTACAGGAATTCCGCAGACAGACAGACGGCTCACTTGATGGAAAGCGGTTACTAGCGCCTACAGACATTTGCAACACCAAATGTGCTACAAATGCGCTGCTGCTCTCTTAAGGGAGACTGGAACCTGGTCACTAAAGCCGGAACACAACTCAAGGTTGTTATGGATATATTTTAGACCAGGGGTGGTAGCCATCCAGTCGGGCGAATGTCCTACCACCTGGCAGAAGCATGCAGCACTTAGGCAGTCTTCTGACCTAATATGCATATTGTTATAATTATTACGATGAAGGAAAACATCGTGATGAAACCTGCACATCAAGATGACCAAAACGTCAGTCACAACATCGGCCTAGCCATTCATTTCGTCAGTCTAATTTAAGTGAATTATTTTTGTGTGCGTTTAAGTGGATCTCGGGATGGCTTTGATTCACGATTGGACCCGGTAGGTGGCTCCGCTGAATGCCTCTTTAACGATGGGACCGATTTTGATGATTTTTTTGTGTTTCTTCAAGTAATAAAACAAGTAAAAATTTAGAATTAGGTTAACAATCGGTTTCTAGATTTTTATTTTTAAGGGCAAGACAATGTCTGCCGGGTACAGCTATTCATTTTTTAAGAAAAAAATTACCATTTAGTTTTTAAATAAACAACTAAGTTAGCTTTCTCCTAGATATACTAAATTCTGAAGTAATCGAATGAACATTGTCTAGACTCTAGACTTCGGTTCTTGTTAAATATATTCTGAGGGAATATTGTAAACTAATTAAGTTATCTGACGAACTTAGTCAAAATGTTGTGGTTCTATTTCACTCGTCTGATTTGTAAGTTTAATTGGTTTGAACTATAGTATTCAAATTTAACAGTAACGAAATGATAGTTTTGACAACAAAACGGATTTTGTTGTAAATTGTAGAGAAGTTGATCTTAGTTTTGGGGTGTACAGTCTTTTATGGTATTACCTTTGTGGGCATTTATTTTTATGTGTGTGGTTCGTCGGTGATTTTACCACGTAACTTAGGGCAGTACTTTTCAATATTTTTGAATACACGACCCCTTTACAGGTTACAAAATTTTGATGAACCCTTTTTTTTTAAACACACCTTTGGACCATAGACAGACAAAAAGTTAGTAATTTAAATGACTATGTTTATATGTTTGTCTATTTTATCTTTGTCGTCCGTGACCACGGCCACTGAAAAGCGGCCGAAACGTCGGAAAAACCAAAATCAAATAAATTACCGCGCTTAAAACCGTTAAAACGTAGTTTTATTATTTGTTACCTATATTCATTATAACGGTCTGTATACTCTGACACGTACACCTAGAAAGTACGTAAGTATGAGGTATAAACTTAAATTTCCTTTGCCCCTTTTGCCGGTGACTCGGGCCTCCCATTATAGGGAACGGACAGTATACCCGCCACGCTTGTCTAAGGTGACTTGGCAGTTTTGAAACATCGGTTATCACGATGTGCAGGTTTCATGACGATGTTTTCCTTCACCGTTGTTAGCGCGTAGTAATTGTAACAATATGCACATTAGATTAGAAAACTGCCAAATTGCCTTATATTCTATATAATACTAGCGGCCCCGGCAGTCGTTGTCCTGCTCTGAAAAAATATGACCCGATCCCAGCGCCACCTACCGGTTCCAATTGTGGATTTAAACCATCCGGGGACCCACTCAAACACACAAAAACAAAATCGCTCCCCGTTGTTAAGAGGATTCTAGAACCCGATCTCAGCGCCACCTACCGGTTCCAACGGTATAAAAACTATCCTATCTTTCAAGTTGGATCAAACAGCACACGGTGTGCAAATTTGATTAAAATCGGTTGAGTAGTTTAGGAGTCCATCGCGGACAAACATCGTGACAGGAGATTTATATATATTAAGATTTTATTATAATGACATTTCAATATTATTATAATATAGTCTTTAATAAGGCTTAAATAAATATTTGACTGCCTCACTGACAATAGGATCGAGGTTAAGCGGCAATGCGGTTATAAGCAGTGCGGTTAGCCGCTCATAAATTAGTATTAAAACGAAATTGCGCGTTTAATATGAAATTCGGTTACCATTTTAATGGGACGTTCCCATTGTTTCAGAACAATTCTCTTAATTAAATTCTTTTGTGTAATAATAACAAGCCACGGGAGCTTAGTGGTGAGCAAACGCGGCCCAAACCCAGTTCAAATCCTGGCCTAAAGGCGTGGGCTACTTAGTCAGTTTTCTGAGATAATTTGCATATTTAATAAAACTACGTTTTAACGGTTTTAAGCGTACTACGCTTATTTATTTGATTTTTTACTAAACCAACTGCGAGACCTCAGTAAACTGTGATGTTTTATATAAGTATTAATGAATTTAAGGTTATGTATAATTATAAGATTGAAAAATTAGTAATAATAATTAAAACCAAATAAATATTGAAATAAGTATGATGTTGTTGCTGCTCGTGCCTACCCCGCAAGGTACCTGGCGTGAAGTTATGTATGTATTTATGTAATATAAGTTTCAAAAAATTGTACGCCCAACCGGCAAAAAACGTGTCGTCGTCGTCGTCGTCAGCCATTCACAGTCCACTGCTGGACGTAGGCCTCCCCAAGACGGCGCCACTCATACCTATCTGCTGCCTTTCTCATCCAGCGCCTACCGGCGACCTTGCGTAGGTCGTCGGTCCATCGGGCTGGAGGGCGTCCGACACTACGTTTACCGAGACGCGGTCTCCACTCCAGGACTCGTCTGCTCCAACGGCCATCGGTCCTGCGGCAGACGTGACCGGCCCACTGCCACTTCAACTTGCTAATTTTGCGAGCTATGTCGGTTACTTTGGTTCTCTTACGGATATCCTCATTTCTAATTTTATCCATAAGAGAAACACCCAACATAGCTCGCTCCATAGCCTGTTGAGCGACTTGGAACTTGTGGACCAATCCTGCCGTCAGTGTCCACGTCTCGGCCCCGTAGGTCAGAACGGGGAGGACGCACTGCTCGAAGACTTTTGTCTTCAAGCATTGCGGAATGGTCGACGAGAACACTTGACGAAAAAATTGACGACGAAAAAACGTGTGGTCAGTATAAAATGACCTATTTGTTATAACCATGTTTTTATGCCATAACTATTTGATGTGATGTGTGGGATCGGCTTCAGAGTAATATGTTGTATATCTTATGTTATATTAATATGTAAAGCTGAAGAGTTTGTTTGTTTATTTGCTTGAACGCGCTAATCTCACGAACTACTGATCTGATTTAAAAAATCTTCTAACTAACAAGATAGCCCATTTATCGAGGAAGGCTATACATAGGCTATATATCGAGGGTTTAATGATATATAGGCGTATATGCAAAATTGTCATTTGTTTATTGTTTACTAAAAAATGTGTATGTTACAATTTAGAAAGTCTTACCAGTATGCAAGTGTCCCTAAAACGAAGGTATTCCAAATTTCATTATTATACAATCAACTAATTTTGTTTTATTCAAAATTTTGACCCTTCTGTAAAGTTTCACAGCCAATTTGTTATGAAGCCCTCGATCATCACGCTTAGATGAATAGGAGTGGAGCACCAATGAAGAATGTTTCAAAATCGGGAGGTTTTTTTAAATTATTTTTTTACTGTTCCACGCGAACGAAGTTGCGGGAAGAAGCTAGTCACTTATAATACAAGAATAATTTGCTGAGCTTGTGGATACGAGTATGATGATATATGTGTTTACAAAAATTCAACGATTCGAACCTACATCATTGAAACGCGATAAGTTTTGCCACAAACATAACCATTTAGGAAGGGGGATTTGGATGCTCTATAGAGCCTTTTGGCTGACTCCTGCATAGCGCCGTCTCTTCCGCAATCAATATGGGGGCGTGTTGACATGTGGCATAAAAACGTCCGCGGCGCGGCATTAATGAGTCGATCTCGGGCGCCGCAATCACTGCGGATTACCAGCTGCTGACTGAAGGCTGGCTTTGTGATGTCGAGAAGGGCTTTGCTCGTCTTTTTTTCAACGGAAAAAAAACTAATACAGTGATCAAGTTTCAAAAGGCGTATAGATAAATGCGACCATTTTTAAGACAAAGTATTTCATCTGGTATTACTTGTGTGGTGATAGAAAATCGTTATATTTTAGATAATTCACACTTTATCCTTATAAATTATATCTTATGTATTATTATTCAGATGTGTAAGCTATATAATTGTAAAGTTTCATCATATTTCACGTGTTTCTTTGACAGCGCTAATCTTAAGAACTACTGATCTGATTTGAAAAATTCTTTTAGTATTAGATAGATATATCGAGGAAGAATATAGGTTATATATAATCACGCTAAGACCAATAGGAGGGGAGCACTAATGAAGAATGTTTCAAAATCGGGGGTTTTGCAAACAAGTTCCACGTGGACGACGTTGCGGGCACAGCTAGTTTCTTAATAAAACGTTATAATAAAATACATAATATAATAGAATTATCAAACCTTGACACGGAAACATGAAGATGCGAACAGTTTGGTGGCATATGACACGTGCCTCTTGAATTCTGAAAATTATGTACCAATCTTGATTCTCTCTATAAAGCAAGATTTTAGGGGAGACGAATGTAAGCGAGGATAGCTTAAATTGTTGAGATTCTCGCGCTGGCACATGATTGCTAGCGACTTTGAAACAACGTGAAATACAGTTTGAACTCTATATAACGACACTGAAGGGACTGTTCATTTTATGGCGTTATTGAGTTGTCGTTAAATGGAGAAGTCTGTTATTTTTATCTTAACCAGTAATTGTGTTGTATGTTTTTACTTATTCATATCTTGCGATATTGCGATTTGCGATCTTGGTGATAGTGGAAGTAGTTTTGGAATTTATTAAATTTCGGTATGCGTGATGGCGACAGTCGAGTTACGGGCTAGGATAAAAGCGATAAAACAACTACTAAGAACATTACAGGTTCGTTTTGTATGTCAATAAATCAACTTCTTGTACTTCGCACATCACTTCAAATTCTCTAAAATCTAAAAGTTATTTATAATAAGTTCAAAATAAAACGGTACTTGTTTCCCTCCAGTCACCTGACGCAGGCGTACCCCTCTTGCCTCCCCCTTCATCCTACAAAATCATCTGACGTTTTGAACTTCAAGTATTCATGCATTAATAAAATAGCATATTTGTTTGAACTGGGATAGTAACATTATATCTGTGCTGATTAAGACTTAAATTTGAATTTTTAATAATACTAAATTATGCCTTACCATAATGCATATTGATAAAGGCCTTCCTGAGTTTTAAATAATTATGGACAATTTAGATAGATAGATAGATAGATAACACTTTATTGTACACCATTACAGAATAGCTTACGAACTAGTATTATTATAGTAGGGTACAAAGGGCGGTCTTATCCCTAAAAAGCGATCTCTTCCAGACAACCCGTGACAATACAATAAAGAAATAAAATCTTGATTTAATTCATAATTTACTTTTAAATGTAAATAAAAACACACACACATAAACCCACACATACACACAAACAAGCTCAGTTCGTGGGCGCCCTGCATCCGTACTTGTGAAATGCTCCTTTCATGTTACATTGCATGCTACATTTCACAAATCTGTACACGGCTTTCAAATTATAAAAACCACATTAAACATGACATAATTCTCAAAAAAACAATTCTGCAGTACAACGCTGTTACAATAAAAACTTTTGTATTTGAAGATACATTTGTGAATACGTAATATTATTGAATAACATGTTATTGAGTCCCGTGATCTATTTTTCTTCTACTGTATAATAAAATATAAAATCTTGCAAATCACTTGCTAGGTTTTAATCTTATACAGCCGATTTGCGAACACAAGCTATTCAAATAGTAGGAACAGTAAGTCTGGTTGAGTCTTTTTCATAATTATAGTACTATTTAATTTAATTTCTTTTTGTAAGTGACGTTTCTATTATTATTTTTCAAAATCCTTATTTTCAAATTTCAATAATCATCTTTTGTCTATCCTTCGTTTGATGTTGTAATTATAAATAGTATTAAAAGTTCATTAATTATTTTTTCTTCTGTGGAGGTGACTTTGCTGCCTAGCACTACCGGAAGACCCGCGTTGGTTGTTATCAACCAACATTTACTGAGCTAGGGAATGCTTAGGCTTTTATTAGACTGCTTATGCATAATTTTAAATAACTCTAAATAAACAGTATTTTATTTATTTCTGAATACAATAACGCAGTAATAAATTATTTTAGTTACGTATATTTCTTCACAAGTTCTAAGAACTTGTTATTTACCAATTCATTCAAATCTCTAGCCCAAAGGTAGTCTAAATGACTAAAACTTTTGAAAGGTACATGATATACTTCAACAATATTCGGCATTTGATCTATTAACGTTTTAACATCTGTGAAATTCGATAACCAGTCGTTGTCACTGTAAAAAATAGCTTCCGGGACTGTTATTTTAGACACGTTATAAGATGGCGGCTCGTCAGTTCCATATTTTATATTATTTCCTGGCTTTCCGTAATCATACTGTCTAAAAGCATGAGATTCTACTAACTGTGCGTAATGTATGATTTGTTTAGTGGATGACCCACATGGAAAGTGACTAAACAACACAGGTAAATTTGTAAAATTCGTCTGAGGATAGTCAAATCCACAAGCCGAGAAAACGAGAGTATTACAAATTATATTAGCTACACTGGGTATCCCACATACCACCGATGTGACAGTTCTTGTAAAAATATTACTGGGTAAAAATTCACGTTGGCCTATCAAATCAGTCAAAAATTCTTCTTCATGAACGAACAATGTTATTACTCTGCCTACAGGACTCTTGATGTGAGTCATATAGGCCACTGTAGATAAGGAAATCATGAACTTTATTTTCTTATTATATTCTGGCCGTTCAGAACACAGCACGAAGAACGAAGTGGTCCCTTGTGAATGGCCAGCATAGATCAAGTCAGAATGCTCCGTCTTATTTAATACATGGTCTATAATTGCTGGCAGGTCAAAAACACCAACTTCATGCCAGGAGAAATTCCAGTATTCATTATCACTATCTGGGGAGAGGCGTACATGTTCTCTGGAATATCTAGTACCTCTATAATTACCTAACCAAACGTCATATCCTTCTGATGCGAGTCGATATGCTAGACCACTTTTCGGTCCAGCTATGATAAACTGATCACCACAACACAGTAGACCAGGAATGAGCAATACTGGTGGACCTGAATTTGGAATTCTTACGATTGTCAAAATATATCCATCTTCGGTTACAACCTTGTATTCTTGCACTGGATACTTGTATTTCACGATTAACTGTGATATATTTAAATACACGTCTTCGTTACCAAGCCCTGATTTGTATTCAATGTCGTCTGCTAAAGATTCGGTAAACTCGCCAACTGGTATTTCTATAGAGTTCAATGCTTGTTTCAATTTAGTAATCTTTTCATCGTCTGATAAAGCTTCAACCAATTGTGATTCACTGAAAATAATAACTATCAGAATGTAAACTATATGCTCAGATTTCATGCTGAAATGTTTTTACTACAATGGTTATTTCTCGACGATTCATGCGAGCACTTACAGCACTGACTTTATATATCGTTTTGAAAAGTTAGCCAAACAATTTGAATAAACATGTGCAATTGTGTAAACAAATTTATTTTAAAAGAATGACTAGAGATTTTCATGCGGATCCACTCGAATAAACTTCTATTTTGTATCCCATAACAGCTCTTGCTCTTGCTTGCTCTCTTATATGGAGTTGGATTTTTAATAAAAAAAGAACATAAAACTAACATAGTCAGCTTTACAGCGTTCTCAGATCGAGTTGCTCTATTAAAAATGAAATACAACAACCAACTGCTTACAATAATACAAGTATACGCGCCTACTGAAAAGGCTACAGATGAAGAGATCAACTTATTCTATGGAACTCTGCAGGTAGCTCAAAGCCAGGCAGGAGATAACGTATTCGTTATCGGTGATTTTAATGTAAAAGTTGGCCAAAACGAAACAGTAGACAGTGAAAACTTTGTTCTAGGAAAATTTGGATACGATAACAGAAATAAAAGAGGAGAGAAACTAATTCAACATGCATTGGAATATAAATTGATAATTATGAACACCTTTTTTAAAGCTCTAAAAAATTACAAATGGACCTGGCTTTCCCCCTGTGGTAACATAAAAAACGAAATTGATTTTATACTATCAAACCACCCAACCAGGATTACAAACGTAGAAGTATTAAATGGCTTTGGATTCGGATCTGACCATCGATTAGTTAGAGCCACCTACATGCTAGATCAAAGAAAAAACAGTAGAACATCATTCAAGTCACAATCTAAGCTACTAAGGACGGATGAGCATATATCATCATACTTAAAAAACCTTGAGATCTACATACATCAACTGGAAATAAAACATGAAGAAGAAATTCAATCTTTCTACAATAAATTAGCTAACACTATCAACACCAGCCTTATATGCAGATTAAAAAATAGTGAACTAAAAACTACTAACAAAATACTTAGTGAGTCTACTACAACTCTCCTCACAAGACGAACAGAATTTCTGAAAACCAAACATAAAACTAAAAAATGAAGGAAGAGCTGAGCGCATTATTCAAAACTACAAGTAAGGCAATAGATAAAGACTACAAAGACTACAGATACAAAATAATTGAAAATAATCTAGATACTTACAGAAGCACGAAAAAAGCCTACAAGAAATTGATTTCACACAAAAATTGGATTCCAAACCTAAAATCAAAATCGGAATAAACAAAAACCAGAGGAGAAATAATGAACTGTGCCACAGATTTTTACAAGGAATTATATGCAAAATCAATTTCTTGCACCACTACAAAGGATACAATAAGAACAAATTCTCAAAACATGAACGATCTGCCACTAATACAAGAGAAGGAAGTTATAAATCATATAAGAAAATTCAAAGCAGAAAAATGCCTGATGGCATACAAAATGAATCACTAAAAGCTGGCGCTATTCTGCTAGCTTGCCCACTTACGTACTTATTCAACAAGGTTCTGAGCACAGGTTAGGTACCGATGCAATGGAAAAGATCTGATATAATCCTTTTATACAAGAAAGGAGACCCTCAAGACATCTCTAACTACCGCCCTATTAGTCTTCTCTTAAGTGTTTATAAATTGTTCACCTCAATTCTACAAATCCAGCTGAGCCAGAAGATTGATAACTACCAGCCAGTCGAACAAGCAGGGTTTCGCTCCGGATTTTCAACAACGGACCATATCCAAGTACTGCAACAGGTAATGGAGAAATACAAGGGGTTTAACAGACCACTATACATCGCTTTCATAGATTACGCCAAAGCGTTTGACACGATCTCTCATGATGCTATTTGGGACGCTCTGAATAAATGCCACATAAACGAAAATTATATAACAGTACTCAAAAACATCTACGACGGGAGCGTAAGCCAATTCAAACTAGAGACACGAGGTCCTGATATACCGATTTGTAGAGAAGTAAGACAAAGAGACCCCCTTTCACCCAAGCTGTTCATAATGGTACTACAACACATTTTTGACAATCTTAACTGGCAGTCAGAAGGGATTAGTGCTAATCAAAATCGACTTACACACCTCAGATTTGCGGACGATATTGTCTTATTCGCTGAAACAAGTAAAGGACTAGAAAAAATGATAAGCACTTTAAACGAAGAAAGTGAAAAAGTGGGCCTGAAAATGAACAAAAACAAAACTAAAATACTGACAAACAGTCACATAAACGCTATAAACCTAAACGGGAAGCCACTTGAATATGTAAACAATTATATATACTGTAACATGTAAAAATTTGAATCTAATAGCGACATCTAGGAGAGCGCGGCAGAAAGCGGCCTAGAGTCGATATTAGCTATGGCTATGAGCTGTCTATGCTATATTCGTGGCATAAATTGATTAATTAGGAAAACAAAATTCTTGGTCGCGAATACCTTTAAATTAAGTTTAATCAAATAATTACGGAAAAGACAAATTTTAGTCATCAAGACAATCAGCGCCTCCAGTGGCGAACCGTCGATGCACGTTATCCAGCGCTATTGTAGCGCGCGAAACAGCAAACAGCTAACATTGCGGTAACAGTGCGAGCCAAAAGGAAATAACCGAAGAAATAGCGGAGTTTGGTTGAATCCCTAAATAGGCCATACAGAATAGCAAAAAATTTAATACGGTTAGCCGTTGTTTCACTGGCTAATAGGAAAACGAAATCGTCACTCTGGTGTACCACACAACAACGACCCAAAGGTCTGGGGTCACCAGCGCCTCGCGGTTTCGCCTTGCCTCAATGTGACAGCTACGTTTTTCAAAAACTCATTGGACAAGGCCGAACATCCTGACGGGCCTGGAACATTCCATTCTTTGGGGGGCATTTCATATAAAGGCAAAATCATCGAATGACTAGGCCTTTTTGATCGTCACCAGGCTCCGAGGTTTTGTTAAATTTTCAAGATTACACGTGTGAGAGAGGAAACTAGAAATTGGTAATATTATTTAAAGTATCTTTCGCAGGCATCGTTTCCCCAGCCAGCGTTTAATAGGAATCTTTTTACCCTAACATATCTTTATCATGAACGTTTTTCATCCTTTAGTCGAAAGGTCTATTCTTTCTTATTGAAGGCATAAATTAATTCATCCACTGATGATTTTCCAGTGAGGTGTGTATAGTGAGGCGTAGGTGGTGCAGCGACAGATGCCCTCCTACAAGGCTGCTTGTGGCTAACCAGAGTTCAGCCTAAGGCAGTACCCGTCCAGTTGATACACAACTTCCATCGTCTACTCTCTCTTCTTTTATCTACTTGTCCTGTTGCAAGATCTTCCTAGAGGAATACAGCAGGTGGCGTCCATTTTTATTTATAATATTCTTAATTCAGTAACTCACTCTATATGACCAACGTTATACATTGCGCAAGCTCTTAGCAGATCCCACCCCTGAAATATAGCTAGCCTGAGATAGTATTGGGGTTAGATTCATCAAACCACCCTATACTAGGGTAACAAGGAAACTCTGTAGTAACAGAGTATTTATGTGATTGTGGAATATTAGCGGTGCGGCTATTTTAAGTATTGTTCTTTGTTACCAGTACTGTGATATAATTAAATAAACTGTGTATTAACTGGTTTTATGTTTTATTCCTTTTAATCCATTCTCAATAACCTTAGGGCTACACACAATTTTACAACAATACCTAGGGAAACAATTGTCATTCCAAGACAAAAGTGAAGAACTAGAGGTAGAGCGGCGTATTAACATGAGCTGGAAAAAATTTTGGTCCCTGAAGGAAATCTTACAAGGGAAATTTCCTCTTTACCTAAAGAAACACAACACACAACAACAAAAACTAAACTAGTAGTGTGCCAGAAAGCAATGGAGAGAAGCATATTGAAATTAAGAAGAATACAAAAGGTAAAAAGCGAAAAAATAAGACGAAAAACTAAAGTTATAGACGCCTTACAATACGCCCTAAAACAGAAGTGGCAGTGGGCAGGACATATAGCAAGATACACACAAAAGAGACAACACGTTGACACTAGAGACAACTATATGGAAGGGACCAAGAGGTAAAAGGAAAAGAGGGCGCCCTAGAAAGAGGTGGATAGTAGATATAAAAGGGATAGCAGAAAGTGAATGGAGAAAGAAAGCTATGGATAGAGAGATCTGGAAGAAGCTGGAGGAGGCCTTTACCTGAGAAGGGGTTCCGATCAATGGTACTGAAGAAAGTAACGATAGCGAGTAAAAGAAAACAAATCTATATATACACACATACACTTATATTAAAACATCACTACACGTTATATTTGTAACATATTAGAATAAGCTTGTAATAACAATTGTACAGATTGGAAATAAACGGGCTTTATTATTATTATTATTAACAGCTCTTGCATGATTAGAAATGAAACGTAGCAACGTTGTCTTTATTACTAAACTAGCTTCTGCCCGCGACATCGTCCGTGTGGCATAGTTAACACCGCCCCCCCCTCCCGATTTTGGAAAATTCTTCATTGGTGCTTCGTTCCTATCGGTTTTAGCGTGATAGCATATAGCCTTCTACGATAAATGGGCTATCTAACACAGCAAGAATTTTTCAAATCATACCACCAATTTTAATGGTGTCTGTGAGCCCTGTAAGAGAACGATCTTTCATTACAATAGATTTCAATAGCGCGTGAAATAAATAAATATTATCTAATAAAATGTTAAAAGATTAATGCCCAGATGGCGAACAGCTGCCATCTTGTAAAGTAAATAGCTACCACCTTGTAAAGCAGCGATAAAAATCTAATTAACATTAATAATATTTTCCAATTATTATACATACCTAACAGTCTTATGCAATGAATGTTTTTTTAAACTTTATTATCCTACTATAAAACGCGATGGTATTATCATTTTAATATCTGGTTGTCTTTAAATTTGTATGTTTGTTAATCTCTTTTGAGTACCTTGCAAGCCACCTTGATTTTGATGACATTTTGTAGATAGTGGAAATAAACATCATATCAGGCATTTTTAATCACAGTGTGATTGTTTTAATAGGTTCGTGTTTGATCGCTGTCGCACGTGATGTTAAGCGATAACGCGATCTAGGATGAAGCAAGCTAATTCAAAAGTTTTATTCAAAAAGATTACATATTCACTCATCATTGGGAGACTTGCAAATTTTATTTGTCAGGTAAAACAACTTCGACAAATTGTTCGACCCAACAAGAATATAGCAACCCGGATTTCGTTATATTGTGTGTAATAAAGTTTCGTGTGAACGAGGTACGCATTTAGGATTGGAAGGAAACACCAGTTTTTTTTTAACTAAATGCTTTTATCGACTTAATCAGCCCTATGTAATTTTATTCTCAGGGTAGCGCCTACACACACACTATTGATGCACACTACCGCACGTAGCTCATTTCTGAATCTCCTTTTAAACTATGCTTAACTCCTTCACTTAACTGCCCATTAAACTTTTCATTAAACTCACCATTAAACTCGTCACTGTCTTCTACTGAACTCTTCCTCCAACTCTCTCAACTTGTAACTGTCGCTTCGCTGTCTCCAACTGAACTCCTCTGGTAGGCGCGCCTTACTCAGCTAGGTATATAAGCTGAGTAAGGTAGAATCTTCTGGAATCTATAATTACTGTCTGTCCCTTTCTAAATCTCTTTTCATTTCTGAACCCTCAACTTTAGAATTTTGATCTTTATTGCGTTATTCTTTTGTTCATAATCTATCCTTTTCTAAATTGAATTTACCCTTGTCTTTTCCTTACAGAATCTTCTACCTTCTTCTAAAAATCTTGAGACTGGCTTCCGCTACCAGAAATTTCTAACCTTAGTCGCCGCAATATCTATGTGTGAAATACTATCCACTAGTTTCTGAAGGACTTCTAAATTTTACGAACGGCCGGTCTGTGATAAGGGAAGACAAAGCAATCTACAAACACGTTATAGGACATCCCTGTGTGTTAACCTGAAACACCAGAGAGGCCGGCAGCACATTGGTAGTAGCTTTGGTGTTGCAAGTATCCATAAACGACGATTAAGTGTTTTGTTCCAGTGGGTTACTAGCATATCTGCTGTAATTCAGTAATAAAAAGAAACGTTAGCGACTTAGTATCTACTCCATTAGTGGCAGGATGGGCTGCAACGGGTGGGCACCACTTAACAGGCGGTCACGTGCCGGGCACAGCGCCACCCCGATCTATTATTCAGATGTCAGTGACATCAATGATGCAGGCTCACGGGTTTTGTGGCTTCTACAATATACAGTAACAGAGAATATACGCCGGTATACAAATACCGGCTCTACTGTTACTAGGGATGCTAATAAAACATCGATGTTTTCAAAAATCGATGTATCGTTCGTAAAAGTCGATGTCTAAACACCGACGTTGAAAACAAAACATCGACGATACATTATTGTTCAAGATCGATTTTTACGAACCAAGGTTTATCGTTTTTGTTTTATAAATATAAGGTTCCATTTTGCGCTCTATCTGTGACATACACAGATTTCCATCATAATTTTTTTCCATAAATTTTTCTTATTGCCAATAATAATTTATGATATAAAAGTTGATTGTTACACCTATTTCTTTGATTTGTATTAAAAATGATCATTATCCTTAGAATTATATTTATTTTAAATGGTGATAGGGATGTGTTAATGTGTTGTTGAATAGTAAGTGTGGTAGTGAATGTTGGGTAAGGCAAAAGCCAAAAAGGCAAAAAGTACAAACATAGTATTTAGTAGAAATGAGAGCATTGAGAAGTGTATATGGTATTTTTTTGAAACATGGAATAACAGTGGTGTAAGAGGATGATGATGGTTAAAGCAAGAATTAAGTTAAATGTGCTAAGGTGGTTTGGGCGATACATCGATGTTAAACAAAAACGATATTTCATTTAGATCGCAGGAACAAGCGGCAAAAGTTTATGTAAATGGTGATAAAAAAAATCGATTCATCGATATTTTTTATGAGTGATGTTGCAACCCTAAATGTTACCCGAACAATAATAATTGTGAAATGAGTTCGCTGTATTAATTTAAGCCTTAGAATTACCAAAATCTCCTTTGAATATATTTTTGTGTCAAATTCTGATGTATGGTATATAGTCTGTAACATTGAACATTTTCCAGTAGGGACTTCTACAAAAATTAATCTCTCTGGATGCATCATTTTTAGACCTCACAGAGTAGGCACGTTAATAGTAATTCCTAAAACTTGTTTGCTGATGCAACGTACAAATTCTCAAAATATGCTCTGTGTATAATAATGTATAACGTATGTAATTACGTCGCTATTTCTTTAAATAAAGTCTTTCTTGCTTTCTTTGTGATTTTAATTAGGGTGAGAGAAAGAAAGAGAAAGATTTGGTATCTATATCTAAGATACGCCCAGCATGATTGAATGATTGTTCTTTATTGCATACATAAGTTACATATACAATAGGAGGTCTTATCGCCGCCGGCGATATCTTCCACACCACCTCTACAACGATTAAAACTAATTGAAATATACTTAACATAGTGTTACAACCTAGGCGCCGACAAAGGCAAATCGCACGTACTAATTTGTAGAAACACATTTTATTACCTGTCGGCATTTGAACTAATTGTAATTATTTTATGATCGTTTTCTTTTGTTTACTTATTTATTGGCATACATTTCTAGAGAACAGCCCATTGTTTTATTGCACTCGCACATTAACACCATTAGCCAGGTGTTACAAGCTGATTTTAGGAAATAAGGTCCACGTTACCGGGCGGGTACATTGTATTTGTGCAATATAAAACAATGGCCTGACTGAGGGAGGGGGGCAGTTCAGCGACAACTACGATCAAGGCGTGACGTGTGTACAAGCGGAAATCTAGTTGTGACGGAGTTTGTGCGGTTTATTGAATTACGATCTTCTGGATTACGCTTGGATTTGTTGCGTTTGGTTATATTGTATCTGTGTTATACGTGTTTGTTTAGTTCTAATAAACTTTATAATAATTCTAATGGCATTTTAATTCGAGTCCCGCTAAGTCGTAACAATATATTATCCTAACTAGTGCCATGATTGTGTGTTTTTTTTTAAATATGCTACGTGCAAATAACGTTGTTGATCCATTGTACAGGATCTTAAATCATACTTGTGTATGTAGAGTTGAAAGACATACAAGGTCCATATGCTGTGTAATGGAATAGGGTAGTAACTAATTAATACAAAATATATGAAAATGTTTAATTTTAATTCAAAAGTTTCATCCAATGGGGATTGTTCACAAAAAATGACCCTCTCATTTTGTATTTTTATTACGTAAAATAGGGTATTTTTAGATACTAATTTGAATATTTTTGTATTTTAAGCGTTAGTTTTTTTTATAATTCAAGTTTAAAATTATTTCTCCGATGACGTCATAAGGTACCAGTTTACATTGGTTTCTTTGCCTAGAAAACAAAAATAATAAAATTAAGTTTTATCTATATATAATCATAGTAATCTGTGCTACTGTTTCAATGTCACTGTCTCACACTCATTACGTATCGTGATCATTTTAGTGTTTTTTGTCGCTAGGCTTATAATTTTTTGTGTTTAACCATTATTATTTTCTATAGTTATCGTTAAATTTTTTAAAGTGGTCTTTAGGGAAACTCCATGTTATAGAACTTAAATCAAATAATGTATAGCTAGAATTTTTTTTACACCTGAAACAGACAAACATGCAGACGGCCCACCTGATTGGATTTAGTAAAGTCAAATAAAGGTCAAACGCATTTCTTACAAAATACAAGAAAATCGTACGTTTTTTGGAATTTTAACTAGACAGAAATGATTAGGGACACTATTCCTCGAAATGGTTTTTCAAACAGCAAAATTGAAAAAAAGTGATTCCCAATTCACCGTGTCACGTGAACTAATTGCCTTATGATTAAATACCAACGCAGCCCATTCATCAATACCAATACGATAAATACGTTAATCAACTCAAAATACCTGAAATGCGTTGCGAATTTGGGAGGTGAGGGGAACGAGGGGGGAGGTGTCGGAAGGGGAATGGATTAATCCAAAATCAATAAGCCCACTTCAGCCCCCGTGTGGGATATGGCAGGAATCCACAATAACCTATTTCGCAGAACATAATCCTTTGAAGTCTGTATTTTACAAAGGGATTAGTTTGTTACTGTTCGTGTAATATGATCTAGGTGGTGTTAAAAGATGCGCATGAAGTATTCATCAAAGAAATGGCCAAGTGCGTCTCGGGCTACGGATGTTCAAGTGTTTCGGAAAGGCATCGAAAGAAAAGGAAAAAATACTTTATATGAAGAAACAGTGATGTAATTACATTATTATAAATAATATATATATAGCCCATAACTGTCACACTGCTGGGCTCGGGCCTGGACAGTATACACGCCACGCTTGTCCAAGGTAGCTTGGCAGGTTTGACACATTAGTTATCTCGATGTTTTCCTTCATCGTTGTTAGCACGTGATAATTGTAACAATATGCACATTAGGTTGGATAACAGCCTAAGTGGTGCATGGGTTCCGTACAAGATCGAACCCTCAACTTTTGAGTTTAGGACGCGTGCGCTAGCCGTTACGCTACCACCACTTGCATTTCATCACAACACATTATTATACACAGAGCATAATTTGAGAATTTGTCCGCCCCTTTTTAAGCAACCAAGGTTTGTACTCAGCATATTGATGTCCCGGAATTATATCCGACACAACTCTGATTGTACAATATAATATTGGATGCACCTTTGCTAGCATGTGCCCACAGCAATGGCGGCGAATCGCTGAGGTCGCTTACCGCTTTACGTTGCCAATAGTTGCCATCTTTCAACCAAAGAATAAAATATTGCAGTTCAGACACTATCTACTAGTCGCGGTTTATTGGAATCGATTGTTTTGTAGCGTGATTATGGAACTTAATATCTGTATTGTTAGGTGAAGACTGTGTTTAATAATAACAGTCTGTTTGTGGATTGCTTTTTTCAAGCTTTTATTTAACTTGCAATGGATGTACTATGTATGTATGTATGTAAGTTCAGATGGACTCTTTCAAGTTAAATTCGACCAACTTTCCGGTTTCCGATTGAGCTGAAATTTTGCACGCATATGTATATCGCGTGACGATGCAATAATATGGTACCATGGAGCTGATCTGATGATGTTGCGGAAGGTGGCCATAGGAACTCCTCTACTAAACAAGAGAGACCCGTCGTGTTTGAGCTCGTTTTACTTCTCTTGGCTAGCACTCTCTTGCTATATGGTACACAGGATCTCAAAAGCTTGTATTTAATAACCTAAAAAAACAAGTTATTATCTATCCTATTGTTGTGGTTAATGATCCCATACTCACAGACTGTCTAGATACGCTTGGCTTTAGAAGAGACTTCTCTCTGCGTATTCTACCGAATGTATATCGTGGGAGTGTTCCGAGGAACTCGCTAGAATAGAGCTTTCGTCCTCTTTCTACCACCACAACGCTCGTCATCGGTTAGAAGTTCATTCCCACTTCCTCGAGCCGCTTTGCTAATGTACGCAACGGTTCTGTAGAACGTTTCTCTTGCATAACGTAGGGATTCGAGATGTACTCCCAATCGAGGGTTTTCCACAGCACATGGAGTTTTTCAAAAAGGGCATCGTAAATTTTTTTCGAGGTCGACAGCGTGTTGGTAACAACTCTGGTGTTGTAAACTTCCATATGCGTCGGTAACCACTTTCCATCAGGTGGGCCGTCAGCTTATCTGCTGTACTCCAGCTATAAAAATACCTATACCTATATCCCTTTTAAATTATCCTGATTATTCCATCTTAAAGTCTTACGTCTTGTTGGCATCGCCCTTGGCGTTGCGAACGTCTCTAGGCTACGGTAACCACATTCCATTAAGAGAGCCGTCGGTCTATTTGCCAGCTTAGTTATAGAAATAATATAGGTTTCATCAAATGTTTTGAGTGTAAGAATACCCTTTTTGTGACAAAAAGTTGGATAATAGATCTATGCTTCCCAGCCAGGATTTATACGCCCATCATTGTATGCTTTGAAAACTAAGATATCATAGCAATATAAAGTAAGCAATATATTTTAAATTTCTAAGTTAATCTTGTTTTACACGCACACAATGTATTATGTACCTTCGAACTGTTGTTAGTATTCCTTTCTGTTTGTCTTTAATCTCTATTCTGCTAGCATCCGTTGCTCGTCAGATGGCGAATGGGCGTGAACCTATTGAAGCGCTCTATTGTCAATTCACTGAATCCTTTCCAGTAGACATTTCGAAACCGTGTATTGTAAAATATATTCATATCTACAATATTGTTACCAGTTACGGCACTCGAATTAAAATGCCGTTGGAATTAATATGGATGGATGGAACTATACATAACACAAGTATAACTGGACACAAATAGTACAAACGTAATGCAAGATTCAACAACACGCGCAAAGTCCGTCACTATATATCTTATCGAATGTACACACGTCTGGCCTCGCTTGCAATTATCGGTTGACTGCCAATCTCCCCATTGGGACACTGCTTTATACTGCACAATTACAATATGTCCCTCGGCGACGCAGACTGAATTTCTTAAAATCACACTTGGATAATGATTACCATAAAAGATTACAGTACACAGTGGGCTGTTTTTCCGATCGCAATTTTTAAACACAAAGTAAACAAAAGAAGACGGTGATAAAAGCGCTTCAATGTTATTAGCTCAAAATACCGACGGGTAATTATTGGTTTTTTATGTCGTAAGATATTATAATAAATATACAGAGTAAAGGCAAGACAATTTATTTAAAGATATTTTCTTGGTAGCAGTTACAAAGCTAAATTCTGTCTGTACGTCAGACAGTAGAATAAATATTTGAATATATATTATTCTATTGCAGCCAGGTATTTTCATGGTATTATCACGTAGGTCGAACATGGGTAATAACAAATATGCAGGTGGCACAAATTATAACAATATTATTATAAAATTTACGGGTTTTTAATTAAATATCGACTAAAAATTCAAAAATGTTGTTAGAAGTAGAAATACACAAAAAACCAGATTGTAATGCAATGAATTGTAATAAAAACCAAGGAAAATCTCTTGCGATCGCAATGGAAATTGAAATAACTCTGTCTCAACGGGCTGACCGTATGTATTCGCAAATTTTGACATACATAATCTACCAATAAAAATGGACAGACCGTTCATTGAAATCCTCGAACTGGTCAAGTCTAATCCAAAACACATGGCTTTTAAGCATTTACGATAGAAAATTAATTTTGCTGGATTTAACGGCCAGTGATAAAGACAAAGCGATTAGTGATTGACAGTAGACGGTTACTTATCAATAATTAGAAAATTAACGCGACCACATTATAGTGAATAATTAAGGTAACCTTAAAGAGATTACAGAAGATTTAAATGGCAAAGGTATTAAAATAAAACGCCTGGCTGCTTTAGGATTATGGGGGTATCACCTTCTCGGAACACTTCAGTTGTAGAAATTCAATAACATTGTAAATAATTCGAATTTGTACGATGGGTAACAATGTGAAAAAAACAAAGCTGGATAATTCGGAAAAGAAGACTCCGAAAATAAAACTTTTAAAATTTCCGTGTTCGGGATCAGTTGAAAATCGTTTGAAGTGAATCTCAATACAGAAGTAGCTCGATAGACAAATACTGTGGCTGCTTGTCACCTCTACGCAATTCGTCATAGTTCGTGGATAGCCGAGTACTTACCAGTTAAAATAGGCTTGTGTTTAAACGCCTATCAGAAATGCACCTATTTTACTACCAATAAATTCGAAATACCTACCAGAATGGATAAATGCTCACCAAATTGTGATTCCAGAAGTATTATAGAAATGAAGCTTTTTTCCTTTTTATGCTATGCCATAAAAATATATAAACGCCTTTAAAGCTAATTTCAGACCAAATATTTTACATTATCGCTAAGTCGATATTACCAATATTTTGTTTGTTTCTTTCTTTTGTTTTTGCTGAGGCAAAAAAGCAAATGGTCGAACGTACAATTATTTTTAATACCAAATATAATATTGCGTTGTTTTTCACTAACATTTCACTTATATATAAGATAAATAGTGAATGGCTACCAATCGGTTCTGGCGCTTTGGTCTACACATAACCTAACCTAACTGACTGTTTAAAACTCCACATATTTAAATTTTCGGATACATACAGTCTCCTATCTAAATAAATCCCGTCAAAAAACGTAAAAAAACGTCTCGGAGACAAAATTACCAGATCATTGTCGTGCATTTCAAACTTCGATAATTATTTGAATAAGTCTTTTTTCCACTTTTGGATTCAGGTTGGATAATTTGATTACACTTAAACTATTTAAAATTGTAATTTTCTGTTTGAATGTTAGTGTTTTAGTAAAACAATATTTGGTGGTCATTTATCCATTTTGATAAGCAAAAAGAATTTAAATACAAAACGCACAATTATTCTGATGAGTGTATATTTATTTTGGAATGTAAAACGTTGTTTTTTAGGCACCTCGGTATAGAGTGGATTAAATTTATATGAAGTAATATATTATATTTGGTGCTTAGTCTAAGGGACAAAAAATATTTTGTGGTAAGCATTTAAATTGTACCCGTTAAAATAATAGTAAGTAGAATCAGTCACGTGTCAGAAGAAATCTGCAGAATGACAGTATTTGATTACGGCTCTCTGTACCTACTAGATGAAAAATCGGGAATGGAATCGGTGGGGCCTCATTGTGATTCTGCGGGCGTCGTCGATGTGTTCCGAATTGTTGATTCAGCTCATTTGAAACAGCCCGGATTGACGGACAAATTAATTATTTTCGCATCGTACGTGACGCCTTCTGCGCCGCTCTTTTTAGGCCGCGTGCACACAGAGCCATTAGGGCCAATGAACAGGTTTGGTTGGCATACATAGACTAGGAAGTAAAAATAAATTTTCACCCATATGTATGACCTTCAAAAAGGGTTTTTGTTTTAATAACAATACTACGGACTCGTACCCTTTTTACAACTTGATTACTGATATTGATTTTTTGAGTTTATACACGCTTATTATAAACTTTTGTTATTCTGTGTGACATTGATTTTGTGGTTTTTATGTGGTGTTATGTGCATGTACAGTGTGTGCCTCATGTCTATACCTATATATATTATGTTAACTAGTGCCATGTATGTTGTTTTTTCTTTCTGTGCCTAGGTTATTAATTTTTAGGCTCTTTGTGTGTCTTGGTTTGTTTGTGAATTGTGCGTGTAATGCAATGCAGTGATAGTGCGCGTTGGTGTGAGTACGTGTATAAGTTTTATTGTTGGTTGTGTGTTTGTGACATTGTGTTCTCTCTTCAAGAAGTGTTCTCCAGTGGAACTTATTTAAAATAAAAACTTTTGAATTTAATTTGAATTTGAATACATTGGACAAGACCAGGCTAAGTGTTAAAAGTTGTCTTACTTGTCGCATTTATTATGCCAGAAGGAATATTATACCCAGACCGTCATCATTATCAGATACAATTTAGTACTTCGGTCAAAGTTTTACATCTAACACATATTTTTTTACCAGGTATATGTGTACATATCGTTGAACAGTTCAATGTGTTGCAGTATAGGTCAAAATACTGGCTATATGAATCGTACAAAATCTTCTCCCAAATATTTGGGATTGGCACAATATATATTTTTCTTCCACACTCCTCTCATTTTACATACGTTCGGATTTCATCCATGTAAATATTTATTTATACATAGTACGAGTAGAGCAGACAGGTAGATGGAATACCTAAAGTAAGTATTCTGCTGGTGTTCGGTTGACTTCTCAAGGGGACTGGAACCTAGCTACTGATGGCGGAACACAACTCGAAGTTGTTATGGCGGCATACTCCAAGACTAGGGATGGTGGCCATTGAGCCGGGTAAATAAGCGACCACCTCGCGAAGACCAGGTTTTAGGTTTTGGGAAAAACAGCGTGTCTTTTCTCGTGACACATACAGGGGAAGACCAAAAGCGCCGTCTAGTGCCGCGCGCTTCGTGTGCATGTGGGTCTCTTGCACCGAACGGCAAACGGGATCTCCTGCATTAAATGAGAAGGCCGAGCAAACTACCCACTAAACCTACCGCGGTCCCTTCGAGAGCATAATATATGTCTAGAATGCCAGGGATTTACAACGTAGTTAAATTCTTCTGACATCCTAGTGCACCTATTTGATACTAAACCCCGGGAAGCAGGACGATACCCCCCCGCAAACAGTGGCCCTCTACCACGGATAATGGAACAGGAATGAACCCCTACCAGCATTAAGCAACAAACTCGTGACTGGCTGTCGACAATAAATGCAAGGTGTAATATTACAGAGGACAATAAATGTTTGCGGTTCGGAATATTTTAATTCATATGTAGAAGGGGTGTCACATGCGGTCATAAAAGCAATTAGTGACAATGGCACGCAGTAATGGCCTATACGGGCCAATGCGCGATTTGGCAACCCGCCACTGGGTTGCCAGGGGTCACATTTTGTACCAAAGTATTAGTTTTCTATTTATAAATATCAATAATAATGAATCTTTATTTGTAGAAAAACAGGTATGATAGTTATAATAATATAAAATAGTTATGCAAAAGATGGTAAACAAAGTCAACTGGTCTCACTGTATTTGAACTAAACGTGGTCATACAAATATTTGGGTACATGATAATTTAAAAATTACAAAAGTTCTAAATTTATAAACACAACTTGATTAATAATTTAATAATATATTAAATACAGAAATAAAAAAATGACATCAAAATGGAATATAAAACAGACGTCAGAGGCAAACATATAAATATAATCATTCACCTAGTATATACTTAACCTCTTAGATAATAAAAATATACTTTTAAACATTTATCAGTAAACAATAATTCAATGAATCGATTCACAAAATCAATGCAAACAATTTATTCTTGAAGGTTTTTACTTCCACGGATTTTATTGGGGTCTAAAATTTTTACAGCTTCGTTTTACGAAAATATGAAAGTATCAAAATACTGTGGAATATTGTGTTACATCTTAGACTAACCAGAATATCTAGACACGTGATAATCTTAATAAGAGTTTCTCCACGTCCAACTGGTAGTGGTTTTTAATCCAACTTCACTACACAATACCAGTTTTGGTTATTTTGGTTACGTTTCACGCTTCACGAAAACAGGGTTGAATATAAAGATGTCACGCATATAATTCCAGAAAAATGATTTAATGATAATTTCAATATTGCACTTATTTGAACATTAATTAAGAAACACACTTCAGCTAACAACCCTGGCTATAATCTTGTTTAGGCTCGGTGCCAAATTTCAAATCAAGCCTGTAATGTCCAGTTTAAGCCAAACAGTTTGAGTTACACACTTAAATTTGACATTACTGTATGTTCAACAATTCTTGCATTATCTTTTCGTAATTATAGATAGACAGATAGAAGATAAACAGATAGGAGTTGTGGTCGCGCGTAATGGTTAGCACATGCACCACTTAGCCAATTGTCTGATCTAATGTGCATATTGTTACAATTACTACGTGCTAACAACGGTGAGGAAAACATCGCGATGAAACTTGCACATGGAGATGACCGATGTATCAAACTTGCCAAGCAGCCTTGGATAAGTGTGACGGGTATACTGTCCGTTCTCCTACAGCGGAAAACACGAGCCCAGCAGTGGGACGTTAATGGGCTGTGTATTCATACACATTATTAGCTAACTCGTGCCCACTTTGCTGGGCGTCATTGAAAAATACACAATGACATGCACCCACGTGCACACGCACGCACGCGCGTAAATCAAGCTTTAATTAACTTTTGTAATCTTTACTTAATGTATAAACGCAGAAAGCATTCGCAGTGCCTCGGATTAGGATGTGCGCAATTCTTGCGTGGAACGTTATTGCTGTAACACATTTGGAAGGCATTCTCGTACCCACTTCGATGGACGAAAAACTTTTTATTTTTTTGATTTATTAATCACAATCGAAACTCGGGAATAATGTAGTATTTGTACTGGTGAAAGAATTTCCAAAATCGGATCAGTAGTACCGGAAATACTCTAAACTCACATACTTTGCGTTTTTTTAAATATTATCATATATATCAATGTGTAATCGCCTATGGATATTTACAACATCAAAAATGATAATGTATTGCTGCTCTCTTAAGGACGACTGGCCACTAACATAGGAACACAAGTGAAAGTTGTTATGGTGGCGTACTCTAAACCAGGGGTGGTAGCCATCCAGTCGGGCAAACGCCCTACAACCTAGCTGTCGGTTTTGTCGCCTCTTACGACAGGCCACCCGCCCGTCTGAAAATTTATTCTTCCTCCGTTCTTGTATGGATAGAATTGTGCGTTAGGGAGAGAGTAGCAACGGCGGCACTAAAAACAAACGCAACCACAAGACCATGTTTTTAGCAAGAAATTTCTAAAAAGATAGGAAATAAGCAATTTTTTTTATTGTAAAAGTTGCATTTTAATCTTAAACTAGCTAGCCACCTCTAACAGATTTGTTATATATGTATTATATATAAGTATAAGGTTATAAACTATACTATTTAATTTTTTTTATTTTTTATTTTCTCGATGACAGTTCTAATTTGATAGTTTTAGTGTTGTCACCAAATAAGTAATGATATCGATCGCATATATTTATTATGTTTTGAACAAATGCAACAAAAACATTCAAATATATTTTTTCATGCTGGGAACACTCGATGGCCCATCGCCATTTTGTGTTTGTTTTAATCTGTCACTCGCAACAAGACGGTCGTGCTATAGTTGCTAACATTAAAATTGCTGGAAATTGCGCATTTTCGCAAGTGGCAACCCTGTGAAGCGTGATAGCAATACCCGGGTCCCAACGGACGACGCAACCGATGTCCAGCATTCCTCATTTGGGCCAAAACGACCATCCCGGGGGAGTGTTCCATTAAATATTTTACCGTACACTCGTTTTACACTTGCCAATTTAGGATTCGTATGATTTTTAGAAAACATTTTGGACTTTGATATGTATTTCTGTTGTTTTGGTACGAATTCGCGGAAAGGTTTATATTTATACGTACTAGTTTTGCACGCGGCTTCGCTTGCCATATATAAAACGTAATTCAGTTTTTATGTAACCAAAATAGAGCTTAACTAGCAGGGTTTAACAGGAATCCTCTAGTTATATAGACTGGGTTAGGTCAGGTTAGGGGTAGGTGGCGCTGGAATCGAGTTCTAAAGTTTCCTTACTTACCTTATCTAAAAAATTCTTTAAATATTGTGGAAGTACTTTTAAGGATTCCTTTGAAATTTTGATAAAACTTTGATGATGTAGCCACTATTCAAATTCAAAATCATTTTTTTTTATTCAAAATAAGTTCCGCTGGGGAATACTTTTTGTAGGTTATTCATACATATAATCTAAAATTTAATTTTAATTCCTAGTCTATGTATACCGCTTCGCAACGTGTTATTGCGGTTAGGGATTGGAAGCGGCTAGAAACTCCCCAGCAACACATCTAGCTAAAAATTGATTTTTGTATATTTCTTATTCTATCTATTTCTCAAGTTCTTTTTTTATGACTTACGACCCGCTACTCTAAGAAGTGATGTATATAGGTATTTATTTTTAAATACTTGTTCTTTGGTGTTCCATTAAGATAGACTAGTTGTCGACCGTGCTTGAAATTCGACCATAATAATTATTAAGGTTCTGTTGTCAATGACTATACTTCTATAATCAAAGATTTCGCCAAGGCTACACTGTTAATGTGTCTTGAACAGTAAACCAAAGTATATATATATGCGTGTGTGTGTCAAATACATAGTAGTGTGTGTAATGTTTCTTTATCGATTTAATGTATTTTTTACGCATAATATTAAAAATATATAAATATTTTGCACTCCTTCTCTATACAAACTATAAATGTGTGAAATTTCATACTCCTCAAAGTTCAAAGTTTTTGCTTTGCGTGTTAATATGATGATTACAATTTGAAAAAATCGCTTTTCCTGTCTTTGATAGAGAAGCGCACTCAGCGCTTCGATCGAAGGATGCAAATTGGTTCCGAGCGCGCGATCGCCGGCGACGACACGATGACTCTAATCTTGCTTTATTGCTTTAAAGCTACGAAAGTTCATTTAAATGGAGTACTTAAATAAGATGAGCTTTTGAAATTTTCCATGACACTTTACCTGAAATTAATTATGACAAATACTTCTGAAAACCCGTGGCTGAATTTTCTTGCTGAAATATATTTTTTCACTTCTCAATTCTGAAAGTAAGTTTGGAATTTGATCACAGGGATGAAAACAACACTTTTCAGTTGAATCCATTCCATGGGGAAAAAGACTTTTCCTGCTGTTCAAAAATTTAATCAATCAACCAAACAATCTTTATTGGCAAAAACATAGGTACATGAATAGGTATTACGTTATATAAAGTTTCCCGTAAGTTTTGTCATTTACATGACATGCAAATACTTACACTAACACACACACGCACTTACAAAAGCTATGCGAACCATAGATTATACATGCGACTAATGTCCTAACTCTTTTACGGCCACTGCTAGTTAAATTGCGGCATAAATTGTAATAAAAAAAAGTATTAACAATTTAGTAACATCATTTTATATATTGTTACAACTTAGCCAAAATTCCACGAAGCACACTTTACATTACATTAGTATAGTAATTCCAACCATTTTAATTCGAATCCTGCTACTCGTAACAGTATCATATCATTATGAATTGTCATAATCATGTACTAAGCGACAGGTTGTCATGGCAATAGGAGTATCCTGGAGGAGGGGTTCGGAAGGGGGGGGGGAAGGTAGCCGCACAACCAAATAGGTCGTTGCAGACTCGTTCTCCTATTATATTAATGTACTACACGAGTTCGCAACGACCGTGTTTATTCAGTCACGTTGTGACTTGTATAAATGATTGTGTATTAAAAATGCCACAGGTTGCCTATTTTCCATGTGTTAAAATTGAAAAAGAATCCATTCCAATTGTGAAAAAAATATATTGAACGGAAATATCATTGTTTGAAATACCTTGTTAATTAGATACTGGATAGAGATAAAATCCGATATCGTTGCCTACTTATGTAACATCCCATCACTAGCCATCTCGACTATTCGCGAACTACAGCCAAATCATCTTTGCCTCAAAAGTATTCGCTAATTTCGTCAAAACTCGATCTTTCAGATGATGTTACTACCTGCGTATTCTATCCTTCTTTCTATCCTAATAAAATATTTTTTTCAGCCACCGCAATATTTACAAACACGGGCTGTGTTTGAAAATATTGCTGTGGCTAGTGGCTTGCAATAAAAACAACACTTTACTAGTATACGATTTGCAACGATGCGCATGCTTTTATTCTCGTAATTGTAATATTATGATTGATAATACAATATTTAAAATAAATTTCAGAGCGTTTTTGTGGCGTCGTGCGTACGTCGCCCATTTGTCGTCTATTCTCTTCTTTCACTCGTCATCTCTTTCACACTATGAACTTGTTCAGAAACTTCGGCTTACGTTCAACAAATCATGCGTTCAAAATATATCATTCCCACATTACTTAAAATAAAAGGATGGTATTAATTGTAATATAATTTTGTTACGCTCTAAAAATATATAATTAATACTTTAGAGTGATTCTAGTCGATATCGATAATTATCGATATCCACTAGATAACTGATATGTGATGTCACACCACTAGAAACTTGCCAAGTCGACCTATTGTTACAACAATTTCGCGGAATATGAAACCAAAATTGTCGCTTGGGAAATCGCGACAAATTCCCTAGTATTATAATGAGGAGTGCGCTTGACTAATCTTTCGGAGCTTTGTCATATTACGTAATTCACAGGCGGTGGCCTGAAACGAGTCGCCGAGGCGGCAGTCCTTCTTGGATTTAATAAAAGAGTAAATCCTTTGGATCGTTAATGCCGCGTCGACGAAGGGAGATTACAGGTCCATTCATGGTCTCTAATTTCACTTCTTATTATAATGATCAAATAGGTCGACTTTGATAGATTTCTGTAGTCCATGAATCAAATTAAATAAATAATTTATGATTAATAAATAACATAAAAACATGATTATACAAATAGGTCTTGTTATTTTATACTGAACACATTTTTTGCCAATTGATCGTTCATGCTTTTGAAACTTATAATAATATTATATAAGTCACATACTTATTTTAATATTTATTTGGTTTTAATTATTGTTACAACTTAGGCGCCGACAAAGGCAAATTCCACGTACAGACTTGTAGAAGCACATTTTATTACCTGTCGGCATTTGAACTAATTGTAATTCTTTTATTTAAACAAAAGAAGATGATCTATTTTGTTTAATTATGTATTGACATACGTTTCTAGAGAACAGCCTTCGATTTATTGTATTTGCCCATTAGCATCATTAGTCAGGTGTTATAAGCTGATTCTAGGAAAGTCGGTCCACGTTGCTGGGTGGGCATATTGCATTTGTGCAGTACAAACGGGGTTTAGCGACAACTATAATCAAGGCGTGACGTGTGTACAATTGAGAATCTAGTAGTGACGGACTTTGCGCGTTTTATGCAATCACAACCTTCTGCATTGCGTTTGTATTTGTTGTATTCGGTTATATTTGTACATATGTTATACTTGTTTGTATAGTTTTAATAAACTCTATAATAATTCCAACGGCATTTTAATTCGAGTCTCGCAACTCGTAACATTACTATTACTAATATTTCAATATTATAATTATCCATAAACTTAAATTTAACAAAGTACTAAAACTTTTGAATTTGAATTTTTAAACAATTAACCACTTAAATACACAAAAATGACTACTTTTTGTTCAACACAAGTCCATATTTTTCGAACCAAGACTTTAGCGGAATACTTCGCATTATCCTCTGACAGTGAAAGCAGTCAAATATCATTCAGGAGCGAATTCAATAGAATATTTCAGAAATAAATTGAATAATATAATATCCTATTACTGAATACAGAATGTTTTGTATTCGCCGGGAGCCGCGCGTCATCCTCGCACGCCACCCGAAATCATAATGCGCGTCGCACAGGCTTCCAGGAATTCACAAGCTGAACTCAAGTTGAGCAAAAGTTATACAATTGGGTATTTGACACAGATAAATAAAGTTGAAGTGTCTGTTTGTAATGTCAAAAAATAAAAAATCAGGGAGGATAATTTGGACTAAGAGATTTTTTCTGGATGTTCTAGTTAGTTTCTAAAACAGTGGGACCGATTTTGACGGGCCTCTCACTGGCAGATAGCTGACGTAATAAGCAGTAACTGAGGCTACTTTCTTAAGGTTCGTCGAAAAGAAATTCCACGCGGATAAGTCGCGGGCACAGCTAGTATTTTAAATAATTCTAAAATCTAATATATAAAATTCTCGTGTCACAGTTTTCGTTGCCATACTCCTCCGAAACGGCTTGACCGATTTTGATGAAATTTTTTGTGCTTATCCGGTATCTATGAGAATCGGCCAACATTTATTTTTCATCCCCCTAAATGTTAGGGGTAGTCCACCCCTAAATTTTATTTTTTATTTTTTAGTCAAAATTTTTAATTTCTATTTTTTTATGATACAACATTAAAAGATACATACAACCCTAAATTTTCAACTCTCTACGATCAACCCCTATTTTTTACCGGGCAGGACGACGTCTGCCGGGACAGCTAGTAATATCTATATTCTTATACGTAAAGCAAAAACACAGCAAACACTTTACGAAAATTGTGCAGACGGAGGAGTATGAAATTTCAGGCACTTATAGTTCATAATGTTACGAGTTGTTGGAAGAGTCGAATTAAAATGCCATTAGAATTATTAAAGCGTTCATTAGAATTATACAAACACGTATAACACAGGTACAAATATAACAACACGCGCAAAGTCCGTCACTAAATAGATTATCGAATATACACATGTCTTGCTTCGCTTGTTATTATAGCTCGACTGCCTCGTCCATACATCGAAGCATGTCTGCTCGGCCGCGTGACCGAATTTCCTAGAATCACACCTGGCTTGTGACTGCCATAAAATATTACAATACAATGGGCTGTTTTTATAATCACAAACTTTAAACACAAAGTAAACAAAAGAAGTCCAAATGCTGAAAAGGTAATAAAAATGTGTTTTTACAGGGCAGGTGTGAATTTGCCTTTGTAGGCACCTAGGTCATAACAATATACATATATATGTCGCAGAACGGCCTATTATTGCAGGTTTAGTGGGCGTCATCAGGGTAAAATGCGAGCATAAAATACGATAGCCACGGTTTATACACTTTTAATTTAGATTTAAAACACATTTTAACATAGTTTAGACCGAGCAGCGGGTTCAGGGCACCGCTCATACTTCCAAGCTTCAATACTTTCTTTAATATTCTCAAAGGTCCAACTCGACCTATTGCCATCAACCGAATGTGCCACAAAAACTCCTCCGTCTACCGAAGTAGATACTACTAAAGTCTAATAGAGGGCGTCTGACCCCGCTCAAGACATGCTCTGCTCTGATTGGTCGTTTATTAAATTACAATATTCATAACTTTTATTAGGTTAGAACGATCTTTAAGTTATAGAAACATTTAACAAATCAAATAAAATAGAAATAAGAATTTTAAAAGTAGTTAAAATGTAAACAAATAATATTGTGGGTTATAAATCCAATCAACAATTATCAGATTTATATCTTCCCTCCGAGATATATATATATATATATATATATATATATATATATTGTATTTTTATGTTTGTTCCGCATAAAAAATACCTTAATTCAATAAAAAAGCATTACACACACTACCATGTATTTGACACATACACGCTTATATACTCTTTTGTTTATTTTTAAAGTCAAATTGACAGTGTAGCCTTGGCGAAATCTGTGTTTATAGAGTTATGGTCTTTGACAACAGAACCTTAATAATGTTCGAACTTATAATTTAAACTAATTGTTATGGTCGAATTTCGACCACAGGCGACCACTAGGTCATAAAAAAGTGCAGGCGTTAAAATAACGTGTTTTCATATTACTTTTAACTGTTCATTATCGAATTAATAAACAAATTGACTCGATAAAACTGTGCCGTCATAATCCAGCAATTTGAGCGATGATAATAGGTGTCTCAGTTGTTTGACTGTCAAATACCCAACTGAAGGTAGTTCAAGACATTTTTTGCCGAGTTTGACTTTGATATATACATTATTATGTTTATAACCTTCTTAAAATTTTAATATTCTGTATAAAATAAAAACTTCGTTTAAAAAACCGACTTCAAAAACTAAAAAGTATAAAATAACTTATTTCTAAAGTTATCGGTCGGTGCTTAGTAATCGGTTTTTAATTTTTACTTTTGAGTGTCTAGCTTTGTAAGGGTAGACCAATGAAAGGTGCCGCGCACCTTAAAAATATAGGTCCAAGAAACGGGAATAATTTTTTTTCATAAAATGAAAAATAATGGGCCAAACTATTTTAAAATTTTAGGGGACCAAATGGCAAGTATTACGCATCAAACTAAACAAGAATCACTTAAATCGGATCATAAATCACGGAGTAATCGGTGAAAATACATAAAAAAAAGATCCTGACGAATTGAGAACCTCCTCCTTTTTTTGAAGTCGGTTAAAAACATGGAACAATAACAAAGTAAGTATTTATACAAACATCTGATAGGTACTCAAGCTTAATTACATTATTTTCACCTTTGTTATCAATTCTAAAGTCTGAATCCATAACCGCTAAAATTTAAAAAGAAAATGACGGTCAGTTGTTTGTTCACGACTACAAAAGCGGAAGGTTCGGCTCATTGTCGATCCAGCCGTCGAACAGTACAGAGCTCCGAAGTTGTTCACCATCCCTGCTAATAGGTTAAGGCTGGTGTGTACCGACTTTTAACCGATGGTTAAAATAAAATAATCGCTAAAAATGTATGCATAAACACTGATTATTTTACTTTAACCGTCGGTTAAATGTTGGTGCACATCAGCATAAGTAAATTATTGTTCTTATTATATACCTATACCAATTTGAATTATGTACAAATACAGTTATTACTATGTTTGAACCAATTATGATTTATAGATTATGTACCAATAACTTAGCAACTATTTATCAATTCAAAATATTTTATTGGCTATTACATGCGTTACGGCCAGGTTTCGAATCCGCGCCCTTTGGGCTAATAATACACAATTAAGACAACTAAACAGTTGTTTATTTCAGTGTCTATTTCAAAATAAAACCGGGCTTAATAGATGTTGCGTTACGAGAACCAATTATCCCCGTTGTTGTTGGTCCAACCCACATCAATGGCGGCCTCTGTCAACGTTCAAATTATTTCAATTTAATTGAACACCTAAGCAACTAAGGGAACGTTGTTTGATAATTCTGTTATCCCAACAACGCTGTTTTCGTAATGTTACTATTGAACTTATCTCTCGCCGCCTTTCTGGGTAGTCAAATAATTTGACTTTGGTGTTTCAAATTTCCAATATGAAGATGAATGCTTAATAAAACATTTCCACGGTTAGGTTTGGCTTTATAGAATTGCCATTCCCAGAATATCCTCAAAAATTACCTATTCCAATTTCTGGTATAAAAGTGTCTAGTCAAGATGTAGAGACTACATGTAGGTTTTGTATTGTATATTTTACTCGCTTCTGTCTGGGACTTTTTCCGCGTGGAATAGTTAAAAAAATAGTGAGTTAAAAAACCCCCGATTTCGAAACATTCTTCATTGATGCTCCACTGCTATTGGTCTTAGCGTGATGATGTATATAGCCTTTCTCGATAAATGGACTATCTAACATTGAGAGTTCACTACTACAGAGTATTTGGGATATAGAGAGGGATGTAGGAAGAATAATAAATGTAGCAGGGCTAAAGTGGAAATAAGTAACCGGTGTGACGAGCGACAAACTTATGCCACTGAAACTTAAAGGTCAAATATATAAATCTGTCATACGACCAGTGATGCTTTACGGATCCGAATGTTGGGCCACTAAAGTTATAAACGACAAACGTCTCCACTCAGCTGAGATGAGAATGTTGAGATGGATAAGGTGAGAAATGAGTACATAAGGGAATCTTTGAAAATCGCATCCGTGACTGAAAATTGAGAGGAAAAGATTAATGTGGGATGGGTTAGGTTAAAGAGATGGATGGATTGTGAGAAGGATGGTATGACGAGTTGTGGTGTGACAGAAGATGTATGTCAGAGTAGAGGAGGGAAAATACATATTTGTTGTCCCCAAATAATTGGGATACCGGCTAAAATAAACTGGTTCTTTTCCCATGAATATATAACATACAGACAGAGTTACTTTCGCATGTAACTGTATAATAATTTTAACCTTAATATATCCTACAGGAACCGTACATTTTCTCGGGATAAAAGTAACCTATGTACTAGACTATAATCTATCTGTATGTCCAATTACATCTAGATCTGTAAGACGTTCTGGAGTGATTGAGCAACAGACATCCGTCCAAACTTTCAAATTTATAATATTAGTATAGGTTTCAATCGACGTCTTAATTTAATCTAATATATAAAATTCTCGTGTCACAGTTTTCGTTGCCATACTCCTCCGAAACGACTGGACCGATTCTCATGAAATTTTGTGTGCACATTGGGTAGGTCTGAGAATCGGCCAACATCCATTTTTCATCCCCCTAAATGTTAGGGGTAGTCCACCCCTAATTTTTATTTTTTTGACAAAATTTTTAATTTCTATTTTTTTATGATACAACATACAACAAATACATACAACCCTAGATTTTCAACCCTCTACGATCAACCCCTATTTTTTACCGGGCAGGACGACGTCTGTCGGGACAGCTAGTATTTAAATATATTTCTCAAACACAAATCAGTCACTTTAACTGGTTTTATGCTACTTTCATGCTTTTCTGCCATACGCAACTTTCACTGCCATACATGCATATGCGTTGGTACTAACACTCCTTGATGGACAGCCAGGCGTGCCGTTACAGACACTTTCCGTCTCATAAAAGAGTTAAGCAGTCCATTCACCTTATTACCTGCTATTACTCTCCTTTCAATATCACTCTCTTGCTCTCCATCTCTTGTAAACATGACTCTAGTTATACAAACTTTTTCACTTGCTCTAGTTATTTATTTCCTGAAAATGAAAATGAATTTATTTATTTCAAAATGGAATCTTACAGATTACTTATTGAAAGTCATGACTCTACCACCGCTTCCAAAGCAATTTTAGTTACTGTTAAAGGAGAAGAAGCGGCGCAACAAACTCCCCAGTAACACATCTTTACTTTGTAATTATCATGTTTAATCACTCGTCTTTTTATTTTTTATTATGTAGTTTATAATAATACAATGTTTTACAAAGTAATTTTTATGAATGATTATTGAAAAAGCTTGGTAGCGATCGCATTATTCCCATTCGGTGCAGTCGTCTAAAAATTCTTTCGTTGTATAATAAGCCTTCTTGCACAAACGTTGCTTTACTAATTTTTTAAACTTATTTACTGACAGTTCTTGAACGTTTACTGGGATTTTGTTAACATTACGCTTTGCCCCACGAAACTACTATAAACTTTATGGAGCCTACACGTGGGAGTTTCTAATTTATTTTTGTTCCTAGTATTTTTACAATGTATATCACCTAATCTGGGATAATCCGTGATATTTTTCTTAACATATAGAACATTTTCAAGTATATATTGTGAAGCCACTGTTAAAATATTTATTTCTTTGAACTTATCTCGCAGGGAATCTCGCGCTCCCATGTTGTAAACTGAGCGAACAGCACGCTTCTGCAAGACGAAAATAGCATTTATGTCAGCTCCATTACCCCATAAGAGGATGCAATAAGACATAATGCTGTGAAAATAGCTGAAGTAAACCAAACGAGCAGTATCAACATCAGTCATGAATCTTATCTTTTTTACTGCATATGCTGCAGAGCTTAGTCTATTCGCCAGTTTACTTATATGGGCCCCCCATTGTAGTTTTGAATCTAATGTAATCCTATTTGTATGTACACATTGTCATCCTTTTATCTATTTTAAACACCTTAACTTTCCTTTTGTTCACATTAATTTTCATACTTTAATAAATATATTATTTTATTACTATAATATTATAGGATGTCACTTGAGTAGACAAATCTCTTTAGTCCCATGTCAGCTGCGACTCTGGACAAAGACTAATGATCGGCGAACGACGCACTGGCTCATCTCAGAGTCGCTGTCTCCGAGCAGTAACGGATAAAGAATACTAATTCCTGCATTGGGGCGGCTTTTCGTAAAAGGCGAGAAAACAACTCACAGCCAGGTGATAGGGCATTTGCCCGTCTGGATGATTATCACCCTTAGTCTAGAGTATATTGCCATAAAAACTTTGAGTTATATTCCGGCATCAATGGCCAGGTTCCCGTTTCTCCTTCAAGGCAGCACATTGGCAGGACCTCTGGTATTGCTAAAGTCCATATGCGACGATAGCCGCTTTCCATCACAGCTGGGCCGATATCCTGTTTGCTGTGCTTCAGTAAAAAAAAAAGACTTTGCGCAATGACATCAGGCGCAATGTCTGGACGTGAGCCTCCCCAAGTACGCACCATGTATCCCGCTCTCCCCTCTTCCTCATCCAGCCCCTGCCGGCGATCATACCGATAGCTGATAGTGAACTATTTAATATAAAACGTTTAATACGTGTCGATGTATTTTTTCTTTTCCTAGTAATTGCGGATACGAGTGAATAAGCAGCAGAAAACATGTGTAATTATGGCGCAATAACACTAAACACGCTGTAAATGTGCAATAACGGAACGTCTGCCGCACTAATAGAGGCATAATATACCGCCTATTGTGTGGCGCAAGGCAAAAGAGGAAGCGATTGAACGAGTTTACAGAAGACCTGATGTCAGCAAATATTTATCCTTTCACCTGTCGAAGCGCCAGTGATCATGCCAGTGGATCTCCCCTACATAATCAAAAATATTAAATGTACGGTAACTAGCGCCATTAAATGGTCCAGGGACGCTAAAAATTATAATTAGTTTCTATTTAGTTCACTTAACTTCACTTAAGACGGCGTTGTGCAATATCGTTAAATAAATACACCGCGTTGACGGGATCTTAAGGGCATAGATCAGACCACAAGTTATGATCAAATATGGTGAGTTTCGCACACTTCTACATGAAGTTTTATGTGAACCATTTTGTTACTTTTGGCACAATTTATATTTTTATCTTAAGTTTTTTAATTAATTTTAATATATATTCCCCAATTTAGAACAAGCGATAATTTATTATTACCACCTAGTGGTATATAGGGATATAATAACGATTGTAGTGTCACCTATCGGACAGGGTAAATGATAGTTTATTCTAGAGAGGCTCATCTATTTCTTATATAATATATTATCTATGCCAGAGACTGGTGTCAGCTAAATGCTGACAAGGCTATTAAGAATAGCGGAGTGGACTGTAAAATCAATTGAGATCCTTTCTATAAACCGAAAGTGACGGCTTCATAGCTTTCGTTCGAGCATACCTATTTATATTGCCATTATTATGTACAAGTGAAACGAGTCAAATACCATATTGGTTTTATTATTATTTGAAAAGTAACTAAAATTATTAATATTATCATATTTTAAAAGTTTGATTCTGTAATATTATTTTGACACAAGACATGTTATTTTATATGCAAAAATGTTAAAATTTATTATTACATCTGTCCACACCCCTACTGAACTTTGTTGTCAACACAATGTCATAAACTTATAATCTCCGGTACAATTTTCAATCTCTGAACTTGGTTTGCACACAAGTGAGATTTCAGATGTTATTCGAAGCAAGTGGTTTTGTCCCCATAATTAAAAATGACAATAATATAATAATATCGGTGTGTCCATAAATCGCATCACATTGGCTATCTTAAGGTATATGAATTTTTTTAAAAAATTTATTATTGAATTTATCACCTACGCAATTGAGAGTTTAACCTTATAAAAGTCTTTCATAATCAGCCTCAGTTTAAGCATTTCTCCGCGAACCAAAGAAGATGTCAGTGAACTCTTCCGCTACCTCCTATGACTTGTCCCGCTCCCGATCGTTTCATAGAAGAGCACGTAGGAATTGAGTGGACTGGCATAATTGTCGTGTGCCACTGCCGTTTGACCACCGGCCCGTAATTACAGCCCCCGAGCTGGCTTACGGCCTTTATGGCTACAGCCCTCACTGCCACGACGAATTACCGTCACAAATAAAAGCCAAAAAATTATTATATGCATGTGTGCAGACGAAATTTAATTCGACAGATGACACATGTGTTAAATTAAAAATTGGTTCTATTTCATCTTACAAGATTTGACTTAATCAAACGGTAGAAATATTAAAATTCACTCCATGGCAAGGAGATAAGTTTGGAAATTAATGAAAATTACAAACAGCCGTTAGCGGCGCCACTGCTGAAGGCAACTCGTTTCAAGAGTGCCTTTTATTAATTTAATGTTATTAATAAACTTTCGAATGATGAGGTAAATTGTTTTATTGTGCGTCGCTTCACGGGTCTTGTTTAATTACAAACAAAATTCAAATTTCTGCGAATAATTTAAGCTCTTGAGTATTTTCTTGTATAATAAATAAACTCATGTAATAACGTTGGTGTAGTTTTTGTTTACTACGTCACTAGTGACGTAGCGATTCGTTTTGCCACTTGTCCGTTGAAGTTTCACTTCTATTATGTGTCCCAGTACACATTTCGAATATTTTTTTAAATTATTTATACAACGCGTTTGGTGTTGATATGCCAATTTTAAACTAGGAAAAGACAGCTGCTTAATTCAATGCAAAACCGCAAACAAGACTTTGATCAGTCCTTTGTACGAGTTCTTTGCAAATCCGTGGAGAATATAAATTTAAACTAACTACATTAAACATAAATGTCATTTGGTATTAAAAACTTATACATGACATACACAAAATGACTATAACCTAATGTTAGTAAAAATAGTTAGTTAGAACAATATTTTATTTTCATAGGTTTTCCATATGTCAGTTATGAAATTGCTCACTACCAGCGCGTTCTTTTAGTAGCTCACAACGCCCAAAATGCTCCGTCAGCCGTTCCACCTGGCGACCACGGACGTTATAGTCGTGGCGAAAAAGTCACTGATGTGGTCATAATTTTTGATCACGCAACGCTCACTACGACTCATGTCAAGAATAACCGTTCCAGTAAAATTTATGATTGTAACTTCCGCAAGCAAGTGTAACGGGAAAATTCGCGGTCGTTGTGAGCTACTAATGGAACGCGCTGTTCGAGCTTCATACCTGTAACATAGAACAGACGTAGTAAAACAATACTTTTAAGAAAAATATAATTAAAATAACAAAAAAACCTAATTTAACGCCTTCTTTAGAACTTGCGTTATTTTTAGTAACCATTTCGAAGGCTTCATAGCAAATGGGCGTATAAGTAAAAATGCCATTTTTTGTTGATTACTAAAATCTATGTATGTTACCAGCCTTATACAATTAACTGGTTTTTTTTTTATTCACAATTTTCTTCCTTGTGTAAAATTGCACTTTTGTCTGTGCGCCCATTTGTTATGAAGCCGTCGATGTACATAATTAAAATATGAGGCTCATAAACATTTTTATACTTCTTGTCGTTCGTCGTTAACACCGTAATAAATAATTTTATCAAAATGTACAAGTGTTTATAAAAGTGTGTACATCATGACAGCAGGACCGGAGACTTTCTGCTCAGCATAGAGCGTGAGGAAGCAATTAGGGGGCGGGACGTGTAATGAGCAACACCGGCGCCTGCTTGCAGGCACTCTCGTACAGAATTGTACTTTTTACATCATAATACTGTAATATTATACTATAGCTATGATTTAGCTTTAGTATTCATAAATTTTATTCCTACAGGACAGGCGGTCGTTAGAGTCGACAAAACAATCCACAGCCAGGTGATAGAGAATTTTCCTGTCTGGATGGCTGGTGAAGGGCATGCCGCCATAACAACCTTGAGTTGTATTCCGGCATTAGTGGCCAGCTTTAAGCCCCATTTACGAGTCCAGCACATTGGCACCTTTAGTGTTGCAAATGTTTATAGGTGACGGTAATCAGTTTCCATCACAGTTTGGCCGTGAGTCTGTCTGCTGTGCTTCAGTAAAAAAAAACTATGCGCTAAATGCTGGGTGAAGGCCCACGTAGACATCAGGAGAAGTTGACCAAGTCGGCCGCGTTTTCTCTATAACTTCAGGATTTACCACCGCGGGAAGAGCGTTGAAGCGTATAGGATTCGCTATGTTGGGATGTCACTAGCATCCTCGAATGACCCCCTTGGTGTTCCGTCTTTAGCCCTTATGCAATAGCCACAAGTATAGAGCTTAATGTGGACAGCAAAACTCCTGTTTCCCACCACCCACATGGTGTTTCAGTACCCTTTTCTGGAAAGTTTATTCTAAGACATTCATTATGAATACTTTTCTGAAATATTAGTTCTCAGTGAGTCTCTTTGACTCAATTAATAGCTATTCTGATGCCTGTAAAGGCGCAACACTAGTACTGGGCTATTACACATCTGAGTGGTCGTAATTGCCCACGAAGGGCCCTCACAACCCCACGCTGAAATCGAGGCTCACTCCAAACCAGGCGCTTGCCGTTTTGTACCGAGTCATCGGTTTCTAGAAAATTAAAGTCAATTAGGTATTAGAATCAAACCCAGATCTTTATCATTATATAATGACTGCCCGAGCGTTAAATTCCGCTTGCTTTCGGGACATTGTTTTGAAGTCTGGGGTCCGCTGTCCTACTTTTTTCTTTTCAAATAACGCGTTCATGAACTTCCCTTGTTTGGAGACTATTGGTACTATCATTTCATCTCTCACGACAGGTCTAGCCCACATTTCTCATTTCTTAGGTTTATCTCTTGTACTAGGATTTGGCAGACGTGGAATGACTAGATATTTAGTCTCTACATAATAGTTGGTCTTTGTAAAACATAAAGATACCAGTGTATAAGAGTGTCTTGCAATGTATATCCTATGTCACAGATATTATGACTGCTGCGGAGGTTCTTTTAAATATCTGTATTCATTTCTGAATTCAGGTCTTATACCAGTGAAATCGGCAAAGCAACGCTTAGACCACAAAAACAGAGGCTTCCATGCTATACCAATCATTACTAATTATCGAACCACTAATAATGATAAGAAGAAGCATTTTATAACTGTCAAATAAAATTCCAATAATGGTACCTTCTTAAGGAGTAAACGTGATAATTTTCCGATGAATAAATAATAATAATAACATTCATTATTCTATTATTACAATTTGGGCCACCTGCATATCTGTAATCAAAGAACATTTATTACCAGTCGGTGTTTAGTCTAATAACATTGAAAAGCTTTTATGATCGTCTTCTTTTGTCTACTTTGTGATCAAAATTTGTGATTGGAAAAACAGCCGATTGTGTATTGTAATCTTTATGGTAGTCATTAGCCAGGTGTGATTCTTGAAAATTCAGTCCACGCGGTCAAGTAGACATATTGTAGTTGGAGAGTACAAGCGAAGCAAGATGTGTTTACTACATTCGTAATCTATTTAGTGACGGACTTTGCAACTGTATTATACGTGTTTTTAAAAATTCTAATAAATTCTATAGTCATTCTAACGACATTTTAATCCGAGTCCTGCAACTCGAAACACTATAATAGTTTTATACAATAATTCAACGAATGATGTTCTCTCCTTTATTCGTCAGGTTGTTACCTACGTAAAGAGGTTGTGACGTGGGAGAAGAGTCAGATCCTCCTCTTTGGCCACAGAATAGGTTTAGGTGGGCCAATGAACTACAGAAGATAACTATGTAGCATAGAATGTATTAAATCTGTTCCGTGAGAACCGGTGGACTTCTATGCACAAAAGGGTACACTGGCCTTTCGAAGCCTTGGAAGCTGTTCAAGTTAAAAGGTTCCAAAGCTCTAATATAAGCTAAATTGATAATTGTCCACGTCTGGTATGTGTTGGCAGGTTTTCTTAGGCAAAGTAAGGGTTATGGTCCCCAACGGAAACAAGTAATTAGTTTAATAAAGTGAATACGCACAATATCACGAGTCAAACACATGTCTAGTCTTTAGCATAATTTAAAAAAATATATTAGCATTTGTGCTTTTTCTCTATTTAAACTATAAGTTTAATTTCATACTCTTCCATCCGCGCAATTTTCGTAAAAAGGGGTTCAAAGTTTTGCTTCACGTATTAATATATAGATACTGACCCTAACATTACTAACTTCATGTTGTAAGACATTTGTAACTAACTCACAACAATTTATGGACGCTGGTCTGAAAGCCAGATGATCGGATGTTTGCTCGTCTGGATGGTTACCACCCTGGTCTAGAGTAAGCCGCCTTAACAAACTTGAGTTGTGTTCCGGCATTAGTGACTAGGTTCCATTGTGTCTTTAGAGAGCAGCAGTGAATTCATAGCACCTTTGTGTTATAAATGTACCATAGACATACTCGTAGTAACAGCTTACTATGATAGTAGGGGAGCCCCAGCGGGGATTATGGGATACTCAAGCGTAGCAGAATAACATTCCGGTAGAAACCTTGCACCCTATTATGTAACCCCACCATATACGAACCCTTCATAAAGGATGGGGGTATTTTTTATTCTTAAAATGTTTTGAAGTGAAACTTCTATATAGAGGGGGTCTTACGGAGTTTTGGCTCACGAAAAGATGTCACAGTCACGTGATCACCGTCACTAATTCTTACATTTTTAAACTCGTGATACCTTTCGAATGTAATGTCCGAATTGAATAATTCAAAAAGTTATATAAAGGTATTGAAGCAGTCTTGAATATGAAGTAATTTATTTTGATAAGGATTAATATCATGATACAAACAAAGAGCCTTTTCTAGCGACGGCATTTTAATTAAATTTTTAAAATAAAAGATCACTTATTGTGACATAACTATAATAGTTAGACATATGTTGTCGCGACACTTTTTGTAGATAATGATGTGTTCTACAAAAACGTAGTACATTATTTTATTCTATCATCAATAGTTTTCGCAGTGCACGCGATTTTAGGTACTTTTTACACCTTGCGATACATTATTGGAGTTTTAGTAAGGATCCCTAATTTTTTATAAATATAATATAGCCTTTGTCACCCGGGGATAGTGTAGCTTGCGAACAGTGAAAGAATTTTTCAAATCGGCTCAGTAGTTTTAGAGCTTCTTCAATGCAAACAAACAATCTAATCTTTCCTCTTAATAATATTAGTGCAGATATTCATAATAATATATTTACTTTAAAATTAATTCGATATGTGCATATTACAAAAAGATTTTGCGCTATAAGTTCTTAGAATAGAATTGGGAGCTGGGTTGCCCTAAAAAGCGCTTTATCTATCTCCGAAAGCGCTATTGAAGCCCCAGTGAGCCGAACGCCGGGGAAATCCCGTAAACGAGAAAGCGAGCGAGACAGCGAGCGAGGATGTACCTCGTCCCTCTAATACCTCCTTGGACTCGTATACATAATAAAACTGCGTTTATTACCGCGCTGAAAAACGTTAAAACGTAGTTTTATTATCTATACCTCTGCTCTCCACGTGACTGGGTATCACTGCCACTATTTGTAGTCTATGTAAAAAAAAATAGAGAGTTTGTTAAGGAAACAAATTAACAAAAAGAAAACTTTGCCAACGGTTCAGTTTTTCGAAAGTCACGACAAAAGTGAACGACAACGAACGGCAAAACTGTTGACGTAAAAAATAGTCGGTGCGTGTGTAGCGTATTACACCATTAAAATGTACCTAACCTAACCAAATCATAATTTGCAGTAAACCTGCGAAAAATCGAAATGTGTGCTGGGACACATATTAGAAGTGAAACTTTAACGGACAAGTGGAAAAACGAATCACAACGGACAAGTGGAAAAACGAATGGTAACGGATAAGTGGGGGGAAAACGAATCGCAACGGATAAGTGGAAAAACGAATCGCAACGGACAATTGGAAAATCTTCAATTGATAAGTGACAAAATGATTCGCAACAAAATTTTTAACTTGAAGTTTTACGAGCATGTTTTCAAATTCGACAAGTACATTAACAATCTGCCCGTAACACTTCAAGTTGAAATTTTGTTGCGATTCATTTTGTCACTTATCAATTGAAGATTTTCCACTTGTCCGTTGCGATTCGTTTTTCCACTTGTCCGTTGCGATTCGTGTTTTTAAAACCGTTACATTAAAGAAATTCTTCCACATAATTATCATATTACGGGTCAGCACAACAAAGACATCAAGCTAAACCATCTGTATATAAATTTGACGCCCTCGAGTATATCAATGTTGTTTTTTTGCATTACTGACTTTTGGTCGCGTCCAAATCGTCTTTTGAATAGGAATTCCTTTAGGGTTTACTTAACATCCCTTTTGAATATCTGACGCGCTTGAGTATTTCTGTGCAAGTCTTTTTCTTAAACCAGTAAAAGGGTACATACATCATATAACCTTTTTTTCTTTTTAACATCTAATCTTCACAATCCAACTCTCAACAACTGAACTCATGGAATAAAAACAATATAATTATTATCACAAGTAATTGAAAAATAAGACGAAATTGTTTTTATATTATTCGACTTCAAGGTCCAGTACATGCCATTTTCAGTACATCTGTGCATATTTGCTCGTTAAACAAATGAATATTTCACTGAGTATTTCATAAATGTTTTTGCTATTGACTTAGCTAATGCTAAATGTATTTTTCGAATTACAGTCATTTTATGAAAAACCAATTTAGAATCGTCATGTCCGTTTTCTGTCTGTCTCTCGGTATTTGGATGTTGTAGTCATACTAATCGCGACTGAGTAGAAAAAATTCTGATCAACTAGTCAGATAACCTAGAAATATCAAGTCCGTTATTATATCAGTATGCTGCTTTAATAGACTTGTTAAGGATTACTACCTCAAAGTATAATATATTTGGAGCTCTTCAGATAGAAATGAAATGCCTTAATTGGAACCGACTTCAAGATTTATCTTATTTTATTTTATTTGGGGGGTTAACGGCTGTAGTCTTACAAACTTAAGTTTTATAAGCTAACGTTACAGAAATAGCTAAAGTACAGCTATTCATAAATCTCCACAGATGACAGGAAAATGAAAGTAAAGTATAAAATACAATAATTTTAATAAAGAAAAAATAATGTTGAGCCCGTGAGAATAGTTATTATTAAAATAGGCTTTGATTGAATTCTCATTTGCAGATTCTAGTCTATCCGCAAACAAGTCAATGTCAACATAATCCCACCTGCAGAGTTTGTTGAATTCATTCACTGTTCTAAAAAAAAATATTTTTCAAGTTTAGCTTTTTAGTTACTCTTGACGTTCGTTTTTTTTTTGCTATTACTTTTTCATTGTTCTTTAGCCATATACCGAAAATAATCGTTGTTTGTCACCACTATGAAACTCATCTTTGGAATTCCTAGCTGAACCAATTAATTTAATTTAATTGGGCAAATGATTGACAGCCGCCGTATTTTTCTAAAAAATAAACATAACATGTATTTAAGGTAATTTTTGTAACAAATTAGAAGAAAATGTATTTAATTATAAGGTAATTATAGTTACATTTAACTTTATTTATAGAGCGTACAATTAAAAGTAGACGAAACCACGGGTAATAGCTAGGTTTGCATAAATTCTCATAGTAACTCCCCAGCAAAATAATTTCAATGTCACAATGTATTCAGGTGTTTTTTTAGGTATATATACAATAGTATCATATTCTCCTTACATCAGATTTTTGTTCTGAATTTCAGAGCATATTGCGTAAAAAAAGTTTTTGTTTGTGCGTTTAGAAAAAAACCAATGAAAATAAAAATAGATGAATAAATATATAAGTATATCAACAAAGCTCTCGGAACTTGAAACTCGGCTGATAATAAGGGTAATAAAACCTCCACAAATATGTGCAACAATTTTGCAATTATCATGCAACTCATAGTTGCTGTGATCACAATTTTAATAAATGAAGCAGCATGTTTCGTTAAAAATAATCTTGGCAACGGAACTTCTAGTAACCTTACAACTTTACTGCAAGAAAATGTTACTACTGGAAATAACATTTCCAGTACCCTTATATCTTTACTGAAATCATATGCTATAGAACCTGATTATGAGTTCACGCTCAAAGATTTCATAGAGTACAATCTTGGTTTGAGCAATGAAGACGTTCACCTTAACGCAACTCAGCTTATAAGCAAATATAATTACCCTGTTGAAGAACATACAGTGGAAACTAGTGATGGGTATTTACTTTCAGTGATAAGAATTCCCAATGACGGAAAGCCAGTAGTATTACTGGTACATGGACTTTTTTTGAGTGCTGATGATTATATCACTGTAGGACCAGAAAGCGCTTTGCCATATCTTTTATACAAACAAGGATATGACGTGTGGCTTGGGAATGTTAGAGGAAACAAGTATTCAAGGAAACACGTGTCGTTATCTCCAGATTCTGCTGAATTTTGGAACTACACGTGGAATGAAATTGGATTGTACGACTTACCATCAATGATTAATTACACATTAAGTACGACTGGACAATCTGATCTTGTGTACATAGGTTATTCTCAAGGTACTACAGCTTTTTTTGTAATGTGTTCTGAGATCAAATGTAAAAATACGATTTCTGCAATGATTGCATTGGCTCCTGTGGCTTGGATCAGCCATGCTAAGTCTCCTTTATTAAGATTTGTAGCAGCTTTTTCCGACGAAATAACTACTTTGGCATCACTGATTGGGCTAAACGAGTTCTTACCAAGTGATCCATTCATGACATTAACTGCTAATGTCCTCTGTGCTAATGCAGAATTAGCAGCAGTTTTATGCAGCAATCTTTTATTTACCGTGATGGGATTCGATTATGGACAAATGAATGTTACAAATTTACCAGTTATTTATGGACATATTCCTGCCGGGACATCTGTCAAAGATTTGAATCACTATGGTCAGAATATAAAGGCTAATACCTTCAGAAAGTATGATTATGGTTCCGATAATATAAAAATATATGGAACTGATGAACCACCAGCATACAATGTTACAAAGATAGAAGTTCCAGTGGCTCTGTACTATGGAGATAACGACTGGTTGTCGGTTTACGATGATATCGAAAATCTAATAAACCGTCTACCGAATATTATTAAGGTCTATAGAGTGCCATATGACCAATTTAACCACGGGGATTTCGTGTGGGCTAAAGATGTGAAGGCATTATTATATGATGATGTGCTTACAGTAGTGCAGAAGTACGCAAATTCGGGATGAATGGACAATAATGCTAACAGACACACAGTTAACAAACAGCGATAAATAACAAAATTATACATATACTACACACTCAACAAACACTGTCTCACCACACTATTATAACACCATTGTAACAGAACACTACACACTAGAATAAGTATTTAGTGTTTAAAACCCAGAAATAAGTAATATTATATCTAGTTTATATTTCTATTAGGTACACACCGACACAAACAACATTCAATAAATGTAACTAGCGTGTAACTTCTACTACACTAACATTTAAAATTAAAATTTCTTCAAAAAGATAGAGTCCACAGGTTGTTGTTTATAAAAAAATACACTTCTTATTCAGTAATAATTTTGTATATTCTAACACTAGAGTTTATTTTATATTTTTATTATTTGTTGCATTTGTAAGCATTTTGATTTATATAAAGTTATATTATATTAATTTCATCTATTCAATATTAATCTATATAGGAAAGTAAATTTATTTTCAAAGTTTGCCGTGACTTCGCTATAGGTTCGAGCGGAAGATCAGCATTGGCCATCAGCACATCGACATTTTAGCTGAGCTTGGTCCAATTTTTGGGACATACTGTATATTTATATTGACGGGTTGTCAGGAAGAGATCGCTTCTTAGCGATAAGACCGCCCATTTTGCACATTTAGAATAGTTTTGGGCTATAAGTTCTTCTGTGTTTTCTGTAATGGTGTACAATAAAGTGTTATTTATCTATCTTTTCTTGATTCTTTGTGGTCGTTTTTTTTTGCTTGGCTGCATTGACATGTTGTGTGGCAAAGCTGATTCGTTGCAAAGGTCGTTTAGAGGACACAACGCCTTTTCCTGACGTGACGAATTGACAGTACGTTCTAATGTAAGCCGCGTAAAGAACTTTAATCCAAAAGGTTTACAGATAATGTAAACAACAAAGGTTAATAAAACACTTTAGATTTGGATTATATCTTCTCAGGATAGGACAGCCGTAACATATTCTAAAATGTAGCATTGTTAAGCATCCATTGCGGGCTCGGTTGGAAGCGAGTTTGAAGTGTGTCTGCGGATGACGTCATGCGATTAGCAATTCCGATTGAAGCGATGCTTACTGCACTTCATACACCAAAGCCCTGTGTGCTAGACGGCCATACAAATCTCCTTTGTATGGATTGTTCCAATAATGCTCTGCTGCTTTCATTGATTCTGTAAATGCTAACAACAAATGCCTTGTAACCCGATTTCAGTTACAACTGCTATTGGAAATAATAGTTTGGGGAAAAAGTCTTTTCGCATATAGTATGTATTCGTACATAGTTTCCAATAAAATCTCTTTGGCTATACCATTTGTATCTGGCTGGTTTAACTATCATTAAAAAGTTTTAATTTTATAGATGACAATTCCAAATTCAATTTAGGAAAATGTGTGATTTTCATTTGATTTTCTTATTGTTAAAATGAGTGAATCGAGTGAAGAAATTCGATACATTTTAAAATTTTACTGCAAAAAAGGTGAAAATGCAACACAAGCCGCGAAAAAAATTTGTGATGTTTATGGACCTAATGCAGTATCTGTGAGAGTAGCGCAAATTTGGTTTAAGCGTTTTCAATCCGGAAATTTTGACATCAAAGATGCACGTCGCTCTGGTCGCCCTTATACGGACAAAATTGATTCCATTTTTGAAAAAGTGGAGCAAGATCGGCATATTAGCAGTTACGATGTAACTGGAAAACTGTTCATTGACCACAAAACGGTTTTGGCGCATTTGAAAAAAGCTGGGTACACAAAAAAGCTCGATATTTGGGTGAGAAACCTAAGGAACCAATGTACTCATTTGTGATTCTTTATTAGGACGTAATGAAACCGAACGATTTTTGAAGAAGCTGATTACTGGTGATGAATAAAACAATGATCACGTACGACCAAAACGTGCAAAAAAGATCGTGGTCAAAGCTCGGTCAGACTTCACAGATTGTGGCAAAACCCGGGTTAACTCGCAACAAGGTGATGCTGTGTGTATGGTGGGATTGGAAGGGCATTATTCATTATGAGCTGTTATCGCCAGGCAGGACCATCGATTCTGAACTGTACTGCGAACAATTGATGAGATTAAAGTAAAAAGTTGAGAGAAAGCGGCCGGAATTAATCAACAGAAGGGGTGTGGTTTTTCATCAGGATAACGCTAGACCTCACACATCTTTAGCCACTCAGCAAAAAATACGAGAGTTTAGCTGGTGAAGAGTAGTGAGCAAAAATAAGCACGAGGCATATGATTAATATTGATTTATTCGTATTTTATAAAATATACAACAGAGCACAATTGAAATTCAGAGAGCACGGAACGAGAGAATGACAAAAGACAATGTTGCCAGTATGCACACTAAAAAGTGATACCAGTTGTAATGTAATAATTAACAGATATTTTTTTATACATTATCAAAATGCGAAGAAACTTTTTCCCCAACTTTATTAGACCGATTTCCGAGCCGTGTGCTTGCTTGTGGTTAAAACCTTTAATTGGTTAGGAAATACAAATTTTGACATTAATATATAGTTTTATAAGGATAGGTAAGATGAGAAACGAGTATATAAAGGGACCTTTGAAAGTTGCAGACTGAAAAAGTGAGAGGAAGAAGACTGAGGTGATATGGGCATCTAGGAGAGATGAAAATCACGGACGAAAACAATGTTACACTGCAAAATTGATGGGTAACGTTATGATAATAAGTGATTTATGGCATAGCTTCAGAAGTAGCTTCGGTGAACCTGCGATCGCCTCTCTACAGCCCTTATCAACTCACACTCATGTGTGAAGACAGGGCATGTCTTCTATGGCATATCTAGGGGTCCACGCTGGAAGTGACGAGTCACCGTCTGCCCATTTGTCCATGTTCTCCGAACATTGAAACGGGCCATAGTCACCATATTCCCAGACTCCTAGCCCGGTATATTTTGTTCGCATTTCCCACAATAGGCCTACACTGGCCGGGGCTTGTCCTTGGGTGCATTATTATATAGTGTAGTTAGGGCTAATCGCCGTCAGTGTCATGCCACATTTACTTAAAATATGTCAAGGGTCTAAAACCCCTCTAAAAGTCCGGTCCATTTCATGGTCGCGTGGTCTCTGAGGTAATAAAAATTGGTATCTGGGTGAAGGGTCGAATGCCGAAAGCAGCCCTAATTTGAGGAGGTTCCTATCTTTACAGCCTTAACCACAGGTAGCTTGGACTCTAAGCCATACTGCCAGTAGACATCGCTTTTTTAAATATAAATGTATTTCTTTTGTATATAGTATATGTATTTAAAACAAAATGTAAATAATTTGAGAGAGATGTGAATATGTGTATAATATAATAATGTAACAGCCCTAAACGTTCCACTGCTGGGTTCGGGCACTATAGGGGAATGGACAGTATGCCCGCCACGCTTGTCCAAGGGGGCTTGGCAGGTTTGACACATCGGTTATCTCGACGTACAGATTTCATCACGATGGTTTCCTTCACCGTTGTAAGCACGTGATAATTGTAACAATACACACATTAGGTCAGAAAACGGCCATAGGGGTGCATGTGTTCCCTCCAGGATTCGAACACGCGCTCTGTGAGTGTGTTACATTAATAAAGCCGTAGAGGTTGAATTTTTGTACCATGAAGAAATAGCTTAAAACCGAAAAAATAGCAAAATTTAGATTTTTTTCAATTTTTTTATTTCTTTGTTGTCTGTTTGTTCAGGTTTGTTTGAAATTTTGTATTGTGGTAGCTTATACTCCTGGTAAGCATACTTTTGATCCCGAACAATTAAAGAGTTCCCGTGAGATAATGGACGGTGTATCCCCGACTATAATATAGTTACGAGTGCGGGACTCGAATTAAAACGCCGTTGGAATTACTATACAATTTATTACAACTATTCAAACACATATAACACAGGTACAAATATAACTAGCCACAACCAGTACAAACTACACGATACATTAACATGCTCAAAGTCGGTCACTATATCGCTTATCAATGTACACGTCTCGCTCGTTTCGTAATCGTCGCTTGACTCCGATCTCCCCTTTGGGCCGTTGCTGCACCGATACAATATGGCTGCCAGCCCGCATAGACCGGATTTCTTAGAATCAGTTCGACACACCTGCCTAATGACTGCGACAAAAGATGACAAAACACAATAGACTGTTTATCTAAATATGAATTTTACCAACAACCTCCCTCTATTAGAACCAAACCCAGATCTTTATCATTATATAATGATAGTCCGAGCGTAAAATCCCGCTTGCTTTCGGGAGATTGTTTTGAAGTCTGGGGCTTTCCTAATTTCTTCTTTTCGGTTAACTCGTTCATCAATTTCCCTCGTTTTGAGACAATTGTTACCCATGTCATCTCTCACAAAAGGTCTAGCCCACATTCCTTAGGTTTACCTCTTGTACTAGGATTTGGCAGAGGTGGAATGACAAGACATTAATTCTCTACATAATAGTTGGTCTTCGTAAAACATACCATATTATGACTGCTGCCGATGTTCTTTCAAATAACTATATTCATTTCTGAATTCAGATTTTATACCAGTGAAATAGGCAGAGGACGCTTAGCCACAAAAATAGAGGCTACCATGCTATAGCAATCATTACTGTTTATTGCACCACTAATAATGATAAGAAGAAACGTTTTATAACTGTCAAATACAATTCCAATAATGGCACCTTCTTAAGGAGTAAACATCATAAATTTTCGATAAATAAATAATAATGATAATATTCGTTATTCTATTGTTACAATTTGGGCCACCTGCATATCTGTAAACAAAGCAAATTTATTACCCGTCGGTGTTTGGGCTAATAACATTGAAACGCATTTGTGATCGTCTTCTTTTGTCTACTTTGTGATCAAAATTTGTGATTGGAAAAACAGCCCATTGTGTATTGTAATGTTTATGGTAGTCATTAGCCTAGTGTGATTCTTGAAAATTCAGTCCACGCGGTCAAGTAGACATATTGTGTTTGGAGAGTATAAAGTAATGCACCAACGAAGGGGTGAGGCAGTCGAGCGATAAGTACAAGCGAAACAAGATGTGTGTACTACATTCGGTAATCTAGTCAGTGACGGACTTTGCACCTGTGTTATACGTGTGTTTAAAGTTCTAATAAATTCTATAGTAATTCTAACGGCATTTTAATCCGAGTCCTGCAACTCCTAATACTATGATAATTTTATACAATAACTCTACGAATGATGACCTCTATTTTATTCGTCATTTTGTTAACTACGTAAAGAAGTTGTATAGTGGTCGAAGAGTCAGCTCCTCCTCCTTGGCTACCGAATAGGTTTAGTTGGGTCAATAAACTAAAGAAGATAATTATGTAGCATATAGTTTATTTAATCTGTTCCGTCACAACCGGTGGACTTCTATGCACATAAGGGTACACGGGCCTTTCGAAGCCTTGGCCTTCTAGTCAAATAGTTCCACAGCTCTAATATTAGCTAGGTCGGTAACTGTCCGCGTCTGGTATATGTTGGCAGGTTTTCTTAGGCAAAGTAAGGGTAGCCTTGGTCCCCGGCGGGAACATGTAGCTAGTTTAATAAAGTTAGTACGCACACTACCATATGTCAAACACATGGTAGTGTGCGTACTGTTGTTTTTATTCACTGAATGTATTTTTATGCATAACTAGCTGTCCCGGCAGACGTCGTGCTGCCCGAAAAAGCTTCAATCGATTTGCCGACGGCCAGCGCCACCTACCGGGTCCAATTGTGAACCAACTCAGAAACCTTGTCTGGCTCATGCACAACAACTTTGCTAAAGATCATCACATGATCAAATGTATAGTTTACGATTCTATAAAGGACGTACAGACACACATTCATTTTTATATGGAAGATGAAGAAGATTTGACAAAAATATTAGCATTCCTCGCTCCTTCTCTATATAAACTATAAGTGTGCGAAACTTCATACTCCTCCATCCACGCAATTTTTGAAAAAAAGGGTACAAAGATTTCGCTTCAAGTATTAATATATAGATACTGACCCTAACATTGGGTACTAACTTCAAGTTGTAAAAAATTTGTAAGTAACTTACAACAATTTATGGACCCTTGTCTTAAAACCAGATGATCGGGTGTTTGCCCGTCTGGATGGCTGGTGGTAGCCATCCAGACGGTCTAGAGTATGCCGCCTTAACAAACTTGAGTTGTGTTCCGGCATTAGTAGCTAGGTTCCAGTCTCTGTGTCACAAATGCACCATAGGCGATAGTAACCGCTTTCCATTATACTCGTAGTAAGGGAGGCCACGCGGGGATTATGGGATTAACTCGAGCGTAGCAGAATAACACAAGAGGAGAAACCTTGCACCCTATTATGTACTCCCACCATATATGAACCCTTCATATAGGGTGGGGGTATTTTTTATTCTTAAAATGTTTATTCAAACCGTTATATTAAAGAAATTCCTCCACATAATTATCGGATTATGAGTCAGCACGACACAGACATCAAGCTGAACCATCTGTATATTAATCTGACGCCCTCGAGTATATCAATGTTATGTTTTTTGCATTATCGAAAATCGGCCATGACTTTTGGTCGCGTCCAAATCGTCTTTTCAATAGGAATTCCTTTAGGGTTTACTTAACATCCCTTTTGAATATCTGACGCGCTTGAGTATTTCTGTGCAAGTATTTTTTAAACCAGTACATGCTCTCCCCGCCAGTAAAAGGCTACATACATCATATAACCTTTTTATTTTTATTTTTAACATCTAATCTTCACAATCCAAAAGATCCCCACGACGCTCGAGTAAATCTACATTTAGCATCTTGGGCTCCCCTACTAGGAGGCGGGCCGTCTGCCTGTATGCTGAACTCATGGAATAAAAAAATATATAAAAATTATTATATATTATATTTATTTTCAGTACAGCTGTGCATATTTAATAGTTAAACGAATGACTATTTCACTGAATGGTTCATAATTGTTTCCTATTGACTTAGCATTATCAGTATTTTTCGAATTACACAGTCATTTTATCAAAGACCAATTTAAAATCGTCGTGTCCGTTGTCTGCCTGTTTCTCGGTATTTGGATCTTGTATGTGTTCATTATTCTCGGAAACTGCTGAGTCCTATATAGCACTACGTACGCAGTGAAGTGTAAAGTCTACGAGACATGAAATCGCGGCAGAGTAGAGTAAATTCAAATCAATTAGTCAGATAACCCAAAACTATCGAGTGAAATCTTTTATTATATCAGTATCCTCCAAGGCTTCGTCAAGCCTACACTTAAGATATGCTTGCGTGTGTCAAACACACATGGTAGTGTGCGTAGTGGGTTTTTTTATTGAATTAATTTATTTTGTATTATAGGTATTTGTATACTTATTTTAATAAAATATTAGCATTCTACACTCCTTCTCTCTCTCATGCTGCTCCGTCCGCGCATTTTTCATAAAAAGGGGTAGGTACAAAGTTTTTGCTTTACGTTAATTAATATATAGATAAATAAATTATGTAATATTTTTAGAAATATTGTGTTACAAATCCTGCCCTAGCTCTTATGCTATATTTCTCTCTCCATCCCAAGGTTGTCTGGAAGAGATCGCTGTCAGCGATAAGACCGTCATTTGTATTATTCAAAGCTGTCTTTGTGTATTATTTCATTAATTTTATTGTACAATAAAGTATATTCTATTCGATTCTTTCATTATTTTTTCAGAATTTTCCACCTCATAATAATAGAGTGTGAGGTGAAAAATTCTGGAAAAAAAACACTGAACCAAAATAACTTTGATAAAATTTATTTTTCATCAGCCATAACTTTTTTGTTTCTGTACCGATTTTGATGATACTTCTTACGTTCAAATTCAAAAGTTTTTATTGAAATCAAGTTCTACTGAAAACACTGTTTCAAGGTCACATATAAGTCAAAATTTAAATATATTTCCTATTCTATGTATGTTCATAAATTATGTCATATAAATTTTATTGCTATGGGGGTTTCGAATATGTTGCAGAAAAGTATTTTTTTAAGCAAAAACGAAACATATTACACGAGCTACAAAAAAGCAAAAACAAATATGTCTTCTTTTTCTACATCTTGAACTGATTTCAAGATGTAGAATGTAGAATGTGCGAAGTATTAAACATAAAAATACCCTATTTTGCAAATTTCTTGGTCTTTTTTATGCTTTACTTGGAACCGACTTCAAGATGTTGTCAAGTTTAGCTTTTTAGTTACTCTTGACGTTCGTTACTTTTTTGCTAGAATTTTTTTATTGTTCTTTAGCCATATACCGAAAGTAAAGGTTGTTTGTCACCGCTATGGAACTTATTTTTGGAATTCCAAGCTGAACCAATGAATTCAATTTAATTGGGAAAATGTTTGACAGACGCTGCATTTTTCTAAAAAATTCAAAACATGTATTTAAGGTAATTTTTGAAACAAATTAAAATAAAATGTATTTACTTAAGGTAATTATAATTATGTTTGACTTTATTTATAGAGCATACAATTAAAAGCAGACGAATCCACGGGTAATAGCTAGTTTTTCATAAATTCCCATAGTAACTCCCCAGCAAAATAATTTCAATGTCACTGTATTCAGGTGTTTTTTAGGTATATATACAATAGTATCATATTCTCCTTACATCAGACTTTTGTTCTGAATTTCAGAGCATATTGCGTAAAAAAAGTTTTTGTTTGTGCGTTTAGAAAGAAACCATTGAAAATAAAAATAGATGAATAAATATATAAGTATATCAAGAAAGCTCTCGGAACTTGAAACTCGGCTGATAATAAAGGTAATAAAGTTATTACCCCCACAAATATGTGTAACAATTTTGCAATTATCATGCAACTCGTAGTTGCTGTGATCACAATATTAATAAATGAAGCAGCATGTTTCGTTAAAAATGATCTTGGCAGCGGAATTTCTAGTAACCTTACAACGTTACAACAAGAAAATGTTACTACTGGAAATAACATTTCCAGTACCCTTATATCTTTACTGAAATCATATGCTATAGAACCTGATTATGAGTTCACGCTCGAAGACTTTATAGAGTACAATCTAGGTTTGAGCAATGAAGACGTTCACCTTAACGCAACTCAGCTTATAAGCAAATATAATTACCCTGTCGAAGAACATACAGTGGAAACTAGTGATGGGTATTTGCTTTCAGTAATAAGAATTCCCAATGAAGGAAAGCCAGTAGTATTACTGGTACATGGAGTTCTTTTGAGTGCTGATGATTATATCACTGTAGGACCAGAAAGCGCTTTGCCATATCTTTTGCACAAACAAGGATATGATGTATGGCTTGGGAATGTTAGAGGAAATAAGTATTCAAGGCAACACGTCACGCTGTCTCCAGATTCGGCTGAATTTTGGAACTACACTTGGAATGAAATTGGATTGTACGACTTACCATCAATGATTAATTACACATTAAGTACGACTGGACAATCTGATCTTGTGTACATAGGTTTTTCTCAAGGTACTACAGCTTTTTTTGTAATGTGTTCTGAGGTCAAATGTGAAAATACGATTTCTGCAATGATTGCATTGGCTCCTGTGGCTTGGATGAGCCATGCTAAGTCTCCTTTATTTAGAGTTATTGCAGCTTATTCCGACGAAATAACTACTTTGGCATCACTGATTGGGCTAAACGAGTTCTTACTAAGTGATCCATTCATGACATTAATTGCTAATGTCCTCTGTGCTAATGCAGGACTAGCAGCAGTTTCATGCAGTAATCTTTTATATGACCTCGCCGGATTCGATTATGGCCAAATGAATGCTACAAATTTACCAGTTATTTATGGACATATTCCTGCCGGGGCATCTGTCAAAGATATGAATCACTATGGCCAGAATATAAAGGCTAATACCTTCAGAAAGTATGATTATGGTTCTGATAATATAAAAATATATGGAACTGATGAACCACCATCGTACAATGTTACAAAGATAGAAGTTCCAGTGGCTTTTTACTATGGAGATAACGACTGGTTGTCGGTTTACGATGATATCGAAAATCTAATAAACCGTCTACCGAATATTATTAAGGTCTATAGAGTGCCATATGACAAATTTAACCACGGGGATTTCGTGTGGGCTAAAGATGTGAAGGCATTATTATATGATGATGTGCTTACAGTAGTGCAGAAGTACGCAAATTCGGGATGAATGGACAATAATGCTAACAGACACACAGTTAACAAACAGCGATAAATAACAAAATTATACATATACCACACACTCAAAAAACACTGTCTCACCACACTATTATAACACCATTGTAACAGAACACTCCACACTAGAATAATTATTTAGCGTTTAAAACCCAGAAATAAATAATATTATATCTAGTTTATATTTCTATTAGGTACACACCAACACAAACAACATTCAATAAATGTAACTAGCGTGTAACTTCTACTACACTAACATTTAAAATTAAAATTTCTTCAAAAAGATAGATTCCACAGGTTCCTGTTTATAAAAAAATACACTTCTTATTCAGTAATAATTTTATATATTCTAACACTAGAGTTTATTTTATCTTTTTATTATTTGTTGCATTTGTAAGCATTTTGATTTATATAAAGTTGTAGTATATTAATTTCATCTATTCAATATTAATCCATGTAGGAAAGTAAATTTATTTTCAAAGTTTGCCGTGACTTCGCTATAGGTTCGAGTGGAAGATCAGCATTGGTCTAGCACATCGACATTTTGGCTGAGCTTGATCCAATTTTTGGGACATACTGTATATCTATATAGACGGGTTGTCAGGAAGAGATCGCTTCTTAGCGATAAGATCGCCCATTGTGCACATTTAGAATATTTTTAGGCTATAAGTTCATTTGTGTTTTCTGTAATGGTGTACAATAAAGTGTTATCTATCTATCTTCTCTTGATTCTTTGTGGTCGTTTTTTTTACTTGGCTGCATTGACACATTGTGTGGCAAAGCTGATTCGTTGCAAAGGTCGTTTAGAGGGCACAACGCCTTTTCCTGACGTGACGAATTGACAGTACGATCTAATGTAAGCCGCGTAAAGAACTTTAATCCAAAAGGTTTACAGATAATGTAAACAACAAACTAAACACTTTAAATTTGGATTATATCTTCTCAGAATAGGACAGCCGTAACAATATTCTAAAACGTAGCATTGTTAAGCATCCATTGCGGGCTCGGTTGGAAGCGAGTTTGAAGTGTGTCTGCGGATGACGTCATGCGATTAGCAATTCCGATTGAAGCGATGCTTACTGCACTTCATACACCAAAGCCCTGTGTGCTAGACGGCCAAACAAATCTCCTTTGTATGGATTGTTCCAATAATGCCCTGCTGCTTTCATTGATTTTGTAAATGCTAACAACAAATGCCTTGTAAACCGATTTCAGTTACAACGGCTATTGGAAATAATAGACTCTGATTTCCGAGCCGTGTGCTTGCTTGAGTTGAAACTCTTAATTGCTTAGGGAATAAGAATGTTGAGATGAATACATAGATTTACAAGATTGGATAAGATTTAAAATGAGTTTATAAAGGGATCTTTGAAACTGAAAAGTTGAGAGGAAGAAGATTGAGGTGATATGGGCTTGTAATGAGGAGAGATGAAAATCACGTGACAAAAATAATGTTACACTGCAACATGATGGGTACAAATGTGGTAATAATATGGCATAACGTCAGAAGTAGCTTAGGTAAACCTGCGACCACCTCTTTGCACCCCTTATCCACTCACACTCATGTTTCCCCTGTCTTCTATGGCATATTTAGGGGCCCACGTTGGGAGTGGGTCACCGTTTGCCCGGTACTTTTTGTTCTCATTTCTCACAATAGTCCTACACTGGCCGGGGCTTGTCCTTGGGTGCATTATTATATAGTGTAGTTAGGGATAATGGCCGTCAGTGTCATGCCACATTTACTTGAAATATGTCAAGGGGCCTCCCTCTAAAAGTCCGGTCCATTTCGTGATCCGTGGTCTCTGAGGTAATAATAATTGGTATCGGGGTGAGGGGTCGAATTCAGAAAGCAGCCCTATTTTGAGGACGTTCCTATCTTTAGAGCTTTAACCATAGATAACTTGGACCCTAGGCTCTATTGCCGGCGGACATCGCGTTTTTTAAATATATGTTCTTTTGTATATAGTATATGTATTCAAAGAAAACTGTAAATAATTTAAGACAAATAAATATGTGTACAATATAACAGCCCTAAACGTTCTGTTACAGCCCTACTCTCTCTAGGCAATTATTGCAGAGCCGGCAAGCCACTGACATCAATAGGCTAAGCATCGATCAGCAGTAATTGCCTATAAATACTAAATCTTTTGTAAATTTGTTAGAGTCTTCTGGTAATTAGCTAAAGCTATTCAACAACGGACCTGGTTTTTGCCTGCCGGTTGGATAGCCCTAAACTACATTACCAAACCCGGATCCGGTAGACCTTTTAGGTCCCGTAGATTGAGGCTCCAGTACTGTGTAGTACATAATAAATCTCAGCTCCAGTACTATAGTGTTTGTTTTTAAAAACACCCTAAGTATCCGGGACTAACATTTGGTGTCAGAAGAAAGCGGGATTTTATTGCCCGCCGGACGCCCTATTCCTGACGACGTCCAAAAGCTGAGACGCTGCTACCCGGTCTCTCTGACTGCACGTAGCCAGAGTCCAGCAAAGAAGAAAGCCGCCACGCTGTACCTCTTCGTGCCCGAGGGTCCACTGCCCAGCCAGGAGGTCCTGTTGAGGGGCCCTATCGATCAACCATCATAGTGCAACGTCACGCCGATTACGTCACGAGTCGGTTACGTCACACTCCGTTTGTGTCTGGAGTCGATTTCGTCACACTGTCTACATCACGCGCCGACTCCGCGCAGTCTGATTGCAACATACACCGTTTCGTCGTCACCGTTGAGTCAGCACAACGCCGGTTCATGCCTCCGCTGCTATTTTTGCTAATGTGAGTGAACTTTTGATTTATTTATTATCTGTTATAGTTTATATAAATCAATCATGGCTAACCCAGTTTCTAAGACCGATTATTCCCAATCATCCATTTCCCACAACGAATCCATAAAAATGAACTTTAGTGACCTAACTCGTTTCATAAAATCATTCGATGGGGACAGGAACAAATTATCTCCATTCCTTAGAAACTGTGAGAATGCTCTCAGTTTAATTAACCACAATCAATATGATATTTTATTTAAATTTATATTGTCACAATTAGAAGGGAAAGCCGAAGCAATATGTTCCCTTAAAGTATTTAACAGTTGGTTAGACTTAAAACAATTTTTAAAAGGTAATTTTGGTGAGTCTAAACACCGTAATCACCTGTTACTCGACTTACAAAACTGTAAAATGAAACATAACGAAAGCGTTTTACAGTATAGTACGCGGTTAGAAACTCATTTAACCAGATTACAGACCGACATCTCCCATTCGACAATAAACCAGTGTGAACTGCTAGGACGACTTGCCAACACCGAGGATTTAGCTTTACACACCTTCCTGTTGGGACTACCTAGCCATATCTCACACATTCTCAGATGCCGTAATCCCGAAAACCTAGCCGAAGCCATTAATCTGGCTATTCAAGAAGAGAAATTCTATAATTATGTACAGTCCTCACAATCGAAGGTCCCGGGAGAATCGAGACCTAAGTGCCGTCTATGTGGCAAATCTGGGCACACTGATAGGTCCTGCTATACGAATCATCACCGCCCTATTCATAATGTCGCTCCTCCTCTAAACGCTGCTAGGTCTTTCCAAACCACCTCGTCACCCCAACCATCTACATCAGGGAACTCGATTATCTGCGCTTATTGCAAATCAGTGGGTCATCATATAACTCAATGCCGTAAAAGGCAATATAATAACGAAAACCGTCAAAGATTTTCAAATCCTCCCTTGAATAAAGTACACAATCTAGACGGGATAATTTCTCAAAGGGATAATTTTTTATACTAAATCGGGTTCCGCGACCCCATCATGTGGAATCCGCCACACAAACAGACGCTCTATCGAATAATATAGTTTCAAATGACTCTGATTCTTTTCGCTACCATAATTGTTATGTTGATAAATTACTGACAGACAAAACGAATAATCATGCCTCTTTTCTTCCTTCAAAAACCACTGATTCCCGAGTTACACGACAGGGTAACCAGCCCCAAATAGGAAACTCGTTTATAAAACACACTGCCTCTAAAAACTCTACTAAACCTACCAATTCTAGCAAAAATTCAAATTCTACCAAAAATACAATTTCTACCAAATCTACCAGAGCTACCAAATCTACGAAACCTAATACTACTAAATCATACAACTCCACTAAAAATAGTGAGAAAATTTATAAAATTCATTTTAACGATAAAGTCCACTTACCACATGTCTACGTAAAATCTCAATATTCAAATAATCCGCTGGTTCTCTTGATAGACTCCGGTTCTAGTATTTCTCTAATAAAAAAATCTTCATTAGACACACAGCCTAAACTTACTACAGAAATAATAAAATTCAAAGGTATAGATGAAAATGCCCCCTATTCTGAAAGCTTTGGGCACTTTCAATTAGACTTTAAACTAGATAATTCTGAAACAATATTCGGAAAATTTCACTTAGTTTCAGAATCCTTGGGCTTTAATTTCGATGGAATTTTAGGTAACGATTTTCTGAAAAATAATAACTGCAACATTCTATACGGAAATAATATTCTTCATCTCGATAAAGGCTCATTACAAATTCACTTCACCAAACCTCAATATACAATACCAGCTCGTTCAGAAATGATGATAGAATGTAAGGTAACTAACCCTGAAAATACGTCTGGGTTTGTAGAAAAATCTGAAATCCAGAAGGGTGTATACCTATCCAGTTGCCTCACGTCACTGAAACCTAATAAACATGTTAATGTATCTATCCTTAATACTACAAATAATGATATAAATATACAAAGCTTTAATGTTGAACTCCAGCCATGTGACATTTTAAGTTCGAATAATATACATAATATAACATCCAATTACAATAAGCGAGCTTTTGAAGTACAGAAACAAATAAGAACATCTCATCTCAACTCAGAAGAATCTAAAACTCTTCTATCTCTTTGCCACAAATACTCTGATTTATTTTACCTTGACGGTGATCATCTTTCTAGCACTAATACTCTTAAACACGAGATTAAAACTACTAATTCACAGCCAATTCACGTAAAAAGTTACCGCTATCCAGAATGTCATAAAGAAGAAGTAAATAAACAAATCCAGAAAATGTTGAACCAAAATATTGTTAAACCTTCTAGTTCCCCATGGTCTTCCCCTATTTGGGTAGTTCCTAAAAAGCAAGACGCTTCCGGTCAGAAAAAATGGAGAATCGTAGTAGATTATAGAAAACTTAATGATATTACCATAGGAGATGCTTACCCTATTCCTAACATAACCGAAATTTTAGACCAATTAGGTCATAGCAAATATTTTTCTACACTAGATCTCGCCTCCGGGTTCCATCAGATTCAAATGGCTGAAGAAGATTCTCCCAAAACCGCCTTCTCAGTTCCCAATGGCCACTTTGAATATACTAGAATGCCCTTTGGACTGAAAAATGCCCCTGCAACCTTTCAACGTCTTATGAACACCGTCCTTACTGGTTTGCAAGGTCTACATTGCTTTATCTATTTAGATGACGTCATCATCTATTCTCATGATCTCCAGTCCCATATATCTAAAATTGAGTTAATATTTGATGCCTTGAGAAAACATAATCTCAAGTTACAGCCAGATAAGTGTGAATTTCTTCGAAGGGAAGTTGCTTATCTAGGTCATATCATTTCAGACAAAGGAGTGTCTCCCAATCCTGATAAAATTAAAGCCGTAGTATCCTATCCTACACCTAAAACACCCAAACATATTAAAAGCTTCTTAGGTCTCGTAGGCTATTATAGAAAATTTATTAAAGATTTTTCTAAGATTACTAAACCATTAACTTCCTTATTAAGGAAAGATGTAGAATTCATTTGGTCAAACTCACAGGAAGAATCATTCAATACTCTCAAAACAATGCTTACTATCGCCCCTATCCTTCAATATCCTGATTTTTCCAAACCATTCGTCTTAACTACCGATGCATCCGAATATGCACTTGGTGCAGTGCTATCTCAGGGTGAAATAGGTAATGATTTACCCATAGCTTATGCTTCCCGAACTTTAAATAAAGCAGAAGGAAATTATAACGTATCCGAAAAAGAATTACTTGGTATAATATTTGGTACAAAAACATTTAGACCCTACCTCTACGGTAGAAAGTTTAAAATCGTAACAGATCACAAACCCCTTGTTTATCTCATGAATTGTAAAGATCCCAGTAGTAAGTTATTACGCTGGAGATTAAAAATAGAAGACTTCGATTATGAAATTGTTCATAAACCAGGAAAATTAAATAGTAACGCCGACGCCTTATCAAGGCCACCCATACATAACATCGATGATATCGACCTTAATGATAATTTAACATATGAATCATACATTAGATCCCGTTCAAATCCTACAGCTTTTAATACTCAAATAACAGAATATAACCAAAATTTACTCGAATCATCATGCCTATACATGGCTTACCCAACTTCTATTGATTTAGATGAATCTAACCCTTACTGTGATAACATATTAAACCTATTAGAAAACCGAAATGATTTCGAAAACTCTGAGAGGGAATTACATAACATTAAAACATCAAACATAAACAATAAAACTTATTTTCATCTCTTTACTAAGGTCCATCACTATGACTGTGCCACTTACAGAGATATATTTGCAGTATTAAAAGAACTAAGAAATAACTTAATTACATCCCACCCCGTCGTGAATGAAATATCTATCTCGGATTTCGATAACCCCTACGATAAATTAAAATTTATGATTATTTACAAAATGATAATTTACATATTTCATAATACTAATATTAAACTAAATATTTACCACAATAAACTCATATATCCTACTCCCGACGAAATATCCACTGTCCTAAAGGACAACCACAACTCTCCTATCGGAGGCCATATTGGCTCAAATCGAATGTACAATAAACTCAAAGATACTTACTATTGGAGTGGAATGAAAAGGGATATTGAAAACTATGTAAGAAACTGTTCACTTTGTCAACAAAACAAAGCACTTCGAGCTTCTAATAAATCTCCGATGGAAATCACTACCACATCAATTGAACCCTTACAAAGAATATTTACCGATATTGTGGGTCCTCTTCCAGAATCCGGTTCCGAAAACTATAGATACATAGTTACATTCCAAGATGATTTGACTAAATATACCATGGGTTACCCCATTGTCCAATCCACTGCCGAACAAACCTCCGAATGTCTTATAAAATTTATTTCTCATTTTGGTATTCCTAAAACTATTCTTTCAGACCAAGGTGTCCATTTCATAGCCGACATATATAAACAGGTAGCAACTCTTTTTAAAATTAAACACTTATTCTCATCACCTTATCATCCCCAAACAAATGGTGCACTTGAGAGAAGCCATAGCACTCTCAAGGAATATTTAAAATCATATGTAAATGATAATCAAAATAACTGGCATAAATATCTCCCTACTGCATTAATATCCTATAATTCCACAACTCACTCTTCCACAAACTTTAGCCCCCACGAACTCTTATTTGGTTGTAAACCGTACTTACCAAGCTCTATCTATGATATAAACCCCACAGTCACCTATCCCGATTACATTAAAAATTTAAAACATAAATTTATTAATACAAGAAATCTAGCTCGTGAAAACATTGTTAGAAGTAAAGAAAGATCAAAACGTTATTATGATCAACATACTAGGGTAAAATCTTATAATGTTGGAGATTTGGTGTATATAAAATACCACCACAGGTTGCGTAAGGCCTTATCCCCGATATGGAAGGGTCCTTACAAAATAACCGCAGTTCACAGCAATAATAATGTCACAGTCCAAGTAGATAGGCGAAAAATCCGTTACCATTTTGATGAAGTAAAGCTAGCCCATGATAATTCCATTCCAGGGCCATCGCGCCAGCTGCCACCTCCGACACAAGAGTAATATCTCCTATTCAGTTATATAATGAATTGAGTTCTAACCAAAACAATATAGCACAGAATTTCCCAGTATCGTTAAGCATAGAAAACATGCACACTCTTCTAGATATTTCATCAGTCTCTAGCTTTCTTAATGGAACTAAATTAGTATTTGTAATAAGAATTCCATTAGTTATTTTACAAGAATATAATCTTTATCACGTTTATGCTCTCCCTACTCCACACCATATAAATAATCCTCATTCCTTCGCTATGATCAATCCATCCACTAGATTTTTAGCTATAACAGATGATAAATTAATGTACTCAACAATAGACTCTACGAGTGAGTGCAAAAGTGTAACAAAAGAATACTGTCTGTGCAAACTAAGTGATGTGCATTCTACCGCGACAAACCCGATTTGTGAAGTGAAAATCTTAACTAAACATATAAACAAATTACCAAAACCTTGTGATTATAAAGTAATAATTAGTGATATTGACGTTTGGCAAAAACTTAATATAATAATAAGTGGTTATATGTACAGTCTGATGTAACTAAACTATCTGTTAAGTGTAACAATACTCTTAGCGACTATGATATTGTTGGAACAGGAATCCTCAAGCTTCCTAAAGGCTGCAAGGCTTTTCATAATCTTTTACAATTTGTTGCATCTACAGAATACGAGTCTAAACTATATTTACCTTCTCCAAATTTTAATATTATAGAAGACGATTGCTGTTCCAAGAAAAGGATAAAATGTTTACCATATCTTTACCAATTCTTATAATTGTACTAGTTCTTTACAAGTTCATAAAGTTTACTATTTCTTTACTAGTTCTTATGATTGAAATAATTTTACTATATCTTTACCAATTCTTATAATGAAGATAATTGTACTAGTTCTTTACAAGTTCATAAAGTTTACTATTTTTTACTAATTCTTATAATTGAAATAATATTACTATATCTTTACCAATTCTTATAATGAAGATAATTGTACTAGTTCTTTACAAGATCATAAAGTTTACTATTTCTTTACTAATTCTTATAATTGAAATAATTTTACTATATCTTTACCAATTCTTATAATAAAGATAATTGTACTAGTTCTTTACAAGCTCATAAAGTTTACAATTTCTTTACTAATTCTTATAATTGAAATAATTTTACTATATCTTTACCAATTCTTATAATGAAGATAATTGTATCGTTCTTTACAAGTTCATAAAGTTTACTATTTCTTTATTAATTCTTATAATTGAAATAATTTTACTATATCTTTACCAATTTTTATAATGAAGATAATTGTATAGTTCTTTACAAGCTCATAAAGTTTACAATTTCTTTATTAATTCTTATAATTGAAATAATTTTACTATATCTTTACCAATTTTTATAATGAAGATAATTGTATAGTTCTTTACAAGCTCATAAAGTTTACAATTTCTTTACTAATTCTTATAATTGAAATAATTTTGTATTAGCATAGATTAATTTATATGTCACTGTCAGTGACCATTACTGTATATGACACTTGTCTATGGAATACATGATTAGACTCATTACCAGTAAACGTGGCTCTACCAAAATAACCATTGTTTTATTTAAAATTGTTAATAGTTTAACATTATTAAAATAAGATACAATACATGGCGCAGCCGTTCCGCGAACCTAAATTACAAAATTATTAACGCACGTAAATACAAGATTGGTAATATAAAATCAGATTGAATATCAACTTGCCGACTGGGCATCGCATGGCCGAAGAAATAAGTGATACAACAAAAGATATGGCTGGTATCGAATACAGAATGCCTTCAGCGCTATCCATGGACAACGTTGAAGACTTGTTACCCAGATGGAATAAGTTCAAGCAACATTTTCAAATTTTTCTCACGGCGGCGGGTTTTGAAAGGTTATCGGACACAAGAAAAGCAGCCATATTATTAAACACCATTGGAGAAGAAGCACAGGATTTATATTTAAATATATTGAAGAAAGATGACGACGGACATAAATATGAACAAGTAATCAAAGCATTTGATGATTACTTCACTCCCAAACAAAATGAAGTTATAAATACATTTAATTTCAATAATAGAAATCAAGAAAATGGAGAAAGTTTTGACAATTTTTACACTAGCATCAAAAAATTGGTAAAAAATTGCAATTTTAAAGACTTGGAAGACAGGATGTTACGAGACAGAATCGTTATGGGTATTAAAGACAGGAAGCTACAACAGAAACTGTTAGAGGTCAGTGAACTCACACTGGACCAGGCAGTGAACAAATGTCGAGCAGCGGAGTTGTCGCAGGAACATGTCAAAATTATACAGAAGCAAGCCGAATCTGCATTAGCAGTAGATGCAATCTCCCAACGTCCAGAACACAACAGCAATAATAAAGCTAAGTATACCAATAATTACAGTAGGTATAAACAGTCAAACAATAATAATTTCAGTAAAAAATATTATCACTGTTTAAAATGTAACCGAGAACATAGTCCTAGGCAGTGCCCAGCATATGGGAAAAGATGCACTAATTGTCAGAAACTTAATCACTTTGCTTCAGGATGTACAATTAAAAATGTGCATGATCTGGAGAAAATTGAACATATTGATCTTAATCATGACAATAATTTGGTACAGGATTTATGACTAATTAAAGTATGTCATTCCATAGGTAACACTATAAACCTTCAAAATAATGAGTGGTTGCATACTTTAAAAGTTGAGAACAAATATGTTAATTTTAAATGTGATACGGGGTCACAAGCAAATGTCTTGTCACTGGATGAACTAAGAAAAATAGTCGATGATGAAAGTCCTAAGTGGTCTGAGACTAACATAATATTAGAAGCATTTGGTGGAGCAACAATTAAGCCATTAGGCAAAACAAGTTTAACATTATTAAATAATGGTGAAAAATTTAAGACTGAATTTATAATAATTAATCAACTTGTTAAACCAATATTAGGAATAAACACATTAGTAAAGTTAAACTTACTTAAAAATATCAATAGTATTCACAGTGTTACTCACATTAATAATAAACAAAAGAAATTAATTATTAATAAAAATGCTAAATTGTTTCAGGGAATCGGTGAATTTAAAACACCATTAGAGTTACACATTCAGGCTGGAGTAAAGCCCGTGATAAAGCCACCACGGCGGATCCCACTTGCATTAATGGATCGTTTAGCAGCCAAATTAAACAGCCTCATGAAGCACCAGATTATTGAGAAAGTAGAACATCCAAAGTCATTTGTAAGTAACCTGGTCATAATAGAAAAAAGTGATGGAAATCTTCGAATTTGTTTAGATCCTAAAGAGTTGAATAAAGTATTAATTAGAGAATACCATCTGATTCCGACCTTGGATGAATTAATTGCCAAATTAAATAATAAATCTATATTTTCTGTTGTTGATCTCTCTGATGGCTTTTACAATATTCGTCTTTCAAATAATTCAACAGACTTATGTACATTTAGTAGTCCTTTTGGATGTTATAAATTTCTAAGATTACCTTTTGGATTGTCAGTTGCACCGGAAATTTTCCAAAAATACAGTGAAAATGTGTTTGGAGACATACAAGGTGTGGTAATCTACTGTGATGATCTGTTAATATGCGGTGAGAATGAGGAAGATCATGATAAAATATTAAAACAGGTATTTGAAAGAGCTCATTTGCACAATGTTAGATTCAACGAAAGAAAATTTAAATATAAATTAAAAGAAGTAAAATTTTTTGGCCATATTTTTTCCAAGGAAGGAATGAAAGTTGATCCAGACCGTGTAAAAGCAATTTTAAATATTAAGAGCCCAAATAATAAAAAAGAATTACAAATATTTCTTGGAATGGTAAATTATTTAAGAAAATTTATTTGTAAACTAGCAGAACTGATAGCACCGTTACAATCATTGTTAAAGAAGGATATTCATTGGTTTTGGACAGAATATCATGAAAATAGTTTTTGTAATGTAAAAAAATGCATTTCTAACGCTCCTGTTTTGCAAAACTTCAACAGTTTTTTACCAATAATAATACAGTGTGATGCTAGCAAAGATGGGTTAGGATGTTGTTTAATGCAAAATGGTTTGCCAGTCACATATGCATCTCGAAGCTTATCAGAGGCAGAACGAAATTTTTCACAAATAGAAAAAGAGTTATTAAGTGTGGTATGGGCAACTAAAAAGTTTCATTATTATATCTATGGAAAAAAATGCACAATATTAAATGATCATAAACCACTAGAAACAATATTAAAAAGGGGTCTACATGAAATTCCATCTGCTAGGCTTCAAAGACTTAAATTAAAATTATTAAAATATGATATTCATTTTAAATACTTGAAAGGTCGGTTAATGCATATTGCTGATTTATTATCACGTTCATATCTAAATGAAACTGAAGAAAATCAGTCTTATATGCATGAGGTGATTCACTGTATTGGCTTAGCTTCCTATTTACAATGTACTGAGGATCAGAAAAACATATTACAGACAGAAACCTCCAAAGATGATGAACTATGTAAACTTATAACATTTATTAATAATGGTTGGCCAGAAAATATAAAAAATATACCTGACCCTCTAAAATGTTATTACAAATTTAGACAAGATTTATCAGTTGATCAACAATTGATTTTTATGAATCATAGACTAATTATACCACAATCATTGCGAATAAAATTTCTGTATAATCTGCATGAAGGACATATAGGAACGTCTAAAATGAAACAAAAATCTAGAATGCTATATTACTGGCCACAAATGGATTCTCATATAGAAAGTTTTATCAAAAAATGTGTAATATGTCAAACATATCAAAATAACAATATTAAAGAGCCTCTATTATCTCATGAAGTACCAAGGTTGCCTTTCTCAAAACTAGGGATAGATATAATGGAATTTAGAAGAAAAAATTATCTAATTATATATGATTACATGTCAAAATGGTTGGATATAAAATGCATCACAAGCAAATCTGCCCGTAGTGTCATAGATGTACTAATTGATATATTTTCCTCTTTTGGCATACCATCAGAAATTGTGGCAGATCATGTTCCTTTTGATTCATATGAATGCAAAAAATTTGCTTCCGAATGGGGTTTTAAGTTTACATACTCCAGCCCTAGATATGCACAGTCAAATGGTATGGCAGAACGTGGAGTTCAAATTGCTAAAAAATTGCTTATTAAATGTTTTGAGGATAGAACTGATTACAGATTGGCATTGCTTCAATATAGATCATCTCCAGTATGTGGTACAAATTTCACTCCATCACAATTGTTAATGAACAGAAATATAAAGACTAAGTTGCCCGTCACACATCAGTATCTTGAACCAAAACTAAATGCTAATGTAAATATGGAATTAAATAAAATTATAAGCCGAAATGTTAAGACTTATAACAAGAGAACAAAACAAAAACCTAATTTTAGGTTAAATGAATATGTATGGTTTAAGAAAGAGCCAAATATAAACAAATGGAGTTCAGGCCAAATTGTTAATAAGAATAAGTATCGGTCATATGTCATAAATGATATAAATGGATGTAGTTATATAAGAACTTCTTATCATATTCGATCTCAATAATCTGGTGAATCTTTCAAATATGAATGTGTAGACTCATCCTTGATGATCATCAAGTGTCTTTGTTTTAATATTTTATATAAGTTCTTGAGAATTTTGTTGTTGGTTAATATAGGCATTAAAAGATAAGGTAAACATGTAATTGTAGAATAATAATAATTATATTAAGTGTTTATCTTTCTTTTTTTTGTAATTTTTTTTTGTGAAAGGAGAGAGATGTATTAGCATAGATTAATTTATATGTCACTGTCAGTGACCATTACTGTATATGACACTTGTCTATGGAATACATGATTAGACTCATTACCAGTAAACGTGGCTCTACCAAAATAACCATTGTTTTATTTAAAATTGTTAATAGTTTAACATTATTAAAATAAGATACAATACAAATTTTACTATATCTTTACCAATTTTTATAATGAAGATAATTGTATAGTTCTTTACAAGCTCATAAAGTTTACTATTTCTTTACTAATTCTTATAATTGAAATAATATTACTATATCTTTACCAGATCTTAAAGTCAAAATAATATTACTATATCTTTACCAGATCTTAAAGTCAAAATAATGTTACTATATCTTTGCCAGTTCATGTAATAATTCTATTTCTTTACTAGTTCTTAAAATCAAAATAAGTTTACTATTTCTTTACGAAAATAATTTTACTAGTTGTTAATGTTTTTATTTCTTAAAATCCAAATAAGTTTACTATTTCTTTATCAATTAAAATGTCCTTTTCTAAGATTAAAATAAACTGTATATTTTCATTACTTGTTAATAACATTGAAATTGTTTTTACTATTTCTTTACTAGTTTCTAAGATTAAATTGTTTAACTGTTTTTCACTTTTGTATTTATGGTGTCTCAATCTACTCGCATTCTTTCTTTTTTCCAATGCTTCGTCTTAAAGGGGGGAGGTGTTACAGCCCTACTCTCTCTAGGCAATTATTGCAGAGCCGGCAAGCCACTGACATCAATAGGCTAAGCATCGATCAGCAGTAATTGCCTATAAATACTAAATCTTTTGTAAATTTGTTAGAGTCCTCTGGTAATTAGCTAAAGCTATTCAACAACGGACCTGGTTTTTGCCTGCCGGTTGGATAGCCCTAAACTACATTACCAAACCCGGATCCGGTAGACCTTTTAGGTCCCGTAGATTGAGGCTCCAGTACTGTGTAGTACATAATAAATCTCAGCTCCAGTACTATAGTGTTTGTTTTTAAAAACACCCTAAGTATCCGGGACTAACAGTTCCACTGCTGGGTTCGGGCACTTTAGGGGATTGGACAGTATACCCGCCACGCTTGTCCAAGGAGGCTTGGCCGGTTTGACACATCGATTATCTCGACGTATAGATTTCATCACGATGTTTTCCTTCACCGTTGTTAGGACGTAATTATTGTAACAATACGCACATTAGGTCAGAAAACTACCTTAGCGGTGCATGTGTTCCCTCCAGGATTCGAACACGCGTCGTGCGAGTGAGACACGTGCTTAGCGCATCATTACATGAATAAAACCGTAGAGGTAAAATTTCTGTACAATGAAAAAAATGCCTAAAACCGAGTCAGGAGGATGTAAGAAGTGAAATAGAACTCATTTTGTTTTTTTTTAAATTTTGATTTAAATGAAAGATTTAAGAAAGATTTAAATGAAATTTTGAATTGTGGTAGGTTATATTCCTGGTAACCATACTTTTGATCCCGAAAAATTACAGAGTTCCCGTGAGATACTCGTAATTAAAAAACTAATCTAACGTGAGAGAAAGGGAAGCTAGACAGACTGGCGCCGTAACGCGTTACGAAACGAAGCGGTTTACCCTCCCATAAGAAGTTATCACTTACATTCCACGCGGAAGAATTCGCGGACAGAATATTACAATAAATCTGAATAAAATTGTACCTCCCAAAAAATTGCACACAACCATCTCCAAAAGCTCTCGATACATTGTTCTCCTTCAAACGGGGCCCATTGTTCCTTTTCAGTTAAACGTTGAAAAGCGTCTCCGATTATCTCTTCTAATCTACGCTACGCCTTAGGTAAGTCTTCTGATGAGTGCTGCTTCTAATCCAATTTACAACGAGCTTGTCGTTATACTGTCTGTTCTTGATTAATGCTTGTGTTTTTCTGATTCTGTAGCCATTTTGACTTTCCTATTACTTTAAAAACCAATAAAAGACTCAGTTAGTAATACTGTAATACATCTTTGAGAATCATGAAATCGACATATTTCATCCCTGTTACCCCTGCTCGTTACCACAAGGTAAAATGTTTGTAACAGAAAAAGTTGGGCCTCTCATCAAAATGAAGTTACTCACGGAAAATTAGCTTGATAGTAATAGAAGCAAAAATGGACGGTGTATCCCCGACTATAATATAGTTACGAGTGCGGGACTCGAATTAAAATGCCGTTGGAATTACTATAGAATTTATTAGAACTATTCAAACAAATATAACACAGGTACAAATATAACTGGCCACAACCAGTACCAACTACACGATTCAATAACATGCTCAAAGTCCGTTAGTATATCGCTTATCAATGTGCACGTCTCGCTCGTATCGTAATCGTCGCTTGACTGCCGATCTCCCCCTTGGGCCATTGTTGCACCAATACAATATGGCTGCCAGCCTGCATAGATCGGAGTTCTTAGAATCAGTTCGACACACCTGCCTAATGACTGCCACAAAAGATGAAAATACACAATGGCCTATTTTTCTCATTACGAATGTTATGAACACAAAGTAAACAAATGAAGTCCAAATGCGGGAAAGTAATAAACTGGGAGGCAGGTGTGCATTCACTTTTTGTCGGCTTGTAATACTATTATTGTGTGGTTAAAAAGAAAATAAATTGAGTTCTTACAATCTTGAATACTGGGGTGCCAACAACGGTTTTTTTTTTCATTGCTGTAGTTCTACAGACAGGCAGACGGCCCATTTGATGGAAAGCGGTTACCAACGCCTATGGACATTTGCAACACCAAATGTGCTACAAATGCGCTGCCGTTTAGGTTATCATGTATAGGAACCACGTTTGTAATATATTGGATTATTATGCAAAATGGCAGATAAAATCTTATCAAAATATCCTTTTGGCGGATGCCCAAGCTGCACGTATTCAAATTAGATGTCAAGAAAGCAGAGCGCTTGTTGCTGCCACAATAGTGCTACACAGTGTGTATCAGATAAGCCTAACTGAATATCAAATTGCAGTTTTAATAAAGTAATATTAAAACTGCAATTTGATATTCATACATTCAATCGAAAACATCCTACATCTTAAGAACAACTAAACGCATATTATAACAAAACAATTTGCGTTGAGAACATCTTTTAAGCTTACATGCTTCATTTTTTAATTTTTCCACTTTACAGTTTAATAGTTAGAAGGGGCGATAACATTTTCAGGACTGGTATCTAAGACCTGACCATCTATTAAAATAACGTGATTGAAGAAAATTTTTGTTTTTAACCGACTTCAAAAAAGGAGAAGGTTCTCAATTGGAATGTTGAAGATAATATATATTAATAATAAGATATTATAATTTATAATAGCTTTAGAAAAAAGTATATTTTATACTTTGCAGTTTTGAAGTCTATTTTTTTCAATGAAGTTTTATTTATTTATATCAAGAATTAATCTATCTATGACCTTCAAAATATTCTCTTACTTTAAATAAAACTTTTGACTTTGAATTTTTCCACAGTCCACAGGACAATTTACACTGCATCGTTTTATTATATGTTAAGTAGGTAGTTTATTTTACAAAATCCAAGTTACATATTTCCAAATCTTGATTTTTATCTCGATTTTACTAAGTAACTTTACAGTGCTAAAGAAGGTACGTCTTATCATTGAATTTCATTCATGTAGACCCAGTAGTTTTTGAGAAGACGACTGTTACATACTCAGACAGACGCACAGACGAGACGGCGTTATGGGGTTCGGATTTGAAAAACGGCTATAAACGCTAAACAAAATTCTGACTAAAGCCACGGTCCGAAACAAAGAAATGATTAGAAGTACCTGTAAACTCAATTTGATTCAGCAAAAGTACTTCCTTGTTCGTTTCATGTTTATATTTCTGGTTTAGACGCAACATAATCTGTTTTAATGAAATTTCTGCCGCTTTATTATGCGCAGTAATCCCTCCAAACACCGGCGGACCTTTAAGTTTTCCGATGTTATTAAATCTTTCTTTATATAAGCTAAATGCCCATTATAATCCCTATTACGAATCGCTCTATTAAAGTGGTTTAATATTTTGATAATTTGCTTATTTAATATTTATTTATAACTAGCTTCTGCCCGCGACTTTGTCCGCGGGAAGTAGTAAAAAAAACCTGCTTTTGAAACATTCTTCATTGGTGCTCCGCTCCTATTTGTTTTAGCATGATGATATATAGCCTATTTTCTCGATAAATGGGCTATCTAATTCCTGAGATTAGCACGTTCAATCAAATAAACAAAGGAACAAACTTTTCAGCTTTATACATTAGTATAAGATTAGCCGTGCCAGATAAACTTCGTTTGTGTTGCCAACGACGTTTTTTGTTTTGAATTGCACAGCGTATATTCAGTGAACTGCAAGGGTGGCACCAAAAACGCGACCATAGGAACCAAGACTGGTTAGGCGCTTTGGATTTCTCTCCTTTCCGCAAATCCGCATTCACGCCAATTAAACAGATGAATCAGAAGACGTGTCGAGGGTCCAAGTAACGAGTATTAGGGACCTGCAGGTTTGTGCCGCTTACTTTCTAGCCGGCTGTGGATTATTACCACCTTCCACCATACCTTAGCCACCCGCATCACCAATGATATTTATCGGAATAAATAGTGAACTAAGTGTTGATCCGGCATTTGAGTTAGTTTTGTGTCGAATTTCATTTAAATACTTTCTAACAGACATACAGACAAAAAAATCTAAAAACTGTGCTCGTATTTTCGGAATCTCTTGGTCCCAATTAACGTCTCCTTTTTTAAATTTTAAGAAAGAAACAATCTAATATTAGATTAAGTGGTAACAAAAATAGACTTATTTTCTTATTCTTTTCTTTATCACAAGGTTTTTTCAAGTTTTATACAGAGGTTATTATAGATAGGTTACAGAATTACTTTTCAAGAATAAATGTATATGTTTGCTATAACTCCATTAATAAATAATAAATAATTATCAAGGTTCTGTTGTCAAAGACTATACTTCTATAATCACAGATTTGACCAAGGCTATACTGTTAATTTGACTTAAATAAAATAAACAAAATAGTATATATGCGCGTGTGTGTCAAATACACGTCAGTGTGTGTAATGGTTTTATTATTGATTTAATGTACTTTTATGGATAATTAAAAAAATATTATCAATATGTACTCCTTCTTTGTATAAACTATAAGTGTGTAAAATTTCATATTCCTCCGTCTGCACAACTTTCGTAAAAAGGGGTACAAATAATAAAACTACGTTTTAACGGTTTTAAGCGCGGTAATTTATTTTATTTAGGTTTATCCGACGTTTCGGCCGCTTTTCAGTTGCCGTGGTCACGGAAGACAAAGATGACATTTGTCAAACGTGTATTGTCAAAGTTTTTATTCAGCCTACCGCCAACTTGTTCATTTTAATTATTTAGTTTTAATTTTGTTTATGGATATTATTTACTCTATGGGAGCCTAATCTAATTTACCACCGCTTCACAACATGTTGTGGCTTGAAGAGAAGAAGCGGCGCAAGAAACTCTTCAACAAACATGCCTAGTTCTAAATTTTTTTATATAATATTAAAATGAGTGGAAGGAAAAAATAAAAGAAATTATCAGTCAAGTTCGTTGCACGCAGAAAGAGCTCACAGTGTCTTGAGGTCTGGCAGTTGGTTTTTGCTGGGTTTGGGTCTTAATAGTTTTGATGATTGGATCCCAAACAGGTGGTACCTGCCAACCATCTTCTCTATTGAAATTTGGGTGTTTTTTGATTTCAATAGCCTCACGCATCATTCTTGGTATGAAACAATTCTCTTTCGCGAGGATTTGTGGGTTATCGAATCTGATGTAATGGTTCGGTTTATCCAGCGTGTGTTCACTTATTATTATGTTATGATTTATTATCACTTATTATGTGTACATGTTGCGAAAACTTAAGAAAATATTAAGGGGTACAAAGTTTTTGCTGTGTTTTGTTTTCGTGTGTTCTTCACGAATGAATATATAGATATATGTTTGTTATAAATGTATGTACTAGGTATGTATATGTGTCTGTAAGTTTCTGTATGTATTTTTTTTTCAATAAATAAATTTAATGATCATTTAGATATAAGAACCTATATACTTATGCTATAAGCTTTAATGTAACAACCCTGCCTGTTATTTTCCAATCTCGCTAGACCCACAGGTTTGCTGGAAGAAAACTCTTTTTAGAGTTAAACTCGCATTTGTACATCGCCACTATTTTTTAGTTTTATTTGTAACCATTTTGTATGTACAATGAAGAATAAAATTTTAGTCTGTAAGTATATTTTTAAGTGTTATCTATCCATCTATACTTTTTAATGATGAATAAATAATATTTGTTAAAAGTGGTAAAACTTCCAAATGTAATTTGCAATAACGACATTAGGTACCTAAAGGTCGTACACAGACTTCGGTAATCATAAAGGCTCTCGACAAACGTGGCTACTAATTTGTGGGGTCGTGTAAAAATGGCTGGGAAACTGCAAACTGCGGCGATTTGCTCCCGTTCCCCGCAGGAAATGGCAGGAATAAGAGGGCATTGTAACACTGAAATTACGCTCAAGTGGGAATCTGGCCGATTCAACCGTGTTTTGTGCCGCGTCGTTGAGTGGCCGACTCGGTACTCGTGCATTTGACAATCTTATAGTAGATTATGCTCAGACGTTTCATCACTTGGTTTCTAGTTTTAAAATTTCATTTATCATTGACATGATTATATATACTAGCTGTGCCCGCGACGTTGTCCGCGTGAAATTTGTTTTCAATTCCCCCCCCCCCCGGTTTCGAAAAATTCTTCATTGGTGTTCCGCTCTTATTGGTCTTAGCATGATAATAATAATATATATCCTATAGCCTTTCACGTCAAATGGGCTATCTGACACTGAAATAATTTTTCAAATCAGACTAGTAGTTCCTGAGATTAGCGCACTCAAACACCCAAACAAACTCTTTAGCTTTATATATTAGTACAGATTAGATAACTACTCCATGGATGATACAAATATACAATAACATAGTAAGTAATATACATTAATTACAAACCAACTTTAGCAGTGCTCTTCTAATTAACGCAGTACATATTACTAATTTAACTTTTTGAACAACTAGACAGCACTTGGGAGTGGAGATGAAATCAAAAGAGCTCATCCCATTAGCGTGTGTGTTGCGGTTCCTTAACGAACCTCCCTTCAACGCAGCACTAATTATATCTAGCACATTAAAATCCTGCAAGCCGAGAGTGGGGGGAGGAGGGGGGGCATCGTCGCAACACGTCGCTTCGTTAGTAGATAACCTTATTTTTAACCGAGTTCCAAAAAAAGTGGGTTCTCAATTAGATTGTATGTTTGTTACACGATTTCTCCGTTAAGTGTGTATTGAATTCAATTTTTTTTCGAAAGTTTTTTCGTTTCGATCACTTATGTGGTCCCATTGCCGCCAAGTCAGGATTTGATGATTGGAGCCCAGGGAAATCGAAAGCAGCCCTTGTTGATGAGCGCCTAGACTCACTGCAAATTTGTATACGCGACAAAACGTGTGCCAGTAGTGCAGTTGCTACAGGTGTTTATGTTATTTTTTAATATATTGAATATATTAAACTAAAAAGTAGAAAATATTACTGGTGTTAAAATAAAATCACCATTTGATTTTGAGGTGTTTGTGGACTGTAGATTGGTTCAATGGGGGTGGAAGAAACTCAACGAATGCACCTGCTCTTGATTCTCTTCTTCTGCTCCAGGTCAACAACAGGTCCGAAGAGTTTTTCACTTATTTATATATTTGTCACTTCGCGAGACGTGCGCACAGTCTTAATTGTAATAGCGGTTTTTTTATAACGTCGGAGCGGTGAAATTAATGCGTGTGGTGCAAGCGACGTACTGAGACGGAAACAGGCTTGCATCTCTTGTCGTGCGTTTTTAATGTAATTTTACAAATTACTTGATGCGGCGAGAATAGGACGGGCGGGGAAGGTTTACTGATATGGCAGGTATAAAATAAATTGAAAATGCGATAATTAATTACCAATTACCTTTTTAATAACAACAAAGACCACCTCTAAGTAAAAAGCAAAAAATATTTTCTACAACATCTTGAAGTCGGTGCCAAGTAAAACATCAAAATTTGAATTGAAAATTTGAATAATTCACCGACTTCAAGATTTTTTAAAAAACACTAGAGTTTGCTTCGAAACTGCGCCTCGTGTCAAATCCTTAATACATAAAGACTTAATTCGTTTTTTTTTAACAGTAATAACAAAGAAACTAATTCCATATAATAATATTATAGTGTACACATCTGCCCAGCAAAACATAGAGACGAGTCCAAGCCGACCTGATTTGAACTAATACAATCAATGACGACATGGTGTTTATCACAACGTAGGTATTTGTTAGTAAATTGAAAAAACGCGAATGCAGCGCATTAGCAAAATAGATAGCGATCTATCCTAATCCTCCTCCTCGAACCATTTACAAAGATAAGATACATGTAAATTTATGTATTTACTAGCTGTACCCGGCAGACATTGACCTGCCTTTAAAAAATGAAAATCTAGAACCCTATTCCAGCGTCATCTACCTGGTTCAAATTAAAATCTAAATCATCCCAGAAGAAAATTATAAAAATACTAATATAGTTATTAAAGAATAGGGGTTGATCGTAGAGGGTTTAAAATTTAGGGTTGTATGTATTTTTTAATTTTGTATCATAAAAAAATAAAAATGAAAAAATGTATCAAAAACTTAAAAAATATATTTTGGGGTGGACTACCCTTAACATTTAGGGGGATGAAAAATAGATGTTGGCTGATTCTCAGACCTACCCAATATGCACACAAAATTTCATGAGAATCAGAGAACACGAGAATTTTATATTTAAGATTATTATACATTTACCTTACAGCGTTACATCGGAAGCATTCGGCTGCCTCTGGTCACTCTCATCTTTCCGTTTTACCCCGGTGTACCTCCGATCTAAAATAATTAAAAATAAACGTTAGCGAAGTTGTAAAGAGGGTTGATGGGGATTGTGGGAGGGTTTTGTCTAAGCACTTAAAAACTTTCTGATGAACGCTTAAAAGTTGCTGTGTTTATAATGCCATGATTAATTTCTGGACTTTTCGAGATCTGCATTTAACGGGGAGGTTTTGAAACGACTCCGTTAAGATAAAAGATTTATTTCTTTGTTTAAATGAATCTTCTATTTTGTTTTGAAATATAAATTAACAGCTGTTGAATTCATTTTGTGACTTTATCGTCGTATAACTTTACTACCAATATGGCCAACACTTTAGACATAACCCCTGGAGGTAAATTTTAGCCTAGTTTAATTTTTCAAATGTTACCCCAAAAGCGAACAAGAAAACCAGTTCATGGAAAAAAATCATTTAATTTAAAAACAAGATGTCATGTTAATTTGCGTCGATACTTCCATCTTCCAGCCACTAACATTTCTGTTGGTATAGCTGTTGCACAACACAAGGCCCTAAAACGCCGCAAATACTCAGCGCTACATATTTGCAATTTTTGGGGTTCAGGCCTTGGGACCATGAACCAGCTTTATCGATACATATGTCATGTCTTACGTGACCAAAATACTGGTTTATACCTCGGGCAATGCATTAGCGTTGTCATTGGCACGTTTCTAACTTATAGAAATTGAGAGGAAGAAGATTAACTTGGCATGGGCATATAATGAATGGAGAACGAAAATATTAAAGGAAGACCAAAAAAATATGTATCAATTGTGTGTAAGATGAGCATGAAAGTTTGTGGTGTAAAAGGGTATATGTGCTAGAATAGAGGAGTGTGGTAGAAAATATATTATACCAAACCCAAAAAATTTGAAAATAAATTATTATTAGATTAGTTTCAGTCAAACATACTTGTCGGTAAACTTGTACTGATATCCGTTTTAATAGGTGTATACAATTATACTCTTGAGCCTTGAAAGAAAATAATTATTCACATTATTCGACCATTTTTAAAAACCTCAAAAGAATCGGAGCATTTAAAATGTAGGGATTTTAAAATGTGTCCTTAAGTCTCAGTTTCACATGTATATGCATGTGGGTAAAACGGGAACAATTCCACGCGGCACTCTCAAGTGCTTTGGGCTTTTATTTCAACACAATAGGGATGGGACACGACTCTCTGAACTTATCCCCGTTGTTGAACTGAAAGCTGTACAGATGATCAGCGAACTGAAAACGATTGAAAGGTAAAAAAGCAAGAATGTTGTTAAGCTGCTTTAAAGTTTCTCAGCCGGCTTTAGTTTTATTTTACATTAAATTAATGATAATTTTTTGAAATTATTTTATTGAAATAAATCTATATTTTAATACGTGAACCATAATTATGTCTACTTCTGTTGTACCCCTTTTTGCGAAAATTGCGCGGATGGGGGTAGTATGAAATTTCGCACACTTATAGTTTATATAGAGAAGGAGTGACGAATGCTAATACTTTTTAAATGTATGTATGTATATAAAAAATACATTAAATCAATAAAAAAAAACATTACACAAACCACCATGTATTTGACACACACACGCATATAAACTCTTGTTTATTGTTAAAGTCAAATTAACAGTGTAGCCTTGGCGAAATCTGTGATTATAGAAGTATAGCTCTAAGCTAGCTATAAGCTCAGAAAGGCTTTATTCATCAGAATTCATCATACATGAATTCTGATGAATAAATGGGTATTTATTTATTAAATTAACATCTTTTGTAATATTCAATCACTTTACTATAAACTTCAAACTAATGTATCTGTTGCATAAATACAATCATATCTCTTGATATTAACACTGTTATAAATTCACTTTGATCGAGGAAATGGATCACGTTTCGTCGAGTACTTGGCGCGCTGGCAACCATTTCCTATCTTCTTTTTGACGGCCACAATGCTTCCTTAGACACGACGCTCCGCGAGAGTGACATTGACAACATATTTCTTTTGACAGTACGTTTCAATGAATACCCTACATATGAAAATATCTTGTCCCAAGAAATCACAATATTTTAATTAAATTATTGACATTATTTTTTTGAGAACTTATTACGTTAAGAAGTTAAAGGCATCGTTTTAAAATAAATGTAATTTAAAATAGAAGGTTTTATACCATGATTTCGTTACTTTTTTTTTAATAGTGTAGTATCTATAATCGGACAGTAACAAAAAATCAATGAATTCATTTTATTGTTTCCAATCAATCTAATATCCTGATCCTGATTTATAACATTTGGATTATAATTAATCCGAATGTTGCAACATAGGATGTAAGTAAATCAGTAATTAATATTAGTCACTTAACATGCGAAACTGGCAAGTTCAATTTTTATCGTAGGCATTTCCAGGTAAGTAATAAGCTATAAAAATAATTTTATTGCAAAAAATGCTTGTTCGCAAGTTAATTATCTACTTAACAAACGCAAATATAATTAAAGCTTTAAAAAAATCTATGTCTTTATTAACGTTTCGGGTACACGCTATTTGAGTTGCACGTCGCTCTCAACATGTCACATCACTATCGTTCCACTCTGTAGTGGGCTCTCAAGCAAAACCCCCTGTCCGGACAATGACTCGCTCGATTCCCACTGATTACTTCCACTCGTACTTCTGTTTTTTTATTTCAAGTATTAAAGTAATTTTGTTTTTTGATGTTTGAAATGCTGACAGCACTCGAGATGTTTTATTATTCATATTTCGTTTTACAATAAAATGTCGTCTAATTGGGTAATTTTAATTAATAAAAATGTTTGAATAGAGGGATTGCTCGTTTAATTGCAAAATATCTTGCCTGTGGATTTTTTCCCGAACAAACGGATGAACAGACAAGATAATTAAAAAAATGAATCGTGTCTTCCGTCGTTGATATAGTTTTTTTTATTAGCTGCAATGTACTAACACGGCATGTTCAAAATTTTATAATACTATATTTATATTTTATCTGGAAATATGCAAAACAATTTACAGGTGACATTTTGAGGCAGCTTACATGGGGATGTCCAGATAATAATATAATTAATAATAAATCGGTAGACAAACACACACATTGTATATTCCCAAGCAGGGCTTGAAATGAAATCAAATGTGGTATCGTTATTTCTAGCCATTTTACCGGTAAAAATATATAACGTCGTCAAAATTTAACATGTCAGAAATCAAACCCAGAGTATTTGATTTCCAACGAGTTCGACCGGTTAAGCCTTGACACATAATTGCATACCATTTTCAAGTAAATTTATCTAAGTGTAAAACTAGGTCAAAACGCATCATCGAGATGAGATCTATACGTTAACAACACTTCCCCCGTTTCCCCCTGGGCTGAGAGGAGCTCGGGGTGAGTTTCACACGTCATTACCCCCATTAAAACTCCGTTGGTTAATTAAACTTTGACCAAACTACCGACGACTTGGAACAAGTTCAGTGATATTGGATTTGTACATCGACATTGTTGTATCAATATATGGATGCATTGTACATATTTCTTAACCGATACGATACTATTGTTACGAGCTACAGGACACGAATAAAAGTAAACGCCGTTGGAATTACTATAGAGTTTATTAGAACTGTACAAACATGTATAAAACAGGTACAAATAAAACTGGATGCAACCAGTTCACACTGCACGATTCAATGCAATTCAACACGCACAAAGTCCGTCAGTATATCGCTAATCGAAAGTACTACACATGTCTTACTCGTATCATAGTCGTCGCTTGACTGCCCCGCCCCTCCGTTCGGGCATTGTTTTATACTAAACTGTATAATAGAATAAAGAATCGCGTTAGCCGAGTCAATCCCGCACACCTGGCAAGCTTCGATTGCCACAAAACAAGTTCAATAACCATAGCATGTTTATCTGGATTAAACATTCTAAACACTAAGTAAACAAAAGAATCCCAAGGCTGCGGAGCGGACGGGCAGCCAATCCTATTAGTTAATACTTCTCCGTTTCTCCGCTTCGAAGCCATTCTCCGGTTTAATGGGCAGGCAGCCTTACAGTGCGCAACCTACAATGTTATATTCGAGCAATTACATCGATGAGGGAGGAGAACCAAGCATTACAGTGCGCAACCTGTAATAATACAATATTTAATATTTTGATGCAACTTGTAACACAACGACCGCTTCATTTGATAATGACATCTGAGATTATTGAATCAACTAAGTGTTAAAGCCGAATCATAAATGTTTTTTTACAGGCGAATGCTCGTGGCGATGATGCACCTTTTCCTAATAAATGCGCAAGTAACTCGCTTTCATGGAATGATACTCCATTAATTCTTCATAAGTCGTTCTGTAACATACTTCTGTATAAAGCTTATATAAAAAAAGAACTTGAGATATAAATAGAACAAGAGAAATATATAAAGAAAAACAATTTTTAGCCAGACGTGTTGCTGGGGAATTTCTTGCCGCCTCTTCTCCTTAACAGCAATAACACATTGCGAAGCAGTGTACATAGATTAGGAATTAAAATGAAGTTTTAACCTATATGTATGACCTTCTAAAAGTGTACTCCAGTAGAACTTATTTTGAATATAAACTTTTGAATTTGAATTTTATCATGGAAAATAGGATTAAGTAAATTTTCCCTTTTTAAGCGTTTTATTAAATCTATACTAGCATTATTAATGCGAATATGTGGGCGGATGTTTGTTCGTCTATCAAGACAGAATGGCTGAACCGATCTAAATGAAATTTGCCAGAGAAGTAAATTATAGTCTGTAATAGCACATAGGCTACTTTTTATTCAGAAAAATGTGCATTTCCCGTGGGATAACATTAAAATGAGCAAAGCCGCAAACAAAGGCTAGTGCCACATATATTATAGACTAAATCGCTTTTACTTTTATGAAAGTAGCAGTCTACATTGTGTGTGAACCATACGCTGTATTTTTAAGGATACTAAATTTGATATACTTTATTATATAAAATAATTGGCCGATAATATAATGTACACTATTATTCAATCACATCAAATATTGCAACTCAAACACAGCCCAAAATTAACTCGTAAGTTTTGTATTAGTTGGGAACTAAGATGGTTAATACACATTTGTATCGGGTTGTGTGGTTTCTATTGAAAGTATAAGTATTGTTTACACGAGGTCAGTGGCTTGACCCAGTAACTGGGAGATTCGACGCCAGTCATGTGTATTGTATATTCTTCACTCTTGGTTGCTTCGAGGAATACTTTCTTTTAATTCCGTTCCACCTAGACATTAAGATAAATTAAACATTTTAAATGGATGGTTTCGCTGAAATAAGAAACCTCTCATGTACTGTCAGTGATGTCACGCAAAAATTGTTGGAACACACGAAAATAAAGAAAACCATTATAATTTAATTACAATACTTATAGATAATCCTATTGTGTGAAGCCTCCAAGGGACAAGTGAACTCACAGCCACACTTCAAGGGGAAGAAAAACTTACCTCGCCACCAGTTGGTAGCGAGGTAAAGTTTTCTTCCCCTTGTTTCTTCCACGTATTTTAGCTTCTCCTGGCCACCGTATCACCCCCACAACTCTTGTACCAAGCATCAATAGATTGATATAATACATTATGAAATCTTGATGGTCAGAATTACACTATTCCTAAACTGTGAGCCAATGTTAATGGAGGAATGAACAGGAAGTCAACTGAGATACTTTTTTATAAACTTACAGAATAGCGCAATCTCATAGACTCTCATAGGCACAATCGCAGCTGATGACGTCATAAGGACGTCACAAGCAAAAGCAGTTGAAAAGCGCATTCATTGATGTTTGAAAAGTAATAACTTCTTTATAATGATATTTTAAAACTTGGATTTAGATGAAAAATGTTAATTTTACGCATTTTCTTTTATACACTCATTAGCAAAATTAAACGCCCAGGTATCATTTTGAAGATTAAATAAAAATTAGGCTTGAGGTCGTCGTTTTTATTATTGTATTGTTATTGAAATGAAACTTCTTTAGAATATTTGTTATTTAAAACTCTATGAATCGAAAAAGCGACACTAAAAAGAGATAAACACATAAATCTATAGGACATTCTGTGAGCGTATCAGATACGAGTTTTATATTGTGTAACACAGATTAGAGAGTCAATAAGATCGATGATTAAATATAGGTCCAATTTGGACCGAAATAAAACTTATATAAAACAGTAAAAAACTGAAAGTGATACTTAAGAGGGTTATTTTGAATAATAAGGAATTATATTTATATTAATAAAAGTTGGGGGAGGATTATATTTTCTGAAGTTTCACTTCCACTGCGTGTAAACTCCTCACAGGCAATTTCTTAATATTTTTAAAGGTATAACTATCGTAAAAATGTTAAAAACTGGTTTGATTAAAGAATAATTCAACAAACTCAGCAAGTCGGATTATGTTACATTGACTTGTTTGTGGATAGTCTAGCATATGTAAATGCGAATTTTATTAAAGCCTATTTAAATAATAATAAGTTCCCGATCACAAAATTTTCATATTACCTATTGTTATTTTTTTCTAAAATTATTGTTTTTTATACTTTATTTTCATTTCCCTGTGATCTGTGGAGGTTTATCAATAGCTGTTCTTTAGCTATCTCTGTAACGTTAGTTTGTAAAACTTTAGTTTGTTGTCTTCCAAACTAAAGTTTTACAAACAGCTGTTAACCCCCAAATAAAATAAAATAAACCATGAAAATGCACAATACATATTTTTGGAGATACGTAAATAATGTTAGTTTAGTTTTTTGTAACAAAAATTACATGTTACAAAAAATTATATCGCAACTCTATTGTAAACAATACGAACAAATCAAAAAAGCAGGCCACATTAAGCAATGAATACCTTGTACAAATCTAGAATTTGTTTAATGTCCTCTTGTTGAGTTAAAGATGCCTTAGGAACACGAGCCCAGTAATAAGCCAGCGTTGGACTAGACTATTTTAACTAACTACCTTTGTGTATAATGGACTTTAGTCAGGTAAGGGAAGTTGTGCGAGAGGTGCGGTAGGGTGAGAGGGTCGAGGGCCTTCGCCCGAGAAATTGGCAAATATTATGTACAACAGCCCCGAGGGTCACGACGAGTCAGTGAACAGCCAAACACCGCTGTATTGTTTATATACCTATTTACTTGTTAACACATTTACACCCTTTTAAGAGAGACAGACACCACATTTAGGATTTCAATGCCGTTTTCGAAAAAATCTGCCTGTTCTTCTGTCTGTGTAGACTACAGACATTTTTCTCAAAAAGTACTGCGTCTGTAAGAAAGAAATTATCAAGGACATACTAAAAATTAGGAGTGACCACCATATATTACGTGTAAGTACTGTTATTACTGTACATACTACAACATTTTGTCGTCTATATTATAATCAGTTGGTAGACTTTTAACATTTTCATCTTACAAAATGTTACACCCTCGTAATTTTGTTTACAAGAGAGTACAAAGTTATTACCTCATAGTTTTATGTCGGTAAAAGGATTCAAATAGCGCATAAAGTTATTATTTGGCAAGTGATTAGTAAAAATCTTACTTATAAACTGCTCTTAGGAATACAAAGTGGCTAATTTATAAGTGTGATTTTGAAATTAAACATTATGCGAACTGCTCGAACAAAAAATTGCTAAATTCTGCTGATTTAAAAAAATGTAAGTGTGTATTTATTGTAGGTGTAATAAAAAATCCGTGCGTATATTTGTATAACGTACCTAGTTATTATAACTTCTTAACGATATATTTAGTTAAAAATAATTTTAAGTTTATAATCTTTTTATATATATGAACAAATAAATACAACGTGTTTAAATAACAAATAATGCCAATATTGCGCATTTATTTTTATACACGGTACACCTAATAGTTCCTTAACTGTCACGCACTTGGCCGATTTTATTTATTACTATTTAAAATGCTACGTGAAGAATTCTGACAGATCCCAATGTAAAGTTAAAACAAGCCTAAATCCGCTGAAGTAAGATTAAAAAACAAAATTGCCAGTAAAAAATACACTATCATATAAATCCAAATATACTCAGAAAGAAAGATTAAAATTAGATAAGTAATACCAGAGCGCTTGACATATAATTCTTAGTAGTTTTGCTAAAAGTCATCTCGATAAGCGAATATAATATAGAAGAGGTGAATATTAATATGAGAGATAACACATAAATTAATTAACAAAACTGCTTGACTGTTTTGATTTTTGTTTTGTTTTGTTCACTCTCATACAAGAAAGTCTTGAGTTACTATTATACTTACTCATCACAAAATGTTCACACCGTATATGAAAATCGATTCATATGAAGGAAGCTCCGATATTAATTAAATAATAAATTATAACACCACACAAAGTCCCAAACATATAACCAACAATAAAACTGACACTCTCATCTCTCATACTCACACCAACGCGCTCTGCCACCGCATTGCATTGCACACTTTACAAACAAACCAAGACACAATGAATCTGAAAATTAATAATTCACACACAGAAACGAAAAAACAACACACACTGCACATGCACTTCTTCACAACACCAGCATGTAACAGATACACTCTATATTAGTATTAAAATTAGCATAAATTAATATGATAAGTTATTCGTAACACCACAACACAAACATACATTCAGTAAATGTCACACACAATAACAAATAAGCGTGTATAAATTATAATATTTTTTTTCTAAATTAAGTTGTTAAAAAGGGTAAGTAACTAGAGTCCGTAGATTTGTTACAAAAAAAAAACATCTCCAATATTTATAATATTTTGTATCCTTAGTTTTGCACTAGTGTGTAAAATTTTAAAAGAAAACAAGACGGTGTAAATATAACCATAACCGTGTTAATGTTTGATTCGCCGCAATTATTTTCCGCGCCGATGAGTTGCGGGCCTCGGGTCCCGGCCCCCGTCCCCCGGGCCCGGACTCCCGGGCTCCGCCGGCGGCTGCCTTAAACAGGTTTGCCCGTCAATTAATTAAACGAATTTGATGTGTCTGGTTCAGCTGAGCGTAAAAAGGACTTTGCCGCTAATGTTACGTGAGAGTTTTTAAATGTAACACCTGTTTTAACGGTATTGTTTTAGGATTCTGTAGTCATTTTAACTTTATTGTGTAAATTCAGCAGACAAGCAGACGGCTCATCTGATGGAAGGCGGTTGCCATCGCCTATGGTTATTTGTAACACCGAAGATGCAACTAATGTGCTGCTGCTCTCTTAAGGGAGACTGGAACTCAAGGATGTTATGGCGGCATACTTTAGACCAGGGGTGGTAGCCATCTCGACGGGCAAATGCCCTGCAATAAGGTTGTGGGCTGTTTTGTTGCCTCTTACGACAGGCTGCCTGGGCGCAGCAAATTGTATTCTTTCTCCTGAACGGATAATTAAATTAAATAAAAACATAGGAACATTACACAGATGTGTCTGACGTTTTTCTCAGAAACTATTGGATCTAGATGAGATAAAATCTAAAAAGTAGAAGTACAGTCTACATCTATATGAAATCTACAGAAGGTTCGAATTTGTACAGTGGTAGTATGAAAAGGTTCGCCAGTTTTTAAATTGCTTCGTGTACGTGTTACCTTTTCAAACTAAATCACAGAACAGAATGTTCCAACTTCCACAGAAAATTGTGTCTAGCTATTTGACGATAAACTTTAAAGTTACTTATATCAAAGTTGTCTTATTTACTATCTTGTCTAAGAAGATTGTTTTGGAGATGTGAAATGATGAGAGACTTTTTGTTTTGTTTTAATATTTATGATAATAATTAAAACTTAATAATAATATACATATTGTTAATCTCAGTGTCTGTCATTGTCAACATTGTGATTTCCTTTTTTCACGTTTCTTTATTTTATAAAAGTAATGTACTGTCTTGTACTCGTGCAAGCAAAAGTCGACGTGAAAGTCACCTTTTCGTACCGCGACTGTACAATGAATTTAAAAATTAGGAATAAGTCAGGTTGGCTACTTCGAACCAGCCGATTCTGCGATTTCGGAATCTGCTGGGTCAAAGAAGCCATTATTAGAATTTTTCTTCGTTTGAATTTTGTCCTATATCTCTGTTAGCGCATCAAGTGAAAACTAATGAACAGATTTAAATGAAACTCAATAAAGACTTAGCTTATACTTCGAATCAAAACAGGGGTACGTTTTATTCCGATTATCGACGATGTGTCTGGAAGATGACGAAAAACGCCAAATAGGTGGAACCACTGCTGCGCCTCGCCGTCTAGCAACGCCAACGAAGTTTCTAAAGATTCCAGTTTTGCTATATAATAGTATAATATATAAATCTAATATACGTTCACTTTCATTTTGTTTATTTAAAAAAACTTTACCCGTTATTACAATGAATAAACATTATATTAAAATAATTGAAATTAACATAATATTAGCATAATCGATAATAAGAAAAAATTTACAAAAACAAGTATTCACTCACACACTACGTGTGTGAGTGTGTGAATACTTGAATACTTGGATAATTAATATATTCATATTCGCACACATCTCCACACTCATATTCACACATATAAACATACACAAGTTTTCACTTAGGCACCCTTATCCTAGTCTTAGCACGACTATCCAAAATTCCACTTAAGGTTATCCAATTCCAATATCCGTTATGCTAACAGAATACAGTTATCCCTTAAGGATTTAACTCCAGCAATCCACTGCACAAGTTGAACTAAGTTACCATCGAATAACTAAGCTAATATTGGAGCTGGAGCCATCATAACTTTGCACTCAGCCTGTGCTTAGCGCAGCTCTGTCCCGGCGAGCTGTTACGTATTCCTGTTACGTACTCTACATTGTATGAACTTAGAAGCTGGTTTCCAGCCATTGGCAGCACTCGGGGTCATAAAGGTCCGTTAACTTTAAATAGGGGAATATTAAAATGTAACAAGCTCTTAAATAAATTAAATAAGAACAGCCTTATTCCTGGTTCTACACGTAATACCAGGGCTGAAATTTTTGAAATAGATAAAAAAAATGCATTTTCTGAGAACATTTACCATAGTAATGTATTTTTTTTTACACCATCAGAAAGTAGAGACTTCAAGGAACAAAAATCCTAAAGGTATTTTTTTTAAGGCTGATATTTTGACGTGAGAATTATCGATTGAAAATTAGGATGGTTTTTCGATATTAAGTCAAAATAAGGTTGTTGGCTTCAATTGCGTTCAATATACTGAGGACTGTAATTTTGGTTGAAATTTAAAGAAAATGCCACGTGTGTATTCTTAAATATTTATTGACCAACTGACTGGTGTTACTACAAACAATACAAATACTGTAATTTGAACTGAACAAAGGTGAAATATATTTTTTTTAATCAAAAAATTATAGTGTATTCGGGACATAAAAAAATAAGTTTTCACCAAATTTCGTGAGAAATAATTTCGTTTTGTAAAAGACAATAATGAAAAACCAAAAATTTGTTTAAATACGAAAGTTGTAGATCGTTTTATTACCTACAACTTTGCCATGGAACTTTTTCTATAACACTTATAGTTTTTCCGAATATTGTGATAAACCGTTTTTTACCCTTAAAAAATTCACCCCCTTCTACTTCCAGATCTCAGACCACCAAATTATTTTTCCTTTCATTTTTGTTGCATGTTGAGTTCCACTTGCCTGCCAAACATGCAAGTGGAACCGGTAAAATCGCGGTCGTGAACGCGGCTGTGACTCTAATGGAACGTACCCTTATTATCACGTGAACAGCAATAAAAGTGACAACATCATAAGTTAGTATTATACGTTCTCAATTCTAATTTAGAATAGTAATCCTCCGCCAGAAGCCACCTCGCTGATAGAAGACAACGTCGGCCTCTACTTGAGGATGCAAAATGAGTTATTGGCCGCCGCTGCTCCAGCATATTAGCATACCAAACGAGGTCTCGCTGCACAGGCTTATAAACTCAGCACTACTATAGTTAGACTTAGCTTATAATCGACTTTCTATCTATCCATATCCATATCTATAAAATTATAAAAGTTTGTTCTGGTTCTAGTGTCTATAGGCGACGGTAACCGATTTCCGTTTTGCGAAAGGTCAGCCTATTGAACTGCTTATTTAAAAAAAATGTGTACTGGGACACATAGCAGAAGTGGAAATTCAAGTGGCAAAATGAATCGCAAAAAAAATTTAAATTGAAGTTTTACGGGCCGGTTTTCAATTTGGACAAGTAACAAACTTCAAGTAAAACTTCAAGTTAAAATTTTGTTGCGATTCGTTTTGCCACTTGAAGTTTCACTTCTACTATGTCCCAGCACACATTTCGATTTTTCGCAGGTTTACTGCAAATTATGATTTAGTTAGGTTAGGTACATTTTAATGAATGCATTTTTATTGAAGCATATTTTATTTTATCAAAAAAAAACTGAATTCGACCCGGAAACAAAAAATACATTCATAGTATACTCTAAAATTATGCCGCTCCGTAACGCTTTTTTGTGACAGAAAAATCTTAAGACCGCCCGTTTACAACAAATACAATAAAAAAAACCAGTGTAGTAGAACCTTGATACATATTGCTCAGTACATTACTAGTCCTAGCCTATGTATACGTGTTAGTTGGAGGTGGTTCATTTTAATTTCGCGGTGGCGTTATTACACGGGGTCGGCTCGCAATATGTGGCTTTCAAAAAACAATTGCCGGGCGGCAACAATGTCAGCCAGCCAAGGCACGGAGTTATATCTTGTGCACAGAGGGGAACAGAGCTTTTATAATGCCTACTTCGTTTTGTTACACCATTCAATAGAATTTCTAATTTAAAAACTGGAAAATAACGACGTAGTAGTATGAAAATGTTCGCCTGTTTTTATATTTACTCATTGAACGTTCCGCGAGCACATGTTACCTTTTCAAACTAAATTACAGAACAGGCTGTTCCACAGAAAAATACATACATACATAACTTCACGCCAGGTCCTTTGCGGGGTAGGCACGAACAACAGAGCGCCACACAGGCCCATTCTTACACACCTCACTTGCTTCTTTGACATTCATAGCTCTTGTCATGCACGCTCGTCTGTTCTTAAGGCTCCTGACATCAGATGACAACAGAAAAATATGTTTAACTATTTGACAATTAAGTTTAAAATTACTGAGATCAAGTTTGTTTGATTTTCATCTCCTCTAAGAAGATTGTTTAAACATGTAAAATACCAAACATACCTCGAACCGCTAGGAGAGCTCGCGGCTCCCTGTTGACTGTGGCCACCGCACGCCTCCGCTCACCGCGCCTGCCTCAGGCCCCCGTCACCGCGCATAGTAGGTGAAGTGGGAGGTGTTAGGTTAATTTTCGTTACGGAATTTCTTGGTTCGGTCGCCGCGCTCAAGGCCCGCGATAAAAGCTATGCAATAGTTTAAAAATATATTGGTGGTATATGTTACATTTTTTGCTAATCGAATGAACTTTCAAATTACTTACAAGTGACTGTGAAACTTCCGTTTTTTATTTGAAAAAGTGTTTATTGTCTAACTATCTGTAGCTGGTAAGAGCTGTTTATTAACCGACTTTAAAAAAGGAGGAAGTTCTCAATTCGTCGGGATATTTTTTTGTAGACTGTAATGCCATTGTCATTAAGGAATTCGATTTTTTTAAATGAATTGTGAAACAAACCTGGTCGCTAATTTTAAGAGATTGAAATCTCACAATATAAAATGTCCACTCTGGATATGTTTTGTGTTTGCCACCTGTTCCCAGATTAATTTCGGCTTGGGTCGAGCAACAATTGCGCAGCTTAGTGTCGGGAACTCTTTCCATGCATGAAGGCTTCTACAAGTACATACAAGGGAGCTAGTATTGCTAGCTATATCATTTAGAAAGCAAACAAATCTTTGACTAATCTGGAATGAATTCTGTAAATTATTTATTTTCACTAAATTGTCTGTTTCTGTTGTTAGAGAGATTTCATCCTCGTGATTGACCCTAACGATCGATGCCATATAATTACAAGGTGTATTTTTTACAGATTATAGTCCGTTCGATTCCCGGGTGAAGCTAAAGAATTTTCGAAAATCTTTGAATGCAGTTTTATTTCTTTTCAAAAATAAATAAATATTTCTTTTGAGTAAAATTTGCTATCTCTATTATTTAGAGTTCCCTCCAAAAAAATCCACCTGTATATTTATGCTAAAATGTACAATCATTATCTTGTGATAACATTTCATACCACAACAATGGTACAGTTATATTTCATCGACCTGAGACAACTTGAATAATCCCAACACCGACATAGACCAAATTATTTCGGCTATCTGTCCTAATATTTGGAATATTTGAGTTGGCAACACCAAGTAAGGTACACAAAAGGTCTGCGGTTTTATACATATAGCCTCAAGCTAGAGCGCAATTTGTTTCAATTTGGTTTATGGTCTTTAATATGGCTGGTGTATAACTTATACGGTGTAATAAAGCAGGGGTATATGAAATTCTCGCATTGTGGGAATTTATAGGAAACTTTTATGGTCTCTGTGATCTAGAGCTTATGGCGTTGGCTTAGTACGTTTACTTGAACGACCACCCTGGTTCAATGCGTAAATCGCAGGAGCTGGTGTGCTTATTTATTGTTGTAAAGCTGTATTCAACGTAGATATGTTCGCGTTGGTGATGATCCCATACTCACAGACGCTCTACATACGCTTGGCCTTAGGAGAGACTTTGCGTTTTTCTGCGTAATCCACCGACTGTATAACAGGAAATGTTCGGAGCAAATGTTTAAAATGGTGCCTTCGTCCTCTTTCTACCATCGCACCGCTTGTCATTGGTTGGGAGTATAGGAGAGGAGGGGAACTCTTGCGTGCCGTGGGGATTTGAAATGAGCTCTTGCGTGCCGTGGGGATTTGAAATGAGCTCCCAGCCGAGGTTTTCCCACAGCGCTACGATACGGAGTTTTTCAAAAATATTGTCATCAAATTACTGCGAGGCCGGCAGCGTGTTGGTAATATCTCTGGTGTTGTAAACGTCCATAGGCGACGGTAACTGCTTTCCATCAGATGGGTCGTCAGCCTGGCTGCTTTACTCCAGCTATAAAAAAGGATAGGCTCATGTTAGACCATAATCTCGCTTGACGTTAATCGAAGATATGGTCTAGGATGGAGATCACTTACCGAAACATTAAGCCACACAGGATTTGAAGACACTCAGGTTGTGTGTATCGGGAAAACAGACCCCTGATATAAGATCCACTCCTTTGCTGTGCACATAATGAAGGTGGACTTAAAGCGCTTTGTTCATATGGGATGTATATCCACCGTATACCGGTTCTGGATGCCAATGGGTCTGATTGTTCGATGAGCGAATGAGACGTCAGAATCTGATTAAAAAGTCATTAGTCGTGTTGTGTTTACCGGTATCAGGGTGGATTTGATGATGAGGAGGCAATAAATGGAGGTTTTGAATAGCTGTTCTTTAGTTATCTCTGTGACGTTAGTTTGTAAGACTACAGCTGTTAACCCCCCAAATCAAATCAAATAGAAAATGTAATACCGGTAACTTCACTTAATATTTCCTATTAAGTGCTACATCACACTAGACTTGATTAATTATTTTAATTAACTGCAGTTAGCTTTTCGCTACTTATCTGGTTAGCGCCGACAGTGTACTTCACAATGTGACTTTTCTTTGTTTATTTATTTAGGATAAAATATTAAATTTAATGTACAGCGCCAGATAATAATCCGAACTATGTGCGAATTAGAAGAACGACAAAAGGAATGATAAAGAAAGTTGATCATAGCTTGTATCGAATCATTCGATCGAAAATCGACAATAGATATTATTAACAATTACTTCCCCGAGACTGAGTTTTATTAATAAACTTAAATTCCGTGTCAAATCATTCCATGTTTAATTTGGCGAATTCGTTATAAAGGCGACAATTTGAATCAATGGTTTGAAGTAAGAAGCATTATTACGATACACTTGAGGGGAAAAGACTGCTGGTTTTCTAACTCGATAATTGGTACTAGTGTATAGTAAAGTCTCACGCCTTAACTTCTTAACCAGTCATTACTATATTTTGTCAAGTATATATTACTCATTTTTAAAATCTTTATACAGCTCGACCCCTCCTCAGATTTATTACATTATGCATTGACCAATATTTAACTATCGCCGTATCCTTTAAAAGCTAAGCGGCAAACATTCAAAGGTCAGATAAATACCTAAGTCAGATGAAAGTAAAATTAGAGTCAAGTTTTCCTTGAAAATATTAAATCACTGCTTAGAGCTACTTATAATCGATGAAAATGTGGCTATAAGTTTCAACCCGAATATAATAGGTACATGTCAGATGAGAGGACAATATAATTGGAAATTCCTCTGACAGTCCAGTGATTAAACGGAAATTGAGTACCCCACGTCACTCGCCCCCACATTAGTATTCAAGGTGCCAGGCCCCAGCGAAATTGGAGTAAGACGTTTTGTATTATTATGATATCTTTGTTATTAAGAAGCCTCACTTCCTCTACCGTGATCACATGGAACCAGCTACCTTTATTACGCAGAAATAGAATAGGAACATTCTGAAAATTATTGACTATATACATTTCCATCGTCCTAAGCATACCGTACACCGAGATGCAAAAATTTACTACCGCCTTTACCAACAATAATAAAAGTATTGGCGGGTGCTTAAGACGCGCAACAAAACAATTTTAAAAGATTTGGTATGTGTATAAGTGCTGAGCGAATACAGAGAGAACGAAAAAGGAAAAAGTATTTATTTAGAACTACATACAAGAACACTAATTGACAACAACAAACTTTGAAAATGAAGTTCTGAATTGGCTCTTCAGCTAGGGCTATTTTATTGACATACAGAGACAAAGTTGAATACCTAATAAGAAAAGCGTGAGACGCCGAACTACAAAAAAAAAATGCACAATTGCACAATTTCAATCATCAACTTTACATTTCTCCTTAAGCTTTATTAGTACATAGATCGCAGTGGAATTGCCGTTACCAACAAACACTATCCGTTTTGTATATTTTATATTATCCGTGCAAGAACGGAGAAAGAATAAAATTTCCTGCGGCCGGGCGGCCTGTCGTAAGAGACAACAAAACAACCCACAGCCAGGTGGTAGGGTATTAGCTCGACTGGATGGTGACCAGCCCTAGTCTAGTGTATGCCTACATAACCGCTTTCCATCAGGTGGGCCGTCTGCCTGTCTGTTGAACTCATTCAATAAAAATGTGTTTTTTAAATTTAATTATTTAAACATTGTTGTTTAAAAACATGTCAGCTTTGATACTTAATTTGTAAACTCAGATTTCAATACTACTAAAGTAAAAATCCAAGTAATATCCAAAATAACCATAAAAAGACAATAGCGAACAAACCCATTCTCATATTTGTATGGATGAAGAATTTATTTGTGCCTCTTGTCACATACATGAAATATGCGAACAGCATACCAACAATACCGCGGCCCGGCCGGAATGCGGGCCGCGAGACAAACATCTCTGAAATTCAACAGCCGGCTTTGAGTTGCAAACATTCTCACAAAGCCCTATCCCATATCGTTATAACCTTATCAACCTTTTGGTGTATATCGTATATTGTTTTGAAGGTTATAAAGAAATCGGATGACTGCGTGTCACACGATACAGTCTTCGCTGGCAGTGGGGCTTAGGGTCCAGACTACCGGTGGTTAAGGCTCCAGACACAAGAATCTCCTCACAATACGGCCCGTGTCCAACAGAGCTGCCTTCTGTATCTGACCCCTCAACCAGATACCAAGCGAGAGCCTTTCAAGGTGGTGGTCAATGCTCTTCACTGTTAGCCCATTCGTTGGCACCACTATCGGTACTATGATTGTAGAGCCCAGGATTCACATGGCGGTAACCTCGTGAGCGAGATTGATATACTTTATTTGTTTATCTCTCTAGGTATTCACGAGGTTACCATCATGGGGAATCGCGACATCCACAAGTCTCGCAGACCGATCAACTACCACAGTATCAGGCTTCATACAGTCATGGTATGAAAAGGTTCGCCAGTTCTCAAATTGATTAAATTAAAGTTCCGCGAGCACATATTACCTTTTTCAACCAAGTCTCAGAACAGATTCGCAGAAATTTATGTTTAACTGTTTGATAACAAAGTTTGAAAGTATTTAGATCCAAATAGTTTGATTTTCTATCTTATCTAAGAAGATTGTCTAGAGATGTAAAACTTTATTGGTTTTAATATTTATGTTAAGCGTAGTGAAAGAGAATATAAGTCTCTTTGTTTCTGATGATTTTTTTAAACTATGGCTGCAACGTCTATGGCAATGATTTTGCTAATTTCAAAGTAAGAAAAGACAGGTGCTTTATTGAATGCAAATCAGCAAAAAGATCAGTCATTTGTACGAGTTTTTGCAAATCTGTGGACAACGTAAACACAATGTTAAACTAATTACATTAAACATAGATGTTATTAAGCATTAAAAACTTACGCAGGTCATACACAAAATTACTATGAACTAATGTTAATAAAAAGTTTACATTGATTTCTGATGATTAATACTTTTGTTAATCACAGTGTCAACATTGTATTTTTCTTTTTTTACATTTCCATATCTTACAAAAGTAAAATTTATTAAAATATTGGCAGCACTGCTTCTTGTACTCGTGTAGGCAAAAGTCGACTTTACGGTGACGAACTTTTTCATACCGTAACTATACAATTAACGGTTATGTGGATTTTTTGTTATTGGTAAACAGGAAGACGGCCAATCTAATGGTAAGTAGTTACTGATGACTGTGGAGCACCAGTACCATCATGCTGCCAGCCGAAGAAGAAGGACTGGAACCTGGTCACTGGTACCGGAACAGCTGCATGGTTACCACTTGGCTGTGAGTTGCTTTCGTCACCTCTTAAGACCTCCGTTCCTGCACGCTTAGAGATGCAGCTTTTAAAAGTTATTTTCGGGCAATGAGCGCTTGGGAGTGAGCTGGGTCAGTATATGAACATGAGAATTTGGAAGGAATTTAATCAAGTGCCCTTGTACTGGAAATGATTAAAATTTACTATTTTACGAGCAAACAGTTGAGGTCCAATTGTGAACGAGGGTCCAAATGGCGTCCCGTCCCGTTAATTTTCCATTCATCACCGTGCTAAGCCTTCGGGTCTATTAATAACGGTTTAATCCCCCCGTTTAACCCTGCTCCTAAACAAAGCACTAACTCGAGGACGTTGGTGAAATTTCACAAGCACAATCCACAGGCGCCAGCGGTCTAAAACTTGATATTTCAAGAGCAGTAATAAATTCATGTATAGCCAATAAATACAATTTTAAAAAAGTACTTTTGAAAGAAAGAAAGAATTTATTTGCTAAGAAAGTGACCATAAAATGATGTAGAAATAATGTATAGGTACATGCATTTTTAAGATTAAATTCGATATGTTGTATACCGCATTTTCTACAAATGAGGTCGGCAAGTCAGCATAAAGCTGTTTTGGAGTTTCCTCCACTAACATAAATGGTATTTATGCTGCTAAAACCGCGTCAACGATTATATTTTCTTAAATCTTGGCCGTCTGAAGTTCATCTTGAGGTACTTGTTTTATTTCTAGCGAAGTCCTGTATATGTTGTCGGTGATGACTAGTATACGCCCTTGTAAGTTATGGTGGAGCAGTAATAAAAAGTCCATCAGTCTAATCTAATACGCAATCAAACATTTACAAGCACAGCTAACAACAGAACACAATACGCAAAACAATTACAACATTACAATATATAAACCACTCTGACACAAAAAGACATCAAGACACTATAGTAGAATTATTTTGTCCGTGCAGTTTGGGTCATAAATCATAGCTCGGCTAAGGCGGTGAGCATGTTGCGCGGGCGCAACGCCATTATCGATAAAAAACTCATTCTTATCAAAGAAATATTATCATTTTTATATAAATCATTGTTATCTTTTTTGCTATTAATTTTAAACTTAGATATAAGTATTTATATTTAATATAACTTGTTACATTCTAAACTTTTGTACTTATAGTTGTTTAATACATAGATACCTAATTAATAATTTATTTTAAATCATTATTATTCTTATTTAAATAAATACGTTGTTTCTTCTTACATTTTTATCACTAATCCACAAAATGACAAAACTAAATACATTCTCGATAACGCTTACAACAATAATGCGCCCATAAGGCCCGTGAGTGGAAGAGAGAGCGAAATACTCGCTTCACCGCTCTGACAATTTTATGATCCAATTAAGATTAGAATTAGGCAAATTATAAGCAACACTAGAATAAGTATTTAATGATACATTGAATAATAAACATGTTCTAAGTAAATTAGGGTACACCTTAACACAACATAAAACCAATAAAAATGTCACACTTTTTTTTTGCGGGAGATCAGCAGACATGCAGACGGCCCACTTGATGGACAGCGGTTACCATCGCCTATGGACATTTGCAACACCAAAGGTGCTACGAATGCGCTGCTGCTCTCTCTGGGGGACTGGAACCTGGTCGCTAATGCCGGAACACAACACAAGGTTGTTATGGCGACATACTCTAGACCAGGGGTGGTAGCCATCCAGTCGGGGAAATGCCCGACCACCTGGCTGTGGGTTGTTTTGTCGCCTCTTACGACAGGCCGCCGGGCCGCAGGAAATTGTATTCTTTCTCCGTTCCTGCACGGATACCTCACATCCTACTGCATACTACTACGATACTTCACATACCAAACAAAATATTAAAAATAAGCGTGTATAAATCAATGCATTTCTAAATTAAATTCATTTAAAAAAGTTATGGAACTAGAATCCGTAGAGTTGTTAGCCAAAAACAAATTAATGTGTGGTTAGGTCATTCTCAACATATGCACCGGATCCTACAAACCTCATGTTTTAATAAATTAATCCGCTATTAGTTGTCTCTTAGACCATACTATAAAAGGACTCTTGATACGCCAATACGCATTCGTGACATCGCCTCACGCCCAAATTGAAATTTACAAAAGGCATATGTGACCCTCGCGCCAACACAACTACTAAGGGCCATTACGCCCATTGCTACCAAGTGTTGTTACGAATTATGAGAATTAAGGCAGTTTGAATAGAGCCAGTAAAATACAAAACAAACATAATAAATCTATATTGAACTTGATTTCTGGGTAACACAAGGGACAACATTGGGGCCGATCACATTCACACAAATAGTAATAGAAGGTTCATCTACAAAATATAAGTGCCAGTAATCAAGCCCAGAACCTCTGCGTTCCAGTAGGAGGCCATAGCTTAGACAAATCAATGACAGAGGTCATATAAAATATATTATTGTTTGAAACACATTGAAATTAATTTAACGAACAAATCATATCCAGAATTGTGATTTCTAATAGTGTTACGGAGAAGTAATGTTTTAATTACTCGGCATGCGGCCGATATATATGGTGGATATTCCATCTATAAGAACGATGCGCTTCGAATCCAGCTTCATCATACGCACCGCAAAAGAATGGAAATCATTGCCGGAGTCTGTCTTTCCCGATACTTATAACCTGGGTGTCTTCAAGTTCCGTGTGAATAGGTACCTTCTAGGTGCTACATCGTAAACCACATCTTTACGCGAACCTATACTACAATAACAAAAAAAAAAATTTGAATATTTTCTGATATAATAAAAGGTTAATTGAGAGCCTAGCCTATTCAACCGTAGAGATGTTATGAGTAGGCAGGGCAAACCAGATTCTTCGCAAATGTAAGGAAAAGCCGTCTTCTTCAACATTCGCTGTTAGTAAATATATGAGCTGTAAACAAGTAGTAAAATAAGCGACAGTAACACTTTTCCACCATGTTGGTCTTGAGGTTTTCCATCAACCTGTCTGCTATATAAAAAAAAATGTCAGCCCATAAATGTCCCACTGCTGGGCTCGGGCCTCCCATTATAGGTGAACATGTCTGCTATACTATAACAATAATAAAAACTTTAATAAATACATACTTAATATCTCTTTATGTATAAGCAATTCACCATAAAAATATGATGAATTTATGACATTCACCGTTTAAATACATGTGCTATGCTAAACTTAGCTTAAGCTGGACGTTATGTCATTGGACTTGACAGCGGCGGCACTTAAAAGCACTTAAGTCGCACTTAATGACTCGCCGGAAGTATAAGGAAAACATTTAACTACATTTAGCTGACAAATTGTACGAAAGAAACTTTTCAGCCATGTTGACTTGTGTTTATTTAAATTGCAAATTATTTAATAAATCAAAAGCTACGGTAGCTTACTGGCTAATGTATTTGCATTACAAACTCCCGTTTTAAATAGTAGTAGAGCTACTCTGAATCATACTGTATACAGCTCTTGGGACGGCCCTGATTGGTGTGATATCAGGCTCTCACAGATTATATTGGTGTCAGGTGATAAATTTTGAACTAATATAATAGGTATTCTGTACGTTGAATGAGAGTTTCGGTGGCCCCATACCATCTCTCTTATTCATCGCTTTTATCTGATCTCTCTATTGCATCCTTATTATCTCATCATTCTATTCCAGCCCCTCTATTCCAACCTTCCTATGTCATCTCCTTATTGAGATGTGTACAATAAGATTTGGGATGAGTACGGAATAATGTTTGTGTTTCGAGAAGAGAATTTAACAACAGTAAGTTGTGGGTTGAGTTGGGAATAGATTTGGGCTCATTTTTTAATTTAGGATGACAAATTGTTGACTGGAGATGTTAATGCATCGTCATCATCATCCAACTGCAGTCCACTGCTGGATGCAGGTATTCTAAATTTCACTTAGTCTTAAATTTACATGTCAACAATTTATTTTATGGTCCCAGACGGAAGAACAGTGCAAGTCCTTGCTGGCTTGCATTGTGCTGAGGCTGGGTCCAATTGAGGGCTTATTTTGTTTCTATTGTCTTTTTACTTCTATTAACTTAGTTTTTGTCCTAAATGAAATATTTTTCATTTCTTCTTTCAAATTGAAAGTTTCAACTTTCATCTTTGCAACAACTAACTGGGACTTAGATTCAAATTTGAAAATATATTGTTGACGGGAAATTTTGATTCTTATTTTCTATAGAAACAAGAAGGTACCTATCGGTAGTGCCAGCTAGGACTGTGTTATAGTTATATATTTCATTGGGCGATTTTCATACCCTAGTATTCATCTTCAATGCTGTTACATACAAAGAGAGACATACCGGTAGGCATAGAGGCAGATATACGGGAAGACAGAGGGCAGATAGATGGGCTGATAAATGGGTAGACAGACTGTCATGATAATTTCCTCAGGAAATGGTCTGGTGAAAATGGCTACGGTAAAAAAAACCAAGTTTAGAAGGTTTAACGCGCGGTAATTTATTTAATTTTGGTTATTCTGATGATTATGATCACGGAAGACAAAGATATCAAGTGTCAACGAGTAATGTTACAGTTTTATTTAGCCTACCGCCAACTTTTTAATTTTAATTATTTAGTTTAAATTTTGTTTATGGTTATTATTTACTCCATGGGAGCCTTATCTAATTTTTTACCGCTTCGCAACATCTTGTGGCTTGAAGAGAAGCGGCGCAAGAAACTCTTCAGCAAATATGCCTAGCTCTAATTATTTTATGTAATGTAAAAGTGGATGGAAAGAAAATTTTCCTTTAAGTTAAAAACCCAAAATTAAACGTTAAACCGTTAAAACGTAGTTTGATTATGTATACAAGTCGCGAAAACTTAAGAAAATATGGCTATGGTACAAAAAACACTGATGCTGGTTGTGCACCGACATTTAATCAACGATCAAAAAAATAATCACTGTTTATGCATACATTTTTAGCGATTATTTTATTTTAATCATCGATTAAAAGTCGGTGCACACCAGCCTAAGTCATAAGTTAAATAAAAGGTCCTACACTCACTTTTAATAATATGGAGTTATGGCAAATATTAAACTGAGTTTATAGTAATTTAATGGATGCAGTAACAGTTTTAGTACCGAACGTTTAAACATATCGCGCTTTTATCCCACGAAAGCAGTTATATCGGTTTACGAGCTACGTTATGATGGCGGACAGTTAACTTCGAGGACGTTATTGAATAGCTATAGCAGCAAAAATGGCATCATAGTCTGATCTCCGTTGAATGTCAATTCAGTAAGGACAGGCAATTTCAATGAATGAATTTGAAATGAAGTACTACGTTCTTAAAAACTAGGCATAATAAATATTGAACACAGGCCTGCCTTATCGCTTAAAGCGATCTCTTCCAATGAAACTACCCTGAAGCTGTACTAAATTACACGCAAAAGAATCACGAGAAAAAATATAACTGAACATATGTACATAGAGAAATATATAATTACTAGCTGTCACGGCAGACGTCGTCCTGCCCAAAAAAGCTTCAATCAATATGCCGACAGCAGCGCCACCTACCGGGCCCAATTGTGAACCAACTCAGAAAACTTCTTTGGCTCATGCACCACAACTTTGCTAAAGATCATCACATGACCAAATATGTAGTTTACGATTTTATAAAGGATGTAAAGACAAACATTAATTTTTATATATCACAAGAAGATTTCTATGAACAATTAAAATCGGTTAAATATGAATAGTGTTACATACTGACAAAGAAACTCGCACCTGGCTAATTATCCCTCCCGCATTCGGAGTTCTTTTGTTTACTTCGTATTTAAAATTTCTAATCAGACAGCCTATTGTTATTGTTTTCGAGTTTGTTTGCCGTTTCTCGGAAATCACAGTGCATGCGGACGATTTTTTGTACTGTATAGTTAGTATAAAACAATGCCCGAACGGAGGTGGGTGGGGCAGTTAAGCGAGGATTACGATACGAGCAAAACGTATATTTGATGGGCGATATAGTGACAGACTTTGCGCGTGTTATTGAATCATGCAGTGTGTACTGATTGTATCCAGTTATATTTGTACCTGTCTTATAGGTGTTTGTACAGTTCTAATAAACTCTATAGTAATTCCAACGGCATTGGAATTCGAGTCTCGCATAACTCGTAACAATATAATTATTATGGTATACCTACAGACGGATATAGGTACTAATGTAAAAGTAACAAAAGCTTAGGCCATAATAGTAAACGTGTAGCGTCACATAAAAGCAGCAACAACCGCTAGAAAACCGTTCAGTAATGCCTTTGAGATCGAAAAAGGGACGAGTGAAGTTTACTCGATAGGTGCTAAGCCTTTTAACGGATTTCGGGAATAAAAGACATAAATAGTCCTTGCTTGTGGAGAATTAGTCTCGTTTCCTTTGACAATCGCTTTTCTTACTAAAACTTATTTATTTAGTACTATTTATAAGATTTTTAAAGAGGTAAAAAAATATTTTTAAAGTTAAATATAATAATATGCTATGGTTGTCATTATTTCGATTGCTTGAAGCCGGTTGTCTCTCCTAATGGAAACTAACTGTCGGTGCCAATAGATGTTCTCAACACCACAGATGATGTCAAACCATTGTCAAACTTTAAGATGAAATGGAGGGGATGGGTTAGACATTAGACTTCGTAAAAAAGGGTAACACACTAAATACGTAGCAAATAATATTGTTACGTGCGTGCGGGGTACGCACTTGGGATTGGAAGGAACCACTTTTTTTAAACTAAATGCTTTTATTAACTTACACAGCCGTACGTCATTAGTCAGCCGCAGGTTGCTCCTACACGCGTAACTAATGACGCACTGTCCTGACGATACGATGTATCACTCACAATACCGTCGCCGATATTGCGTAGACCATCTCATTCTGCTCCGCGCGTAGCTCGCTTTTGGATCTCTTTTTAAACTACGTTAAACTCCTCCTTCACGCAACTAAACTCGTCACTGTCTTCTACTAGACTTCTCTTACAACTTTCTCGTATCAAACTTCTCGCTTCGCTGTCTTCCACTCAACTCCCTGTAGACGCGCCGTACGCTGCTTATATACCCGGAAGAATCTTCTGGAACCCGTAATTTCGATCTTCTTTTCTTTATTCTTTTGTTCATTATCTATCCCTTTCTAAAATGTATCTGTCCTTGTCTTTTCCTTCCAAAATCTTCTAGGTACTTATTTCTAAAAGTCTTGAGACCGGCTTACGGTGTCAAAAAGTTGTACCCTCGGTTGCCACAATATGTTCGCGATGGTACCAAATGGGCGCAGTTCAGTAAATGTCAGACACAAGTCTCTAAAGATGGTTTTCACCAGCACCCTGGAACGATTTATGTCTTCCCCAAGGGAGGAATAAGAGTCGGCGTCTACAGGGGTCACAGGATAAAAGTTTACGTGTAAAGTAACTCTGTCTGTCTCTCTGTCTGTTCCGTTTTCACGGAAAACTACTGGACCGATTTGGCTGAAATTCGGTATGTATGTAATCTTAATACTGAGGGTGGACAAAATATAGTTTTCATCCCCCAGATAATGGGATAAGTTTGGGTATAGATTTATGTAAAATCATCCCAGTAAGTAGGGATAGGTTTTTATTGTGTCTTTTGCCATTATCGTCATTTTTGTTAATTTGGTCGATATAGTCGATTTGGAAATTTTGATGTACATGTGTAGTTTTAATATTATATTTTTCATCCGGTAGATAGTATACTTTCCGATATAAAATGAAGTGAATCTTCCTGGACAAACAGCAGTAACATAAAAATTAATACAATATAACCTGTGTTGTAAACTCTGAAAAAGAGGCTGGTATTAGAGGTTGACCAGCCGCGGGGTAAACTCTACTTAGTCAATAATAAGCAAAAATATAGTTGTATATAATGAATGTATGATTATAGTTCACGTTGAACATGTTCCTCATTTGCCGTATACACACAGAGAGGGAAGTGGAGCCGGCGGCGATGTGGTTCATTAAAAGTAACTCCGCCAGAGGGCGCCCGCGGTAATTGGGCTCACATGTCACAGAACGCGAATAACTTTGTGGCATCATGCCACTTGATCGTCGCAGGCCCGTTTCATGAGCTGAAGCCTGTCGGACGTATAAGCATGGGCGTGATTACAAAATCATATGGCAAAAGTTTGGTCGTAGTAACGTAATGGTTGGCGGACGCGTTTGAAGCTCAAGGGGCGAGAGTTCGAAACCTGGCCGCAACGCATGCACAGGCAGACGGTCCATCTGATGGTAAGCGGTTACCATCGCCTATAGACATTTGCAACACCAAAGGAGCTACAAATGCACTGCTGCTCTGTTAAGTGAGACTGGAACCTGGTCCTAATGCCGGAATACAACCCAAGGTTGTTATGGCGGCATACTCTAGACCAGAGATACTAGCCAGTACAGCAAATTTCCTACCACCAGGCTGTGGGTTGTTTTGTCGCCTCTTATGACAGGCCGCCCGGCCGCAGGAAATTGTATTCTTTCTTCGTTCCTGCACGGATACTTGAGCAGTGTTCAGACTTATAGTGCATATTGTTACAATTACCACGTGGCAGAAATGGTGAAGGAAAACATCGTGATAAAGCATGCACATCGAGATAACTGATGTGTCGAACTCGTCAAGCCGCCTTGACCAAGCATGGCGGGGAATGCTGTCCATTCCCCAATAGCAGGAGATTCGAGCCCAGCAGTGGGATGCTTATGGGCTGTTCTTATACGTGTATATGGCAAATGCCATGTATCCAATTTGTAACCGACTTAAAAAAAGACGTTTGAATTTTTTTCACTTCACGTTACGTATACGGTATCTAACAATAATAAAATTTATATGAAACTATTCCGAAGATATACTGAATCCAACGCAAAAGGAATAATCAAAATAGGTTCCGAAACAAAGTAGTTATGGTTGAAATACTGCAGAAACTTCACATTTTCTGTCTGATTTTTATGAATTCTATGCTTTATCTTTAGAACCCAAAATCGAATAACAATTATATTTATATGAGACCATTTTCAAGCATTACTAATTGCAAAGCAAAAAGAATGGTTAAAATCGGTTCAGAAACAAGAAAAAATATAACTGAAAAAACATAAAAAAAATATTTACGCAACGGTTTTAAAGTCGGTTAAAAAGTTGAAATATTAAGCTCGGTGCACAAAGAATGGCGCAACCGCGACGCCACGCCGGAGTAAAACGCAATTACACTTACATTTAATTACTGGGGCAGAGAGCGCTCACGCGGGCCGCTTCCGCTGCGCGCCGGAAGGCGCACGCCGCCGTGCATTGTTCCCGTGACGCATTGTTGCCCTAAATTAATATAATGTGCACCCCGCTTTAGGACTTATTTCGACACCTGGATTCCACGGATACATACCTCAGTGCAGTTCAGTTTTTCAATTATCAAATGAATCAATTCATCAATCAATTACATGACATAACATTCAAATTTAAATGTTTTTATTCAAAACAAGTTCCACTGGAGAACACTTTTTGAAGGTATATCATTTAAAATTTAATCTTACTTCCTAGTCTATGTACACCGCTTCGCAACGTGTTAATGCTGTTAGGGAGAAGAAGCGGCAAGAAACTCCCCAGCAACACGTCTGGCTAAAAATTGTTTTGCTTTATATTACTTATTCTATTTGTATCTCAAGTTCTTTTTTTATAAGTTTTATACATAAGTATGTTACACATAAAAACATTTTTGAAAAACTTGGAGTTGTAGCAAACAGTGCATACTCATTAAGACAAAGACACAATAAAAGGAAAGAAAACTATCATTCAAGTTACAAAATGACATGGCTGTTAGGTAGTTTTACAATTGTAATGTTGGCAACACTCACTGTCTCTTCAGCCACTAAACGAGTCGCACGTTTTATTCTGTTATTTTATTGAAATATATAAAAGTAACATCCAGCCGATCCATCCTGCACATAACAATGACGTACAAAAATTTTATGCTGCAACATATCTCCACAAATTAAATAATAATCAATACGCAACATATCTCTAAAAATTAAATAATCTCATAATCTTTGAGATGATAGCTTGTTCCCGCGACTATGGCTATAGGGAATTCCGGTAACAGGCCGGCGATTCCCTACAGGCCCCACAGTGATCCCAACACGGTGAGAGGTCCGTAAGTGGATTTGTACTCTTGAAAAAAAGGTCCTTTTACAATCTTAACAAATCCCGGGGCGCAAGAAAAGCAGAAACACTGACCAGTAAGCTTATATTAAGGAAGCCTCACACTCAAAAGTAGGTAAGGTAAATGTCCCACTAAATATGTACAGGACGCGGGCGATGACAACAAACGAGCATTGCAAGCCGCCACAAACTCAAGCTGGGATTGAAATACCGTTAAAAATGTGGTATCGTTATTTTTGCTAGTTTTAGATAATGATAAAAAATAAATATCGTTATAAAACTTTCCGCTAATTCTTGCCATTTTACCGCTAAAAAAAATAATGTTAATATTATTTTCATCGGTAATTTTACCGTTATAACTAGGTTTTGTTACCATCCTCGATTTCTCTCGCAAAGACTATCAAACAGCACTGTGCTAAGAGCGTAATATTTAGAATTCTGTTAAAAGTCTTAAAAATGGCAATATCGCTTGAAATAATATAATGTAAAAAATATACGCATAAAGTTATACATACGATTGTTAATGTTAAAATAATAAGAGTTTCCAAATAACGGTAAAAATGTGAAACTTCAACGGACAAGTGTCGAATCGCAGCGGACAAGTCGAAAAATTAATGGCAACGGACAAGTGGCAAAACGAATTGCAATAAAGTTTTAACTTGAAGTTTTACGAGCAAGTTTTCAAATTAGACAAGTACATTAACAATCTATCATAAGTTTCATTTCAAAAATATACCGGTATGGCAGTATCTTTTTAGAAAATACCAGTAATTATCTATATTTTTAAAGGTAATTGATAATATTAGCGCCCACACTAGTTTTAATATAAATAGCACTCACAATTATTTTGTGGGTGATTTGCTGCATGTTGTTAATGAGGTCGTAACTATTATAATTTGTTCTGGTAATTCCTGGAATCAACATCTCTACTACTGGAAAAATAAATCCCTGAAACTACAAGGTGTATTATTCAAATACTGCCACCAACTACTGACGCAAGTGTGTAACCGCAAACAGTTTTAAAAGCGATATTCTCGAGGCATCCGTTTTACGCTTCTTAATTCTGTCAAATGTCATTTTTATAGGACAAGAAATGGCGGCGCTGTAAACTCGAGTGGGCCGCATCGAGCCACACTCAATTCTATTAAGTTCTGGTGTTTGAGTGCTTAAGTGATATTATTGCAGTATTAAACATAAAGGATATATATGGCAAATACCGTTTTGCTGTTCTTTGTAGAGATGCTGTTAGTATATTGGACTATTATTATATGAATAGTGTTATTAGGAATAATTGTGATTGTATATTACTAGTGGTCTGTCGTGGTTGAAATTAGACCATAATAATTTGTTGTCAGACTATACTTCTATAATCACAGATTGCGCCAAGGCTACAATATTTGACTTGAACAATAAACAAAAGAGAATATATGCGTGTGTGTGCCAAATACACGATAGTGTGTGAAATGATTTTTTTAATGATTTAATGTATTTTTTATGCATATTAAAAAAAATATTAGCATTTGTCGCTCCTTCTCTATACAAACTATAAGTGTGCGAAATTTCATAAAAAGGGGTACAAAGTTTTTGCTTCACGTATTAATATATAGATTACTAGCTGTCCCGGCAGACGTCGTCCTGCCCGGTAAAAAATAGGGGTTGATCGTAGAGGGTTGAAAATCTAGGGTTGTATGTATTTTTGTATGTTGTATCATAAAAAAATAGAAATTAAAAAATTTGTCTAAAAAATAAATAAAAAATTTTTGGGGTGGACTACCCCTAACATTTAGGGGGATGAAAAATAGATGTTGGCCGATACTCAGACCTACCCAATGTGCACATAAAATTTCATGAGAATCGGTCCAGTCGTTTCGGAGGAGTATGGCAACGAAAACTGTGACACGAGAATTTTATATATTAGATATTTCTTAATTACCGTAGTTGACATTGAAGCAAACTGAAACGCTTTAATATTCTTAAAAAAGCTACACCCAGAAGATATAGGTGTACATAGGAAGTAACCTGGGAAGGTTTAGGATGATAAGAGCAAGTTATGTATGACGTCGTCTTTTTAACGAGTCAAGTAACGTATATAGAGAGATAATATTTGTTATAGTTTAAGCATTAGTTACAATTATTTTTATTTATTTATTTTATTTTAGGAAGGCTCACTGTCTAATACATATAAAATATATAAACAATAATATTTTAAAAAGCTTTTATCATGATATTTTAACTTATTCTCTTATATGAACATTATTCTAGAATTTAACGTAGAATGTGTCACTTGCCCAATCAGAAGTGTTTATGGAAAACAAAACTATTTCGCATGATGTTTTTTTTAATGTAAGTTTATAGATTTGCGTTTGACCACTGTCTCACGTGATGTTGAGTGATGACACAATTTCACCAATGACTTGAAGATTTCAAGATTGTATTTGTCAGGAAAAAGAGATTCCGGCAAATTATTCCACTCTTCGGCAGTGCGCACTAGAAAAGATGAAGTGAAAAAAGAAAAAAGCTTTGTTCTAACTGGTGGTAGTGGTGCAAACCGGTTAAAAAATAATAAATTAAGATTAAAGTCTGCAGAAAACGCAAATTATACCTCTTTTCCAGAAGTTTATTGGACCATAACATAAAATAGGTTTCAAATCTTATACTACTGTATAAAACTGAAGAGTTTGTTTGCTTGAACGCGCTAATCTCAGAAACTACTGGTCTAATTTGAAAAATTCTTTCAGTGATAGATAGCCTATTTATTGAGGAAAGTCTATATGTTGTATAACATCACGCTAAGATTAATAGGAGCGGAGCACCCATGAAGAATGTTCAAAATCGGGGGTTTTTTTAACTTACTTTTTTTACTATTCCACGCATATGAAGTCGCAAAAGCTAATCTTTGTAATTAACGCAATTTATCAAATGAATAGACATTTTAATTAGTTACAGGTAGTTTTGAGAATTTAATAAAATCACAAGGGCGTTATCATGTATACCCTTTGCTTCGCACAATCAACTAATGAGATCAACTTTCATTTCCAAATTAATAATTCCCGTCGAAGTTAATTAAAATCCGAAATACATGTTAAACTGAATTACTTCGCTTTGTTTCTAATGAAATAAGGCCAATTTCAAACTCGTAACTCAATTAAGCCTCGAACGGCGTAAACAATTATATGCGTCAACTGCTTGACGGCGCGGCTTATGGCTTATGTCGCTTAGGGGTGCCATCACACGCCTTATATACAAATATGCTATAATTACATCGAACATCATTACGTTTTCAAGTGAAACTTCTATATAGACTCCTAATACTCCCCGTATTAGGATTCTGAAAAAGCTTTACGGCCGCGTGAAAGGGTGGCATATGTTTAGAGTAGACTGTGGATGTTTTTTGTTTCCGGATCGCATTCAATTTTTTTGTTTGATAAAATAAGTTTAAATAAAAAATGCATTCATTAAAAGGAACCCAACGTAACCAAATCATAATTTGCAGCAAGCCTGCGAAAAATCGAAATGTGTGCTGAGACACACAGTAGAAGTGAAACTTCAACGGACAAGTGGAAAAACGAAACACAACAGACAAGTGGAAATTGTTAATGTACTTGTCTAATTTTAAAACCTGCCCGTAAATCTTCAAGTTAGAATTTTGTAGCGATTCGTTTTGCCACTTGTCCGTTGCCAATCGCTTTTCCACTTGTCCGTTGAAGTTTCCCTTTTACTGTGTGTCCCAGCACACATCTTTGATGTGGTATAGCCAGGCAAGAATCATTATCTTTTTTTCAATTTACCTCGTTCAAAGTTTCAATATAGATTATAACTGGCCAGTCTCTTGTAGATAAAAACTTTCTTTCGCAATACTTTCTGAGTGGCCTGGTAAAACTCAAAAGATTTTAAATGAAGTTTAGTTCTATTATTATATACTTAAGGCAGATATTCTTTTATACGTACATCAAAGAAAATTTTGCGTATCAGTGCATTGAATTTAGAACTTTATTCTAGGGATTTAAAGTGTAATTTACATTGAATTATAATATGTTGACGGATGTAGGCGAAAGGAATTAATTGTATTTATATTAACGAAAGTTACAGAAGAATTATATGTCAGTATATTCTCTGAAGTTTCATCTCTACTACGTGTGAACTGCACCCATACATATATTTTTTTTTAATGAAGAGAAACCTGATTTTCTTTCTTGATTGGTTGACATGTTCTGTGAATTCTCTGTGAACTAGAATTTCCAGGCAGAAATAAAGAAGCTATTACCACACCAAAGTTAGGGATATCTTTAAAAACGCTTCGGTATTCTGTCCTTCGTCCTTAATTTCGGGGCCAGGGGTATATGAACTAGCCCTCCCGCTTTCCCTTGCTAAAGGTTGGCCAACCTTTGGATTCATCCCTGGTGTTGGAAGCATTACTTTCCAACTGTTGCTAGACTCTTAACATCTATTGGAGTGCATTAATCCTGAATTACATTACTTACGTAGTTAGAGAACTTGTGAAATTGGCGAATTTATCTCTCATTTTTCTTTTTTTTTCTTCCACCCATTTTAATATTATATAATTTTTTTAGAACTAGGCATGTTTGCTGAAGAGTTTCTTTCAGACTAAATATAACTTTAACAATACTAGTTGGACAAATATCATCTTTGTCGTCCGTGACCACGGCCACTGAAAAGCAGCCGAAACGTAGGATAAACTAAAATAAAATAAATTATCGCGCTTAAAACCGTTAAAACGTAGTTTTATTATGTATACAAGTCGCGAAAACTCAAGAAAATATTATCTCTTATGTTCGCTTGAACTCCAGTGTTATAGGTTTTTTTCACAACCCTATTTGTAAATCCTGTGAGGATGGTTCTGGTGTGGAGAGGAGAGGAGAGGAGGGGTACAGGAGCGGGGAGGTGAATGAATCCGCACGTCTGCGCGGATATTGCCTGTGTGTCACTCAACGCGTTCACGTAATTAACGCGAATATACAACTTTGAATGATTTATTAGTTTGCATTCTGGCACTTGGTTTGGGATTTGTGTACTTTTGTATTTTCTCTTTACATTGAGATATATAAAGCTATTCGCTTTAAGCGACATTTGAAAAATCTACCGGGACATCGGGCTAAAAGTTTAATGTTTCAAGTGACCAAAAAAAATTATGTCGAACCTCGACAAGTCGAAAACCTCCCAAACCGAAAGAACTTTGTGTTTCCTCCCCAAAACCTCCTTTGCTCGAAATTTAAACCATCTATAAGTCAAAGTAACTAGTGACTCCCTATGAGCATATTCAGTACTTATTTTTCCTCTATAACTCGAAAAAATAAATCGGACCTCTGTATCTCGAAGGTAAATAAATATTAAAAATCTTAAAGTCCAATGTTGTCTTACAAAATTCGCTTAGGTCGATATCGTTGGCTTTCCCATGGCTCCACGCAACCTCCACAAGTCCGGGCCATTTTTATTCCCCGTTGTCTTCGAAGAAATACAAATTATATATTATAACACGCATTATATTAAGCTAAGCAATTTACTCTTCTACTATTTGTACTTCGTGTATGGAATTTACCCCGCCAAAAATCGAACCTCAGCGTTCCAGTGAGCTAGACCGGTAAGGGCTAACATTTAACCAAAGAGGCAGTCTGTTATGCAATGAGTTACGCAAGAACAACATCAGTAAAGTGTTTAACATATAATATAAAAACTCGCACGCGAACGAAGTAGCAAATATTGTTTGGAATTAGGTCTCTCGTAAAACAAGCTTGTGTTACACTGCAGTTCTAACTTAATGAGTTTACAACTTGAAAACAGTATACAAAGTACATTCCTTGCAGAGTTGTTTGCGCAATTAACTTTGCGGACTTACAAAGTGATGTTTTAGGAATTTTAATATGCTTGTTTATTGCAACGAATACCTCTGAGAATGTTGATGTTAATGAATCGCAATTATTAACTAGCATGTGCATTTGCAAAAATCAAATCAAAGCAAATGACAAATGGCAACATAACATCACATAAAAATTACAATATTTTGTAAATTTTTTCAAGATGGTGTAGAAAGAAGTCGGTTGATATTTTTTGGTTTTTAGTGTGTGTATCGGTTTTATTGTTTTTAGAAAAAAATATGAAATAATTAATACATTCATGTTTAAACAAAAATTCTAAATGTTGCACTTTTGGATTCTGTTACTCCGAATTAGCTGATTTTTTTTTCTCATTTTTAACCGACATCAAAAAAGGAGGTTCTTCAACCCTTTGTACAACGTATAACCTGAACCATCTACAGCTTATTGTTTAATATAATTTTTCATATCGAACAGTTGCTTAACAAATTTAATGCCCAATCGATATTCATCCGCTTTTCCTTTCATCCACAGCTGCACCAGCTACGAGCCAACTGATCTTCCTGATGGAACCACCTCCTCGGTTGTCGTTCTCCAACAGCACCGGTGCCAGGGTCAGTTGTGCTGCTCACGGTGCTCCAGCCCCTGTCATATCCTGGATGTCTGAGGATGGAGCTTTGGTGACTGACGTTCCTGGTTTGAGGTGAGTAAATCTATTTATAATCATTTATTTATAGGAAGTATATGGTAAATAATCTAATACAATACAAGAAAATTTAACTTATTTATATTGTATTATATTCATAGCCTCTCAAGACTATTAGTAGCATATTGAGCCCAGATCACAGTCTTCTAAGGGTAAGGTGCCCAGAAGGCTGACTACGTTTCCTCGATTATTCATGCAATTACTATATAATAATGTAACCACTCGTTTCTGAACGGACGCAATACCTTAATTGGAAGCTTAATACTATACCTGCATACATCTAGCATCATGCCGTTCGCATAGTTGATGATCCCATGCTAACGAATCGTTTAGAATCCCTTAGCTTACGGAAAGACTATGTTTCTCTGCGTATTCTAACGTCTGTACAGTAGAGTGTTCCGTGGAATTATTTGATCTGGTACCAACGTCACATTTCCACCACCGCGCCGCTCGCCATCGGCGGGATGTTCACCATCATTTCTTTGAGCTATCACAGTGAACTACGCAACGGTTCTCTAGAATATTTACTCCGCATATAATAAAGACTTGGAGGAAACTTCTTTTCAAGCTTTTCCTCCTACACTACGAGATCATGTAATTTAAAAACGGTGTTTTAAAATTTTGTGTTGGCAGCACCCTTGATGTTGTTAATGTCCTTAGGCGGCGGTGACCACTTTCTATCAGGTGTGACATATGCCAATGGAAAGGGAACACAATTTTTTTTCAAGTTTAGGAGAATTTCGACTTATCGAGGTTCGACCTAAAGAGATTTTACTGTATTAAATTATGTTTTGCGCCAAACATTCCTTGAATATTATGTGAGGATGCGTAATAAATAAAACCATGTAAAAATCTAACCATTCTAATGCGTGACTTTAATAAATCTTGTCTAGGTTTTCTGCCGACGTTTATTTACCCTTCTGATACTGAATACCAGAGAAAGGATAGTGTTTAATTTTTATCTCAACTAGTCCCGACGATATTTTTTGAGAAAATAAATTCTCCGCTTATATCTAACGGTGGGATCTAAATAGCTGAAGATAAAATAACGAACAATTGGTCCCGGAATATCTTTTATTGTATCTTTTTTATCCTTTTATTCGTCGTCGTAAAAGACAAAAGATGTTTTCTAGCTGCAAACATTTGAGATATCACGTCGACAGCTTTTTTGTACATTTCGTTTGATTTTGTTACGCTTTTGTATCTCTTTATATTTGAAGAGCAAATCTCTGTTAAAGCAGCAGAAATTATTTCACTTAGTTTGTATTGCATAAATAATAACACACGTACATCGCTAGAATTAAGACACAAGATTCTTGGTGGAAGTGCTAAATGGCATAACGTCGGAAGTAGCTTCGGTGAACCTGCAGACCACCTCTCCACATCCCTTAGCCACTCACACACATGTTGCTCATGTCCTCTATGGAATTTTTGGGGCCCATGCAGTGAGTGGCGAGTCGACGTCTGCCCATTTTTCCATTCCAGATTCCATAGTCTCCATACTCTTCCTGGTTCCATTAGCAGTGCATCCCAATAGCCCGTTATATTTTATTCTCATTCCCTACAATAGTTGTGGGGCTTGTCTTTGGGTGCATTATTATATGGTGTAGACAGGGACAATCGCCGGTCAGTGTCACGCCACACTTAGATATTTGTCAAGGGGCCCTTATAGGCCTTCCCATGGCCCCACACAAGCCCTCCAAAAGTCCGGGCTATTTTTATTGTCCGTGGTTTCTAGAAACCCAAAAAGAATACGATACATAAACTTCCCACTGCTAGGAGCCTAGGCTCCGGCCTTCCGTTTTATAGGAACGGATAGTACACCTGCTACGCTTATCCAAGGCGGTTCGGCGGGTTTGACACATCGGTTATTTCGGTGTGTAAGTTTCATCGCGATGTTTTTCTTCTCCGTTAGCACGTTGTAATTGTAAAAATAAGCACATTAGATCAGTATCCTGCCTAAGTGGTAGGTGCTTGCCTGCCACGTTTCCTGGTACCTCGTGGCCTAACCACTGAACTACGGCAGCTTATATTTCTTACATTGTATTGCGTATCATATATTTTGATTAATGTGCGAAAGAGTACCTTGGTATTAAAAAAATACTTTTTGATATGTTTTTATAAAAAATAGATAACATTATTCTTTTATAAAAATACATAAAAAATAAAATACATTAAAAAAATGCAGTTCACCGCCAGTGGGGCCTGGGGTGCAAACTATCGGCGGTTAGGGCTCGAGCGACAGGAACCTCCTTACTATTCGCGCCGCGCCCAGGAGTGCTGCCTTCTGTAACTGGCTGTCCAAGAGTGTTGCCCTCTGTATCTGGCTCATTTATATTATTATTAGGAAAATGCATATATAGTTTGTCGTGACTTCACACTAGGTTCAGTAGGAAGATTAGCTCTGATGCAGCAAACCAATTTGTAGTCTGTGGTTGTTTTTCGTGTACTTTTTTATTTTGATACCTTAAACGTGTTTGTTTTACCTATGCATTTTCGTCATAAAATAAACTTTTTTTAAGTTTTCCTAAAATTTCTCCTTTCCTATTATTACGCAGTACACAAATCTCGCGTAAAATATGGCCGTCAATCAATGTCAGCTAGTATTTGAAGTTTTCCTTGGCATATAGACCCCGAGATCGCTGCTGGGGTAAGTGAGATAAATGATAGATAAATTATTATTATGTATATGACGCGGTAAGCTTTGTGCCAGGTTTGGTCCAAGTTAATAGCGGAGCGATTCCTACTTTAAGATTTATCGAGGAACACCTCCTTGTAAATTCTTCCTCCCCATCCTCGCCATCAAGAATAAAATAAAAGTTTAAATGAAGAATGCGCTTAACAAGAGACATTAAGACAGAACTGTCACGACTGCTGTCACCGCTATAAAATACGTAACATATATAAAATTGTTCGAACACAATAAAGTAAATAAACTGCTACAGTTGCATTTAATCAGAAGATCCGGAATCCTAGTGAGATTGTGAACCCCCGGGGGACGTGGCGGCGGACTGGTGGCGAGGTGAGTATTCCTATCCTTGCTTCTTCTTCCCGTCCCTTTGCCTTCTCCCGGCCATCGCATCGCACCCGCATTTATTTTTACATAATGTATCAATTGGGAACACATTGGTATATATTATTGAATTCTTTTTGCCCGCATTTGATTAAACTAACTATACACCAAATTTATTGTAATGTGCTCACTTGATTTTTAATAATTAAGAGCAATTTTTAATAACTGTACTCTAGAACGATGATGCAAATAATCTTAAATATGCATATCGTAAAATATTTATGTATACCACCTTTATCAAATTGAATCTTTTTTATTCCTGTAACGGGTTGTCTGGAAGAGATCGCTTCTTAGCGAGAAGACCACCCATATTATATTTTACATAATAATATGTAAAATATATGTGATATATTTTCTATCATAGTGCATATATAATACATAGATATAAAATAATAGAAAAAATCTTGTTTAGATCTATTAAAAAACATGATTAAATTACTATTAAAAAAAATATTTGGACAAGAATTTATAAATAAATGAGACAATTTGTTTGCAATTAATATTATTGTGCCAACAAGTATTGTATATGGGCATGTTTTGTAATTAATAATAATAATAATAATGGGAAAACGAACACACACATTGTATATCCCCAAGCTACGTTATATATACGTAAATAACAGAAAGTTACTTTCCTAAATTTACCATGCCTCTCCGCCTCTGCGTTCCAGCGAGTTCGGCCAGCTAAGCCCTATCCCGCTCATCCACAGAGGCCTTAATTGAGTGTTGATCTGTATGTCTACCTCATTCATCAAAATAAACATTAGATAATTTATAATTATGCAATTATATTGTCACTAATTCAGTCACTCTTGTGTATGCCTGAAGCCGATATTAGACAGTCCGTATCAGTCTTTCCATTTAATTGAATCAACCAAAGTGATTCATATAAATGCAACTGAATCATTCAATGTCATTGAATACGCTCGTATTCTTGCAGTTCTGTACTTTGCGAAAAAGTTGATTCAATTTGATTGATCCTTCTAATATCAACATTAGCATGCGTTCAAAATCTACCTATGTATGTAGGTTAGTTCATATTTAACGTAGTAAGGTAAATTAATGGGTAATAAGATATAGACATTGGAACCGCAAATGAGTGGAACTCATTGCCGGAGTCTGTCTTTCTTCATACTTATAACCTGGGGTGTTCAAGTCTCGTGTGAATAGGTGCCTTCTAGGTAAGCGTGCTCCACCTTAGACCACATCTTCGCTCCACATAAGGCGAGATCGTGGTCAAATGCGAATTTATACCACAATAAATATGAGTAAACAAAAATTTTAATTGCCGCTATCTCCTACAACTCAGCCCATCTTCCAAGGCACCTCAGTTGATATTCGCGTCGTGGCGGTGCCCGTTTGTCTTCGTTAGCGTAATAACAAGGTAGTCTGCTTCGTAGTCACCCCATTCTTGACTCCCCACCAATGATGCACTGCATCTCTCATATCAAGATCCTCACTAATTTGGACAAGTCCATTTTTCCCACTAAACACGGAATCGACGTCATTTTTCGAGATAGACAGTGTTTGAGTAATGACCTGGACTATAAGCTAGTTCTGTGTCTAGTTTCATTTTAATCTATCAGTAGTTTTTACGTGATGATATAATAAACAGACAGACCAACACTGTAAAAATTAAAATTAGCCCCCAGATGAATTTGCATTTTAAAATTAATTGTATAATATAAATTCGATATCCTTAAAATATTTATCATATTACTAGACTTTTAAAAAACATCTCACAGCCAGGTGATGGGGTATTTGCCTGTCTGGGTGGATACCACCTCTGGTCTAGACTATGCCGCCATAGCAATCACGATTTGTCACCCGGCATTCGCGGCCAGATTCCAGTCTCGCTTTAGAGCAGCAGTGCATTAGCACCAAAGGTGCTCCAAATGTCCATATGTGATAATAACCGCCTTCCATCAGGTGGGCCGTCTGCCTGTCTGCTGAGCTCATGCAATAAAAATATTGAATTGTATAGATTTTATAGATAGATAGGATTTATAATTATTATTACAACTTATTGTAACATGTGTCCCATCCATATACCTATTAGAAATAATTCTCCTAGTAAGAGTTATCTTGTAATAAATGAATTTCCCGCAAGTTACACATCGGCAATGTTTATCACAGTTGATCCGGCATTCGTTGGCTAATCTAGTTGGAGTTCTCGGAGCATGTTCACCGATGTTGCCGGTGAAATAAGCTGAAAGATCGTTAATCTACATCGGCCCTTCTGCGCCATTGGCTCCGAATGAATTAATGCCCGCCCCGCAGGCCGCGCGCCGCGACCATGCCGGGCTCTGCAGCCCGCCATTATTTTGGATTTCAGCTATCCCCTGTGAACTTTGATAGACGGGCCCTCCTTCGACGTTGTAGTAAAAAAAGACGTGTGCGTCTCGGGACTTAACTAATCTAAGTTGAGCTATTTAATATTGAAATATTGGAACATTTTTGATTGAAAGACGATGTAATAACAAGAGTTGAATAAGGACTATTAAGGTGGTTTGAGCATGTAGAGAAAATGTATGAAAAAAATCACAAAACAAGGGCATGATAGTATTGTGAATGGTAGGGTTAGCACCGGTAGACCACGACGTACACGCCATGATCAAATAACAGAAAACGATGTCAGATAAAAAGCATATCCAATAAACGTGCAGGCATGAAGAGCTTAATGGAAGTGAAGAAGTGAAAGTTGTTTATCAGGATCGTCACAAGTGGGAAATCTATAATCTCTACTTATCCCATGGGAAACATGCGTAATAATATGTATGTATGTGTACGTGTTTTATAGAACTTACACTACCTTTTTTTAATTCACCCATGCAGACTGAGTAGGGTTTTAATCCTAGCCGGAGACCATGGAGCACTTGGGCAATTTTTGGATCTAATTTATCACATAATAAGGGTGAAAGAAATCCTCGTGGTAAAACCTCCACAATTTTGCTTTTGGATCCTTGACTATGCTGCTTCTTGCAATATCACTCAATGCGCAACTTCTCCAATTACTACCTCGCATTTTATTCATACTTCACACCCCTCCTTACACCTCCTTAAGGAATGTTTCAACTTCCTTTATGCTTCACATGCTCTCAATTTGCGCTCTACTAATTATCTCCTGTTAACGGCACCTACACGCTCTTCAACATTTGATTCCGACTCCTTCGCCACGCTGGCTGTTTTCCTTTGGAACTCTTCGTCCATAGACGTTAGAAAAGGTAGAAACTTTGGCATTTATTCCGACGTTCGGCCACTTTTCAGTGGCCGTGATCACGGAAGGCAAAAACTGACTCTTCAAGCCATAACAATATGTTGCAAAGCGGTGGTAAACTAGATTAGGCTCCCATAGAGTAAATAATAACCATAAACAAAATTAAAACTCAATAATTAAAATGAACAAATTGGCGATAGACTAAATAAAACTTTAACAATACTCGTCGACAATTGTCATCCGTGACCACGGCCACTGAAAAGCGGCCGAAACGTTGGAATAACCAAAATCAAATAAATTACCGCGCTTAAAACCGTTAAAGCGTAGTTTGATTAAAATAAGCGAAAACTTAAGAAAATATTATGACATATTTCCATGCAATTTCTAAGAGTTTAGCTTTTGCCAAGAAATCCTGAAAATGCGTTTTCTCATACAATTGAATAGACTCACGTAAATTTGGGGCCATTTGCTCCACAGATTATGCGTGAACCTTTCGCTTATTGCTCTGGGAAGATTAATGACGACGCGCGGCACGCCGCCGACTTAACGGACTGCGTGCAAATATTCTGTATACGGAGTAAAGTTAACCCGCAGTGGGATACTTCATCGAGTTATTTTGGTATATGGGAATTTCAAAGTTCAAACATACAAACATATTTTAGAAGCGTTGAAGTTATTCGTTATATAAAACATCCTAATGTAACACATCGAAGTGCGATTAGTTATGTATGCTTGATACTTACTCCTAGATAAGTATGGCGGATGACAGTCTATTCTTGTAAAAATAGAGAAGCCCAAGCCCATCAATTGGAAGATATAAAGATATAAAGTCACAGGCATGTCCTACTTATAAATAAGTAGGACATGCCTGTGACTTTGTCCACGCTTGACATGAAACGCCCGCGATTTTTCCCGGCACATTAAATACCGCAGCTATCGTTTTACTCAATACTGTGGAATGGGCTAATTTTTACGCACTCGAACCACTACAAATCACTCCCGGGAACATTCCCGCGGGATTCCCGAGATAAAAAAAATCATATTGAAATTTGTTTTTTTTAATAATTCCCAGTAAAACTCCCGCGGGATTCCCAGGATAAAAAGTAGCGCAGAGTTTAAGCATCGAAATTGGCTTAGTAGTTCTTACGTGAATCCCGAACTAACATACAAAGCAACAAGAAATCTAAAACAAATTTTATCGTGTTCTCCATCATTTTATAAAGTGCAGAAAGTGAAACGCACACAGCGGAAGCTCTCAAAAGGAAAATAAACCGCAATTTGAAACATTCTTCATTGGTGTTTCGTGGTATTGATGGAGTCGGAAGGTGACCATAGGAACTCCTGTAATAAACAAGATAGACCCGTCGTGTTTGGGCTCGTTTTACTTGTCTTGGCTAGCACTCTGCTGCTGCATGATATGCAGGACCTCAAAAGGTTGTATTTAAAACCCTTTTTAAAACGCTCATTTTTACATGACGTTCCATTTTATCATAAAATTATATTTAATTCTAACTTACTTAGTTTCACTTACTTTAATTCACACTTTTTTACTATAAAATAATTTTTTCTTACACTATTTTTAATTCAAATTTATTTTCTATTTTTTAGTTGGGTTTTCTATAAAAGCTTATTTTTTTAGTTTATTTTTTTATTATTAGCCTTATTCAATGTCCAAACACGGTATGTTTAGAATTTCATGATATGTAGATTCAACGAAAAAATATTTAACATAAGAGCTGCTTTATCTTTAGATAATTTGGGCCTTACTTATAATCAATGTAAAGAAACTGCTCAGCAACTGATTAGTGAAAATCTTACCCAGAAACTCATCTTTAGCCGAATATTTTGGGTACAACCTACGTTACTCATTTAAATTTCGTTCATCTGTGCTCTTCTTAGGCAACAACAACAACAACCGTTAATACATGTTTATAAGTGAAAAAAAGAGATATTCATTGATTAGGGTCTGATTTTGATTCTGTACTTGAGAAATGCCTAATCGTTTCTTAACGAGATTATTATAAGTAAGGCCGTTTGAGCACAACACGCCATGCATTTCAAACACACCCTCAGAACTTTCGTGACTCAAAAGCAAACATAACTTTAACAGACTTTTCCAATAAATTTAACACTTATAAACTTTTCGCTAACAATGAACCTAATCCGCTAACAAAATCGTTAACTTGTTTCTATTAGTTGCACCAAGATATATCTTCTTTCCAATACACTATTATTTTGTAAACAATAAGGTTGATATTTGTTATTATATCATCTTTTGGAGCTTTGTAAAGATCGAGAAACATTTTTGCAGCTATCATAGACCTTATTTGTAAGAGAATAAGATCAAAATTTGTGTAAAAATAACATATGTTTACTTTGCAACGAGGAAGAAAACTCTTGTTATATTTTGCAAGCATGATCCGTTCAACCGTGAGTTATGATAAGCGGTAGACGGGCGTTTTTAAAACGGTACTACAGGCGTTTATGAATATTAAGCGTTTTTTGTTAGTATTACATTCTGACAATGTAAATCTATCACTTCAAGCTTAATACATTTTTTTGTTAGCATTAGTTAGCATAGTTAACTATATCATCAAAATTAGGAAGATAATATCAAAATTATCAGGTTTTCAAGCTACGAATGAAAATGTATCTCCTAGATAATAAGCATGTAGTGGCTAAGGGCGAACCTTGTGTTGGTTTACAACAGAAAAATATCATGTTATACTTTATGTGAATGTGATAACATTACACAATGGTAGGTTTTCGAGTTTTCGACTAAAAATAGCTGGCTATAGTTTTTAACTGTCGCTTGCGTTTCATTACAATGATATGGGCTCTGAATGTTGGGCAGGGGGTATGTACTGCTTAGGTACTGGCCAATTGTCCTATATTTTAAAAATACAATTTCCTCCGGTCGTGCACCCTGTAATAAAAGGTGACAAAGGCACCCCACAGCCGGGCGGTAGGGTACTTATAAATCTGGATGCCTACCACCCCCAGTCTAGAGTATGCTGTTATAACGTCTTTAAGTTGTGTTCTGATATTAGTAGACAGGTGCCAGTCCCTTTTTAGGGCGGTAGCACATTAGTAGAAATTTTAGTTTTACAAATGCCCATAAGCGATGGTAACCACTTCCCATCAGGTGGGCCGTCTGCCTGTTTGCGCATCTCATGCAATAAAAAAAATCCTAATGTATATTGAAATTCAAAGTTTTTATTGAAAATAAGTTCCACTGGAGAACACGTTTTGAAGGTCATACTTATAGGTTAAAATTTAATTTTACTTCCCTGTCTATGTACACCGCTTCGCAACGTGTTATAGCTGTTAAGGAGAAGAAGCTGCATGAAACCGTCTACATAAAAATTGATTTTCTTTATATTTCTTATTCTATTTATATCACCAGTAATTTTTTTTAAGTTCTATGCAGAAATATGTTACAGAATTACTATTGAAGAATAATGGATTTGTAGCAAACAGTGCATACCCAATAAGACAGAGACAAAAAAGGATCGAAAAATAAAATTAAAGTTGTAATAAATAATACATGACGTACTAAAACTTTATACTACAATATATATATGCAATATAAGTTCCTTACAACACTGGCAAGTAAAAAAGAAGTTATACAAAATGAATATAAGATAACGCTCTATAAACTCGCCAGTCTGCTGCTCCAAAGAACAAGACGATCGCTACCTGAGAACATGGATTTTTGAAGGAAAAAGTATCGCTCCCATTTTTCGTAATACTCACATGCTATAATCCGATAAACCTTCGAGGAAGTGAGTTCCGAACGCACTAAGCGCCTTAAACACCTCATTTATTAACTTACTTCACTGATCTTTTTCATAAAAATCCATTCAAGTGGAAAAACTTAACAGTACCAGCGGAACTTCGTTTTGAAAAACGACATGTTTGTTAGTGAATAGTGAAGTTTAGAAATAAAAATAACAAATATTTTGACGTTGTAAAATTAAATTATTATTATTAAATGTAAAATGAGCTAATATCAGGTGGACTATCAGATTTCAATAATGTAATGAATTTTCGTCTGTTTGTCTTTTAGAGAATAACATGAAAACTACTCAGAAAAACTACGTTTTAACGGTTTTTAGTCCGGTAATTTATTGATCTTTAATATTCCGACATTTCGGCCACTTTTCAGTAGCCGTGATCACGGAAGACAAAGATGTCAATGAGTATTATTAAAATTTTATTTAGCCTACCGCCAACTTTTTCACTTTAATATTTAGTTTTAATTTTGTTTGTGGTTATTATTTACTCCATGGGAGCCTAATATAATTTACCACCGCTTCACAACATGTTGTGGCTTGAAGAAGCGGCGCAAGAAACTCTTCAGCAAACATGCCTAGCTCTGATAATCCATTAGTATATGTAATATGTATATAATGAAATCCACGTATACAGTGACTCATTACGATATCTCAGGAACTATAATACCTATAGACTTGAAATTGAGCTTGGACCTTCCTTTCGCCAAGTAGAGGTCAGCTAAAAACGGATTTTATGAAATTTATATTTTAGGGCACGCGAAGCGGACGGATATCTTCTAGTCTAATATATAAAATTCTCTTGTCACAGTTTTCGTTGCCATACTCCTCCGAAATGGCTTGACCGATTTTGATGAAATTTTTTGTGCTTATCCGGTATCTATGAGAATCGGCCAACATCTATTTTTCATCCCCCTAAATGTTAGGGGTAGTCCACCCGTATTTTTTTTTTACCGGGCAGGACGACGTCTGCCGGGACAGCTAGTTTTATATAATATTTAAATGGGTGGGAGGAAGTTCAAGAAAGTATCAACCAAGTTGGTCAATTTGGTACCGGGATGGTTTAAATTCACAATTGGATGAAGTAGGTGGCACCGATGCAATTCTTTTTAACGGTGGGACGAATTTTGATGAATTTTAAAGTGAAAACTTCTTTAGCTGCGTTGGGCACTTTTTGGTAGGGGAAAATCTTATGCGTTTGCCTCACCGACAGACATGATTATAGCAGTGTATCTGAAGCTATACAGCAGACGTATTGTGCAACATAAGTGCTGTATATATCTTATAAGTGAAATTGTATGGATTTCAATGTGTATATACTGTGCATTGTTGAAACAATGTTTTAATTCCAACACTAATTATTTTAAATTTTTTATAGTAATAAGTACTTCCAAATTTTTTACTTATGTCGGCAGTCCCTACAACTGTCAATTTTTGAGTTTGTTCAAGTGGATTCGAGACTGGTTCAGACTAACAAATGGTCCCGGTAGATGGTGGTGCAATCGGGTTCTAGGCTTTTATCTTTTAATGGCAGGAAAATGTCTGCTGAGTATAGCTAGTATTAAATAACTTTCATATTATCAATCCAACAATAGTAAATTTATGAATTGCTCCTCGTGCTCACTTTCATAAACATCTTCAAAGATCAATACTCCAGTAAATGTAATAAACCAAAATAATAAAAGTTAGCAGAAAACATGACAAAGTGGTGATAACATTTGCATGGCGACGGTGGGGACATAAATGGGTATATTCAATAAACGACGGCGCGGACAAATATTAACCCTCGCACGGATACTTTGGCAGTGGTCATATATTTTTTTGCATTATTATACTACCATAATACTAAAATAACTTGTTTTTAAAAAGGTTTCTAAATACAAGCTTTTGAGATCCCGGACATCATATAACAGCAGAGTGCTGGCCAAGACAAGTAAAACGAGCCCAAGCACGACGGGTCTAACTTATTTAGTACAGGAGTTCCTATGGCCACCTTCCGACTCCATCATCAGATCAGCTCTATGGCACAATATAATTGCATTATCACGCGATATACATATACGCGCCAAATTTTAGCTCAATTGAAGCGAAACTGGGAAGTTGGTCAAATTTAACTTGCAAGGTTCCACCGGAACTTACATACTTATATTTTTAACTAATACATTCTTCTTTTTATAGCATAAATTCAGCAGACGGCCCACCTGATGGAAAGCGGTTACTATCGCCTATGGAACACCAAAGGTGCTACCATTGTGATGCCCCTTCGCGAACAAAACAACGGGCACAGCTATTCTTAGACATATGCCGCATGGAGCATATCACTCAAGTTGAAAACAACAATCCCGAAGCGCTCGGCTTTGAACAAAACATGATGTTGATATTCTAACAATTTGGATGTAAATTTGCGGCCGTTGACGCATGTACACAATTATCGGACTGCGAGAGTCCCACGAGGATTCCACTTGTTTCATGCATTTTGTAAAGGTTTTTGATATTTGCATTTAAATAGTTGCCGTGGATATAAATTTAGCTGCCGCTGGTGTATGTTTGGTTGGTGTATTGCAGGAGTTCAGCAGACAGGCCCACTTGATGGAAAGCGCAAATGTCCATAGGCGATGGTGCCTATAGACATTTGTAACACAGAAGGTGGTACCAATGTTCTACCGCTCTATAAAGGGGGACAGGAACCTACCACTAATGTTGGGACCCAACTCAAGGTTGTTATGGAGGCATACTCTAGACCAAGGGTATTAGCCATCCAGATGGTACCGATGTAAATATAAATGTGGCGTAGCACACTGACCGGCGATTATCTCTGTCTACACCATATAATAATGAAACCAAGGAGAAGCCCCGGTCAGTGTAGGACTATTGTGGGAAATGAGAACAAAAAGTACCGGGATATTGGGCTGAACTGCTAGTGGTACTAGGGGTCTGGGAATATGGCGACTATGGCGTCTGCCCGTCGCAATGTGTGGGAAACATGGCAAAATGGACAGAACGGTAACTTGCCACTCCCTGCACGGGCTACAAGGGTGCTAAGGGCTCTAAAGAGGTGGGCTGCAGGATCACCGCAACTACTTCCGACGTTAAGCCATTTATCACTTCCACCCCTGGAGCTTGAGTCTTAGCTCTAGCGATCTCCACTCCGTGCCGGCTGGCTAAAACAAGCACAGAGGCGGGGGCCCAGTCTTGGCCCTCGGAGTCAGGTACGAGGTGTCGCTACTCACCTAAGACTTCGCAACTAAGCCCCCTGCGGGTGGGACCCTCTATTTCAATCACTAACTTAATTAGACATCTACCTATATACATTTTTAATTTATTTTCTAATTATGACTCACTGGTTATCTCGATGTGCTGATTTCATCGTGATCTTTTTCTACACAGTCAGCTGTGTAAGAGGTGAATGCTTTATCCGGTCAGGATTCGAACCCGCGTCCTTTGAGTTCAAGACCCGAGTGCGTTCGCCACTAAGCTACTGTAGCTATTAACTATTAAGTACGTCCTCTTTTATTTTGGAGTTGGTTAAAAATCACAAACAATACTAAAAACGTCTTCAATCACTATACGTGATCATAAAAATCTATTTCTGCCTGTCTCAAATTCGCGCAAATGACGTGACGCCGTACGCCACATGTCAATTCTGGTGTGACGTCACAATACATGTCTCCCCGCCCGGCGCCGCCCGTTCGCTAAACTGTCAAACCTTTATGAATCGATAACAGTTTGCAACAAACGCGTTGCTTGGTTTTAGGGTTCAGTATAAAAATATAAGTAATGTAAAATAAGTAGATTTGAAATACCTACGCTTTTGTAATATGTTTGGTGCAACTCTATCAATTCTTTCGAATGTTATTGTTAACTTATATACTCACTAAAAAGTGAAACGTAGAATTGAAATAAAATCGATTTCCGCTAGACATCTTGCTGGGAAGTTTGTTGCCACTTCAGTAACACGCTGTGAAGTGCTGTACATAGAATAGAAAATATACTACAGTAGTGGAACACTTGCAAGCTAATAAATGGCGCTGTACAATAATTAAGATCATAAACGATTCCCGAAACGTATAAAGAGTATGTACAAATTTTCAACAGTAAAAGATTGACCTAGGTCTGGGGGGACCAACAATAACCTCGCTGATCTTCTGTTGAGTCGAAGAATAAAATATCAACTCCTAACTTAATCAGATTAGTCAACACATGAAAATGAATTATATCAAATGCTCATAAAGCAAGTACTACCTAGTCTAAACATTTAATAATAGATGGAGCTCAGGGCAGCTCAGAGCTTGAAGTACCGGTAAAAATGTCGTATCGTTATTTATGCGAATTTCAGATAACGGTAAAAATAAATATAATTTAAAAAACTTATCGTTATTTATAGACATTTTACCGGCATACAAATATAACGTGAATTCTATTTTCATCGGTAATTTTTATGTTATAAGTATGTTTTGTTACATACATCTTCAAACAGCACTGTGTTAAGAGCGCGCATAATATTTAGAGTTTTGTTCGTCGATTGTTTCGGTAATAGCCAGTAGTAATAAAGGCAATGTACAATAGTACGTTATGTCTTTATATTTATAACTATAATAATATTTTCTACCCTTTTATTGCTCTCTGTCTTATTGTATATGCACTGTTTGCTACAACTCCATTAATTCTTCAAAAGTCATTCTGTAACATAATTCTGTATAAAACTTTTTAAAAAAAAGTACTTAAATATAAGTAGAACAACAAATATAATGAAAAACAATTTTTAGCCAGACGTGTTGCTGGGGAGTTTCTTGCCGCTTCTTCTCCTTAACAGCAATAACATATGGCGAAGCGGTGTACATAGCAGGGAAGTAAAATTAAATTTTAACCTATAAGTATGACCTTCAAAAAGTGTTCTCCAGTGGAATTTATTTTGAATAAAAACTTTTGAATTTGAATGCTTAAAAATGGCAACATCGCTTGAAATAACGTAAAAGCTGATACATAGATAAATAACGTTAAAATCAGAAAAGTTACCTAGTAACGGTAAAAAAAACCATACTGCTATCGCTGTATCTATTTAGAAAATACCGGCAATTTTTTTTTTTAGATATTTTAGATTAGATAACGTTTTTAGCCCTGATGGAGCCACTAATACTAAACTGAGTAGGTGATGTTACTAGTAACAAATGCTTAACAGTAAGACAACCACCTATAATGCTCATATTGTTTGACTAGCTGCGCCCCGCGGTCTCACTCGCGTGGTGATGCAAAATCGATATATTTTAGATGATTCACACTATGTCTTTATAAATTACAGTCTTTGTGTTACTCTGATGTGTAAACTATATTATTGTAAAGTTTCATCAAAACCCAATCAGCAGTTTTTGCGTGAAAGAGTAACAAACATTTTTTTTTTTTTTTTTTTTTTTTTTTTTTTTTTTTTTTTTTTTTTTTTTTTTTTTTTTTTTTTTTTTTTTTGAGGCGGGGAAAAATGACTTACCGATTTACGCACTCTCTGGGCCGTCACTAGGAAACGGCACGAATCCACGGGGGGCGATAACACTAGCAATTGTATGCTCTACTTGCGCTTCGTCCGCTATGGATTACACAGAGGAGTGTGGAGACTCCGAGCGATGCCGCACGGGCGAGCAACCTCAATACCCACTAAAAAACCCCTCCTCCCTTCGCGGCCCTGCGCTTTGATGTGAAGGAAAGACTGAGATGTAGAACATAGTTACTCAGCAGTCGATCCAGCGCATAAAGTGCTGAAGTGTGCCCCGGGAGAACACACTCCACTACGGAACGGGGGTAGTTGTAAAATCCCTTGCTGACCTAGTAGCTAAGGGCCCCCATCGTTCCGGATCCTAACTCAGGGAGGGAAGTAATGCGCGTACCTGCCTCTCCGGGTGCCGGCTGAAGGCCGGCGACCTCGAGAAGAGACCGTAGCACGCGCCCTAGGACTTCGCTCCCTATCCCTCTCTGCGGCCTCTTTCAGAGACATAACTGCCTCACAAAAAGAAACCGCAGTATCCCAGCGGTCGTCGCTCTGCAACATGGCCGTTACCAAATCGCCGAGCGATGCGACGGCTCCTAACTTTGTCTCGAGCTCGAAACGCTGCGGCGCCCAGGCAGCGCACTCGACAAGCGTATGAAACGCCGTATCGGGCGCGCCACACTGTCGGCAATCCGGAGAAGGCAAGCAGCCCACAATGCGAAACAGATACTGGTCGAAGCAACCGTGTCCGGTCAGTATCTGCGTCGTCCTGAAGGTGAGGGTGCCGCTAGTGCGGTTAACCCATTCCTCCAGTTGTGGCCTGATTGCGTCCACCGTAAAGCCGCCGGCCGCAGGGTGTTCGAGGTCACGAGACCAGTCGACGAGGCAGGAAGCGGTTTCCCGCTTCCTGACCGTCTCTATCTCGAAAGAGTAACAAACATACATCTATACATACCAAGTTTCGCGTTTATAGAAGTTATTAGAAGGATTTTGCGATTGTTTTAAATTAAATATTGTACAGAACCCGGATTCTCGAATACGAGTCGCTCCAGCGCCAGCTGCGATCACCCTGCTCTCGTCACGCCCTCTATCATTTATGTTGACTTTCATTCCGTTTTGTGACACGCTTTGTGACTTTTTGCAACATTCTGTAATATAAAGGTTGTTTTTTGATTCACTATCGAATATAGACTGGTTTAATTTTTAACCGACTTTCAAAAGGAGGAGGTTCTCAACTTGGCCAGTATGTTTTTAAACATCTTGAAGTCGGTGCAAAGTAAAACATAAAAATTACTATATTTTGAAATTGGGTACAATTTAAATGCTCACCAAAAATATTTTTTGTCCCTTAGACTAAGCACCAAATAAAATATATTACTTCATATAAATTTAATCCTCTCTATACCGAGGTGCCTAAAAAACAACATTTTATGTTCCAAAATAAATATATACTCATCAGAGCAATTGTATGTTTTGTATTTATATTCTTTTTGCTTATCAAAATGGATAAATGCCCACCAAATATTGCTTTACTAAAACACTAACATTCAAACCGAAAATTGCAGTTTAATGTATTTAGGAATATATTTAAGACTTATTTATAACAACTGAAATTGGTTTTGAGTGGAAAAAAAAAAATTTAAAATAATTAAAAGTTTGAAATTCACGACAATGATCTGGTAATTTTGTCACCGAGACGTTTCTTTACGTTTTTTGACGGGATTTATCGAAATAGGAGACTGTATGTATCCGAAAATTTAAACATGTGGAGTTTTAAACAGTCGGTTAGGTTAGGTATTGTGTAGACCAAAGCGACTGTAACCATTCACTATTTATCTTATATATTAGTGAAAAACAGAAATGAGGTTAGATTGACAAAAACATTAATAACTCAGGAACTATACATTTCCCGCACATAGGAGTTGCAGAAGGGGTGAGTTCCCTCCCTCCCCCTCCCCCTCATCCCTCCCCCTCATCCCTCCCCCTGCTAAACTCCTGCAATAAAAAAAAATGATGCACATTAGTTAGAATCATCTATGGACATGAATACTAGAGCTGTTGACAACGTACCTGCTGCCGGCCTATTATGACACTCTTTTGAAAAATCCCATATTACCTATAATGTTGTGGGAATGTATTGTTACGAGTATGGGACTCGATTTAAAATGCCGTTGGAATTACTATAGAATTTATTTGAATTATACAAACACGGATACCATAGATACAAATATAACTGGACGCAACTAGTACAAACTGCACGATTCAATACGCGCAAAGTCTGTCACTATATCGCTCATCAAATGAACGTCTTGCTCGTATCGTAATTCTCGCTTGACTGCCTTACCCCTCCGTTCGGTCATTGTTTTATGCTAACTTTACAATACAACACTCGACCGTGTAGACTGGATTTTTCCAAGAAAACGTAATCTGCACACGTGCGGCCATAGACGAGGACAATAACAATAGACTATTATCTAATTGCAAATTTTGAACACAATTTAAACAAAACAAGTCCAAATGCGGGAAATAAAACAGGTGTGCATTCACTTTGTCGGCATGTAACAATACATTATTTTTTTGTGTCAGAAGATATTGTTGAATACTTCTTTAAATATGGATTTGTTTATGGACTGTAGATATTTTAATTATTAATGAAACTGCACGTGCGTTATATATGACGATTTAATAGCAACATGCGGGAAAAATATATACAGATAAAACAAAAGACCTACGTTCCAAATTCTAATATTTAGTATTGGTGGCCAGTATAATGCCACACCAAAGTAATACATACTTTTTGTTGGAGATTCTAACAGATATTATAATTGGGTTTTTGAAAAAAATTTTTTTTTGTGATAAATGGAAAGATTATATATTAGTTTTATAACAAAACTATTTTTTTTTTGCAATAATTCAAAAGTTATTTCAAAATAAAAATTAATTTTTGAATCCAGTACCGAAGACACGCCGACAACTCCCGAACAAACCCGAGCGCGTGTGACGTCATAATGTTAGTTTTCACTCATTGCAGTTGATAGAAAAATAATAAATACAGTGTCTTGATCTATTTCATTTTGTTGTCATTATTAAATATTTAAATTTATATTAAAAATGTCGAACCTCAAAAGTTATCGTTCTTGTTTTGTACCATTATGTACGAATACTACAAAGGCAACTCCTGATAAAACGTTTTTAAATGTTCCCCAAGATGTCAAACGTCGAAATAAATGGTTTTAAGCAGTGCACCGTGATAATCCCCAAACAAAATCGATTTTTTTTGTTGTGAAGATCATTTCGATGTAAGTATTTCTTAATACCATTTTTATTAATTATTATTTATCTAAGTATACAAATCAAATAATTATTATATATTTAAGTAAAGTTCAGTAAACAATTTTTTTTAACTGGACTCCAAATCATAACCTTTATAATCATAGCATTAAATTTTTTTTTATTGATAATTTAAAGTGCTTAAATAATAAATTTATGTATCGTTATCTAATGATTGGGATTCAATTTGATATATTTATATTATATTATATTATACTTAGTTGAACATAACCTATAGCTTTGTCGCCGTAACTCTCACGCGATGCTCTACAATTTATGAAATAAATAATTATATTTAATGTAATGGAGAATAAATACTTAAATATTTTCATTTATTATATTATTTTTTAACAGACTTACCTTGATGCCTTGGCACCTCGAACTTCAGCAGAATTAAACCGAACGTCATTTTTTTAAAAATCGGTGATCATAAATATATCAACATCAGGAATGTTATCAGACTTTGCCTTAATAAATCCTTTATCACACATAGCTAATCGGAACCAACTAACAATTCGTATTTTAGCAATAAATTTTTAATATTATTGTCTAGTCACGTGTAATAGCCGTAAACGCTGTACTGCTATTAAATAGCTATAACATTATGACGTCACAACTATGGTGACCAATCATAGCGCACTTATAGTCACGTGATTTTTATTTAAATTTCATCGATTTTTAATTGTTCATAATTAATTGAAAACAAAAATTTTTTGAAGTTTTTTGCATTAAATATCAATATTAAAGTTTTAAAATACATAAAAAAAATCAATAATTTTTTTTTCAAAAACCCAATTACATATACAGAGTAGAGCCAAGAAAATTCCTTCTAGATATTTACTTGGTAGTAATTAGGAAGCTAATGTATGTCTGTACGTCAGACAGTAGAATAAATATTTGAATATATAATTCTTATGCTGCCAGGTTTTCTCATTGTATCATCACGTAGGTGGAACAAAATTCTACTAATACTACTTACTACTAAGCAAAAGGCTCGAACAACTATAGAATACTCGAGTACATGTTTGGTACCAAAACAAAGATAATGTACCATGATTACAAGCCGTCAATCTTGCTGTCGGAGCACGTCCGAGGCACATCAGTCTCGCCACAGCTGCTGGAGTTATGTTCTGTTTTTCCAGTACATCTATGTATACACCGGTTGTTTTAGTACCTATTATTCTAAGCTGTGGTGTCTACGGTACTTATGTTTCCTGGTAACCAGACTGACTAATGTTCATTATTCGGCGAATTACGGTTTAGCAAAAACAAACTTAATGACCATTAATTTGATTCTAGGTTAATCTCCCTGCATGTCAAGAGCGCATTAATGTTATAGTTTGGTTTTAGATCTCTATAAGCGTAGATGTTTGGGTTTAATGTTTAATTAGCGCTATATTATTATATACTAGGATATGCCTGGGATTTCGTCCACATTTGACTTGGAATTCCAGCGGGATTCCCAGGGTACAAATTAGAGCAGATTTCTAATCTAAAAATGTACTGTCAATCAGTGAAATCGAAATCAGCCCAGTAATTTTTACGTGAATCTTGAACAAACAAACAAGAAATATCAAAAAAATTGCAACGTGTTCTCCGTCGTTTATATAGTCTATTCCAGTTGTCTTTTTGATAGCTTCAACATACAGACACCGCATGTTTATAATTTTGGAAAGTTTTAGATTTTATCCATGCAGGAACGGAGAAAGTATACAATTTCGTGGAGCTGGGCCGGTCGTAAGAGGGGACAAAATAACCCACAGTCAAGGGTCGGGTATTTACCCATTTGGATGGCTACCACCTGTGCTCTGGTCTATATCACCATAAAAACCTTCGAGTTGTAGTCTGGTATTAGTGGCCAGAGTGCAGTCTCCCATCAGAGAGCGGCTACGCATTGTTACACAGTATAGCAGTGTTACAAATGTCCATAGGCGATGGTGACCGCTTTCCATCAGATGAGCCGTCTACCTGTATGTTGAACTTGTGCAATAAAAAAAGAAATAAACAACTAAGTGAGATACGGTGTGGTGCTTTTTGAAATATGGGGTATTTTCAATTAAAACATTTTTTGTTACATAAGCATATGCAGCAGCGAGAGGTAGGGGTTGAATGATACTTCAGATGGAGAGCATTCACTGTCGAGTGATGATGAGAACTGAAGTGAACTCATTTATTTTAGAAATGGTAACCTTAATTACAAATGTTAACAAGTCATATAGCTAGAACAATATATAGCACAATGTGTGAGCGGGACTAATGATGTGCGAGCGGTATAGAGCAACTATTAATATGTAGGCTCTCACGCTGCACGTGCCAGTAGTTCGTTTTCCGCTGCGGTGACTAGACGTACGCAGCTTCCATATATCTATCAAAAACAGTTAATGTCCAATATCTCTACAGAACATTTCATTGCACGTAGGCTGTTACTCACTTAGCCAGTTTTTAAATTCTCTTTATTTAATGGACGCCTGCAATATCTAATTTTCTTTTACCTTTGGCATGATATATCAAAACACGATCCGAATAAAATTACGCCAAATAATTTTCATTCAATTATAATTTTCTCCTGTTTTCCATTTTACGATATTCATTATCATTTCTTTCTGGCAAAGAGTATACAAGGACTAGAAGAGGCAATTTTCTAACTTGAGAATAACATTGTTTAAACAATGCTGTAGATTTAGTACTGCTGCGGTGCTCACCTTCAAATTAACCTCACGCAGCTCGCTTCTGGATCTCTTCTTAAACTATGCTAAACTCCTCCTTCACTGAACTGCCTACTAAGCTTTTCACTATCTTCAATATAACTTCTCTTCCAACTCTTTTGTATCGCACTTGTCGCGTCGCTGTCTTCAGCTGAACTCCCTCGTAGGCGCGCTATACGCTGATGATATACCCAGAAAAATCTTCTAGAACCCATTATTTCGATGTTATTTTTACTATTCTGTTATTTACTGTATGCCCCTTCCTAAATCTTATATTCTAGAATTTTGATTTTCATTTCGTTATTCTTTTGTCCATCATCTATCCCTTTCTGAAATGTTGCTGTCCTTGTTTTTCCTTCCTGAATGTTCTACCTATTACTAAATGTCTTGAGACCGACTTACGCTGCCAGAATGTTCAATAGATATTGTATATAAATATACATTTCAACAGTATGATGTGTTGATATTCCGACTCGTGTACCGACTATCCTCTCTGCTTATTGATTATTTAGCAATTACGTGCCGTGAAGGTGAAATATAATTTGAAATCAATAAATCTCGTATTGAAAATTAAGCTACTATCAGAAATTATTTCAATCAAACATTTTCGGTATTATCAGATTTTGTGTCTATTTCGTATACTGTTATTGATGTTTCTCAAACAGATTGAATGTATAAATTAAGAAAAACGATATATTTTTGTAATATTTTCTTAAGTTTTCGCGACTTGAACACATAATAAAACTACGTTTTAACGGTTTTAAGCGCGGTAATTTATTTTATTTAGGTTTATCCGACGTTTCGGCCGCTTTACAGTTGCCGTGGTCACGGAAGACAAAGATGACATTTGTCAAAGTTTTTATTCAGCCTACCGCCAACTTGTTCATTTTAATTATTTAGTTTTAATTTTGTTTATGGATATTATTTACTCTATGGGAGCCTAATCTAATTTACCACCACTTAACAACATGTTGTGGCTTGAAGAGAAGAAGCGGCGCAAGAAACTCTTCAGCATACATGCCTAGTTCTAAATTTTTTTTATATAATATTAAAATGAGTGGAAGGAAAAATAACGTGTCTTCCGTGACCACGGCAACTGAAAAGCGGCCGAAACGTCGGATAAACCTAAATAAAATAAATTTAAAGTTACAAAAACGTAATTTTATTAAATACATTTTTGTATTAAATTTTGTATTTCAATATCTGATTATATTTATTCCTTAAATTGACTACGGCATGTACACATTGTACACATTCTTAAATATCGTACAACTCGTGTGAGTGATGTACCAAAATGATCTAAGGCAAAACAATATTAAGCACCTGCAATGATTTACACGCTATAAAGTTATTCAAAACATGGAGAAATCCTAATATTTTCTTAAGTTTTTGCCACTTGTATACACAGTAAAAAACGTCTGCGATCAATGAACACACGCTGAATGAAACCCAACAACTACATCAGATTTGATAAACTCCAATCGGCGCAAAACAAAATAGTTTCATACCTAGAATGGTGTGTGAGGCTATTGAAATCAAAAACACACAAATTTCAACTGAGAAAAAAAAAATGTATTTATTGCAAAAAGTCTATACATGTAAGTTGCCGGGGCTTCCCAGAAAGTAATCAAATGACACTACTACACTAAGCATGTATCATATTCAGGCTAATATAAGCAAGATATTTTCCACTTCATCATAATTAAGGGTAAGGAGCCATTCGGTCAGATTTTTCTTACACTCATATAGTCGCATTGGGTAAATGTTAAGAATGCGATTTATTTTATTATAAACACGGGGGGCTCGAGCTACATATTGCCGACTAGCAAAGACTGAACGAGAAGATGGTTGCCAAGTACCACCTGTTTGGGATCAACAAAAACCAACTGCCAGACCTCAAGACACTGTGACCTCTTTGATTGATAATTTCTTTTATTTTCCATCCAACCATAATACCTATTTTTATATTATATACAATTATTAGAACTAGGCATGTTTGTTGAACAGTTCAAGCCACAACACGTTGCGAAGCGCTGGTAAATTAGACTAGGCTCCCATAGAGTAGATAATAACCATAAACAAAATTAAAATGAACAAGTTGGCGGTAGGCTAAATAAAACTATAACAATACTAATTGACACTTGACACGTCTGTCTTCTGTCATCACGGCTTATGAAGTGTCCGTAACGTCTGAATAATAATATCTAACAAATAACCGCGCTTAATTCCGTTATAAAGTAGTTTTATTATAACACTAGCTTCTTCCCGCGAAATCATCCGCGTGGAATAGTAAAAAAGTAAGTTAATAAAAACCCCGTTTTGAAACATTCTTCATTGGTGTTCCGCTCCTATTGTTCTTAGCATGATGATATAAATTCTATAGCCTTCCTAGATAAATGGGTTATCTAACACTGAAAGAATTATTCAAATCACATCAGTAGTATCTAGTTCTTGAGATTAGCGCATTCAAGCAAACAAACAAATTCTTCAGCTTTATATCTCGTATCGGTATAAGGTATTGTCATTTAATGTTTTTATTTACCATTGTTTTGAGTAAATAAATTATTTGATTTGATTCTGTACTTTTTCGTACTAGATTGTTTATGAAGCAGGTAGCGCGGAAAGCTTACACTTGTGGTCCGAATTATCTTCCCATTTTCTCCACTTCTGATCTCCCGCAAATACATTATGGATCGTCGATGAATAATTGAATATCGTTATGTTCACGAGATTATTCGTGTATTGGATTATCGATGCTGTGGAGTATAATCGGAGGTGTTTCTTAATCGATTTACATTCATAACTCGGTTGGGGGTATCGAGTTTGTATAATGTCTTTGATTCAAAATAAAAAGCAAAAAGTAATATTTTCAACAACATCGTGAAGTTGGTGCATTTTACAATTTTGTTGATGTTTTTATTTTGTGGCACGTATTTGTACAAAATACGCTTTTTGTGATACCTTCTTATGGGAGGTTCCCTTTCTCTCACGCATACGACAGCGGTAGGCAGGCTTCTCCTCTCTCACTCTAACCCACGGCGCTAGCGGTATTTCAGTAATTAGATTAAATAATTATACTAATAATGTACATACACAAAATTCTAATGTACATATTCAAGAATTTTAACTAAGAATATAATATATTTTATAATCAATAAAAGATTTTATTAATAAATGAACTTTCCTTGCATTATCATCTCATATTAATATACATAAAATTTAAGTGATATCCTAAGCTTTTCTCAAGTTAAACAATTTCAATATTAAATATTTAGTTCAACTTAGATTAGTTTGTTTAAGTTATCACTTCTGTCGGGCGTCCCGAGACGCACACTTTTTTTTGCTTCTTGGTTTGAAATTGGTTTTGTAAAGCTTATTAACAGGAATGGAAAAATACAAGAGATGGTAGCCCACCGGTGGCCTTATCCTCCAAAAGCCAGCTCTTCCAGGCAGCCCTTAAATAATACTTGAAGAGATATAAGAAGCTATTTTTTCTATGCAAAATTTCCCATTTAAAACTTTGGCAGGCGTAACTAATCGAAAGATCCGCCGTGAAAATGTTTTACAAAGAACTTGGAACAAACAACTTTGGACTCTGTTAAGGCAATAAAAGTTCGGCTCGGTTTCATTTTTTTATGGTCGATTTACTGCTGGGGGACATTTTTTAGGATATTTTTCCAACTCTGGCTTATAGCGATTACGTATTATAATGATCTTAAGTATGTAACAGAGAAACTTTGACCGTGTTACCATGACGACGTATTTGTTAGTGAATGGCTGTATCAGCATCAAAGAAAAAGACGACTGCAGTGCCATCTTTATTCAGGGCAACGATATCATCCTGTGTCCGAGTTTCATTTAAATATGTTTAGTAATTTTCAACAAGCTGTCAAGCAAGTGAGACAAGAATTTTGAAAATGGGATTTTTAGCAATTATTGATGGAATTAACATTCATGGTTTTTAATTTTATTGTACACTAGCTTCTGCCCGCGACATCGTCTAAAAAATGTAGGTTTAAAAACCCTTCGGTTTTTTATACATTCTTCAATGGTGCTCCTCTCCTATTGGTCTTAGCGTGATGATATATAGCCTATAGGCTTCCTCTATAAATGGGCTATCTAACACTGAAGGAATTTTCAAATCATACCACTAGTTCCTGAAATTAGCGCGTTCAAGCAAACAAACAAACTCTTGAGCTTTATATATTAGTATAGATATATCCTATTTTTGTATAGTATATACATATAACTATACAATTATATATTTCACTTATTCTTGGAATGTTTCATATTATTTGTTGTCTTCAGCGCCACTATTGTCTTAATATTTTCTTTAGTTTAGGGAAAGAAGCCTGGAAGAGATCGCTTTAAGCGATAAGGCCGCCCTTTGTTCAATACTTACTGTACCTAGTTTTAAGAACCTAGTTTTAATTTTTGGTGAACAATAAAGTGTTTTATTCATTCATATATATAAAAAGATATCAGCCTAAAATGACCAAAAGTCCCTCAATTGATTCGACTGTCGAGTACCGTATTGTTACGAGTGTTTAAAATGAAAAAAAGCCACTGAACACGCTTTTACCTAAGCGTATTAAAAAGTAATTGCCCTGAAAGTAAGGGCCCTGAAGGTGGGTATTCTGTGAATTTACTTAAACGCGTCATCCCTTAACCGCGTTAACCAAAATTGCCACCTCATCCGACACCCCGCTGACCTCTTTCATTTAAATTTTATTTCACTCCTGCTTCCAAGTACATATGTATATAGCAGCGACGTTACGACGATGAAATTTTGTATACCTGCGTTATGACCAGTTTCAGGACAGGTGTGGTGAGTCAGTCTTATCGGAGGGTAGACCGCTTCGTTACGTAACGCGTTACGGCGCCAGCCTGTCTGGCTTCCCTTTCACTCACGCATACGGCAGCGGTAGGCAGGCTCCTCCTCTCTCACTCTTATCCACAGCGCTAACCGTATTTCGGTAATCAGAATTAATAATTTATTAATAAATAACCCTTCATTTCATTTAAGTAATAACCTAAGCTTCTCTCAAGTTAAACAATTTCAATATTAAATAGTTCAACTTAGATTAGTTAAAGTTATAAGTTCTGTCGCGCGTCCCGAGACGCACAACAGACAGGTTGACGGTCGCACTATGGAAAGCGGTTACTATCGGCTATGGACGTTAGCAACACCAGGGTTGTCATCAACGCGCTGCCGGCCTTGAAGAAATTGTATGACTTAAGTTTAAAAGACTCTATACACATCCACAACCCCACGGTACGCAAGAGAAACGTTCTACAGAACTGTTGCGACCATGAGCGAAGTAGCTCGAGGAGGTGGGGATGATCTCCCAACCGATGGGTGCGATGGTAGAAAGAGGACAAAGGCACCGTCCTAAACAGTTCCGCGGAACGCTTCCCGTTATAGAGTTTGTTTCTACGCAGAGATACGCGATGTTCCTCCTTATCAACAACGCGAACGACTTGACTTGACGTTGAATACAGTTCAAGAAATTAAGCTGGTAGGCAGGTACTTCAGCCAATTAGTGTGAGAAGTACACTATATGTGACCTCAGCTGGGCTTTATAAAGCATAAAGCATAAAGCGTTGCCCGCGATGTGAAGTACTTCTTGGATCGGTTTAGCACTCCCAGCTTTTTGGAGGCAAGTTTTGCCTTGCCTTCAAGGCGGCCCCTAAACTGCACATTTCGCGATTTCAAGACCGAGAATGCCAATAATGTTGGAGGTGGTAACGGTAGTTCTTTGGAACTGAAAATTGGGAAATCGGGCGGTGTGAGTATTTTTTTATTTTTTAGTAGTAACCACTTCTTGTAACCTGACGAGAAGTGGTTATTGTCGCAAAATCATGGACAAGGCCAACGCGTTTTTTAGCCTGTACAGTATGGGATATTAGGAGGGAGGGATGGGATTGTGCAATGCTGGATCACGGATCCGCACAGCCGGTTGCCGGTTCAAGATATTCCTTAAAGTAGACTGTGATTTTATTTGGAAAAAATATGGGATTGTGAAGTATCTTACTTTTTTTTCTTATTGCTGAAGCATAGCAAAGAGGGTGACGGCCCATCTGTGATGGAAAGTGGTTACTTTCGCCTATAGACATTAGCAACACCAGAGGAGAGCCAATGTGCTGTCGGCTGTCGAATTGGTTTTTTATTTGACGGTTTCTCTGGTTATGTGGGTTAAGCCTTTGCTGGCCTATCTCACTGCAACGCAGAGGTTCCGCGTTCGATTCCTGACATGATAAATTGCGGAAACAAATTTTCCCCGTATTCACTATGGTCTGGGTGTCTGGGATCATAGTATAGTAGTAGTATAGTCCGTTGTATATTACTCGTAACACAAGCGTAACTTGCTTAGTTTGGGAATTTGCGATATGTGTGTGTGTGTCTGCCGATTATGTATATATTTATTTAAAAGATGATGTAGAAAATTGTATTGCACTTATAAGATAAATGTAATATATAGCAAGCTTGTTTCCGCCAGTCCGTCGGTGTCCCGTAATTTCCTGTATCCCTCCCTTGGGGAAGCACGTCGTTGTATGTCAAAGGTTGGGAAACTCAAATCGGTTTTGCGCATTTTTGAACACAAGTCCCCGAAAAGATTGGAAATTTGTTATGCAATGATATTTTCATGGCATCTTGATATATATTGCCTTATTTTGATCCATAAGGGATTGGTCAGTTTTAAGTTCTGTTTTGTTCCTTAACCATCGTTCGCATCATGCATTCTTCCACGGTAGATAGCAGGACAGTGACAAGTGGGTAGCGAGTGTGTCAAATGTTCTAGTAAGTTGCGAGTTGCGTTTAAATACTCGCGCTGCCGACTTTTGTCACCACATTCTTGCTTACTTCCGTAGGAGTGGGCAAGAGTTAACGAGACATTATTTCTTTAAGAATATATAAATGTAGTTCTGTTAGTTTTCATAATCAAAACAGAAAAAAATATACCTACAATGAAGGAATATCACGGTAGTGGCGAATGATTCACGCCAACGGCCACACCTCCAAGCTATTATTTCAAAATTTCATCTCCATACAAATCTTTCAAGAAGCTATATTTGACTTGATCTTTTAAGTTTACGTCTCTTGAGCCCATTTCACGTTATGAGATAGCCCTTTTAACTTACGTCATATTGTATTACTTAAAATACTTCTATTATTTCATTTGTTAGACTTAGGGACCTAAATAATTAGAGCCAACTGGCACCTGATAACCATCAGCTTCCACGGGTGTCCACCGCACTGTCTACCAGTAAACTTCACACCAATCACGAATACGCAGTAAAAATCGCGAAAACAGTAATTAAGAGAAATGGGTCAACAAGTCACACTGGTGATATATAATTGTATATATTCACACAGCGTGAAAAACAAATAGTAATAAGAAAAATGCAAATAACTCACCTGTTAAAATGATCAATGTAAAAATAGGAATAGTACATATATATGTATACATATATGTTTGCTCGGTTGGTACTAGATTTATGCTGCTCAAGTCATTTCGTGCAGTAAGTTGTCACCCAGCGGTTCACTCGTCGTAGCTAGCTTGATGCGATCCACTGCTAGTCGGGTGTCGAGTGGCTTTAACACGCTTTAAGCCTGTGATATTGCCAGAAGCTTTTGTTCAACTTAATCACATAGAGGTCTATAATCAACACTGTAGGCATACATAACAAACAAGGGGTTTTCATCAAGGGTGTCCGCTATCAATTGGGCAGCCTTCAACGGGGTCAACGATGTCTTGTTGAAATTCAAACTAGCCGCCTGTGAGGGACACACACAAATATTCGAAGGGCACAAGTCATAGCAATAAGCGGAAAAAATTACCTTAAATAATAATAAATATAATATCAGCCCATAAATGTCCCATTGCTGGGCTCGGGCCTCCCATTAAGGGGGAACGGACGGTATACCCGCCACGCTTGTCAAAGGCGGCTTGGCAGGTTTGACACATTGGTTATCTCGATGTGCAGGTTGCATCACGATGTTTTCCTTCACCGTTATTAGCACGGGGTAATTGTAACAATATGCACGTTAGATCAGAAAACTGACTAAGAGATGCATGCGTTCCGGTTAGGATCGAACCCGCGCCCTTCGATTTAGGGGCGCGTGCGCTAGCCATTACTTGGTAATATTCTAGTTTATTCGAACTATACAAACACGTATAACGCAGGTACAAATATAACCGAACGCAATAAGTCCAAACGTAATGCAGAAGATCGTAATTACAGCGATGGGATATTCACCCCCATTTCCTTGAGCTCCCACCCTCAACAACGCAACGGTTCTCTAGAACATTTATACCGCTTACAACAATGATCTGGAGGGAACTTTCCGCCGCTGTTTTCCCTTTGCGCTATGACATGGGGTTCTTTAAGGCGTTATAACATTTCTTAGAGGTTGGCAACACGTTGGCGACACTCCTGGTGTTTCAAAAGTCCATGGGCGACGATAACCACTTTCCATCAGGTGGGCCGTCTGCCTGTTTGCCTGCTTAAACTTAAACTTATTTCCCAACGGAGATGAGCACAGTCTAATATCTCAAAACGAGCAGAAAAAGTAAGTAACTCACTTCACACACTGTGAAATTGCATTTGTTGAAACTAATTTTTAAGAATTTTCTAGTCCGAATAGGCCCACCTGATTTTTCTGTTTTTGTATTCACTGTATAATCTCAACCCCACTGCAGACTTTTCATATTATTATAGACTAAGAGATGCTCGCAACTTTGTCACAGTCACTTCGACACGAAGTATTGCAGCATTAAAAAAGATTGCAACTTAGTAAGTAAATAAACTAAAACTATAGTTTTAGTCGAAGCTGTGTCAGAATAAGCTAATTTTTATGCACCCGAACAACTTCAAACCGCTAAAAGGTAAATTCCCGCGGGATTATTGGGATAAAAAATATTCCACATTTATTATATGAAACTTGCTACCGATCGGTAAAAAATAACATTGAAATTAGTTTTTTAATCTGGCCATTTTAAATAATTCCCAGAAAAATTTCTGCTGAATTTCCGAGATACAAAGTAGCGCAGATTTTAATTCTAGGAATTAGCTGTCAATCAGCAAAAACCGCATCAAATTCGGCCCATTAGTTTTCACGTGCATCCCGAACAAACAGACAAAACGACAAACATAGTAGAAGTTTAAAAATAATTCCATCGTGTGCTCCATTGTTTATAAAGTCTACTCCAGTTGCTTTTTTTTCTAGCTGGCATGTGGCATATTTAGAATTTTATATTATTGCTTCTGCACGTGACTTCAGCCGCATAGCATAGTTAAAAAAATAGACTATTTGGTACTGAAAGAATTTTCCAAATCAGATCAGTAGTTACTGTGATTAGCGCGTTCAAACAAACAAACTCTTCAGTTTTATATACTAGTATAATATAAGATACATATATAGATATGTTGTAGTGATACTGTTACCTTAGTAATAATAAGCACGAAGGGCCTTCTGCAACGTACCTAGAAGGAGTATTCAGGTCAGCACCTGCTTTTTCTATTTTAATTGATGATTACTTAGTACGCAAAATAAATATTAGTTCTTGTCCTTACAATGCGTATAAAAGCGTTCAGAACACACCCTTCGCCCGCCCTGCTCTAATAACACAGAGCACACCGGGTCGGTCCCAATTCGGCTCGTAATGTAGTGGGCTATGTATGGCAAAGGCTTTACGAGGCCCAAAGGGGGCCGATGTTTGTTCTGCAAACACCCTCGCGATGAGAACAACGCACGAATCTACATATTCACCTCGTATTACGTGTTAACTGGTTATTACAGCATTTCTCTTATTAAATATACGTAAATTTTAGAAGAGAGTGAAAGGGTCATACTTGTACAGTAAATATATGTAGGGTAAATTATACCATAGTTGATATTATAGTAATTTATTCAAGTCATAAAGAAATCTTAACATTTTTAATTACCGCTTTTATTAGCTTCATACGTTAGTATGTAACGGAATCTTTGAACATGATTTTGACCCCCTTCAAAACGTCGGATTAACTCGAAATTTGGCATACTTATTAAGGACCGATGAAAATTCAATATTTTAAACAGTTTGATCCGTTATCCATACTAGGGTAATCAGGATTAGCGATAATTGCAGACCGTTAAGGTGAAACACCGCTCTTCTATGCAATAGCTAATAGAGATGTAAATGTCGTAAAGCTATTGTTAAATAATTACTAAAAAATGAAAAATAAATTATAGTTTTAAAAAAATACGCTTTTATAGAAAATCCAACTAAAAAATAGTAAATAAATTTTAATAAATTAGAAATAGTGTAAGAAAAATGATTTTATTATAAAAAAAGCGTGGGGTGCTTTTCAGGATATTATCAAAATAACCCTACTACACATATCTGTTCATAAAATATTTATAACTTATTGATACCATGCACGACGCAATAAAGAAAAAAACTAATTTCACTTATAATATTTTCTTAAGTTTTCGCGACTTGTACACATAATAAAACTACGTTTTAACGGTTTTAAGCGCGGTAATTTATTTTATTTAGGTTTATCCGACGTTTCGGCCGCTTTTCAGTTGCCGTGGTCACGGAAGACAAAGATGACATTTGTCGAACGTGTATTGTCAAAGTTTTTATTCAGCCTACCGCCAACTTGTTCATTTTAATTATTTAGTTTTAATTTTGTTTATGGATATTATTTACTCTATGGGAGCCTAATCTAATTTACCACCGCTTCACAACATGTTGTGGCTTGAAGAGAAGAAGCGGCGCAAGAAACTCTTCAACAAACATGCCTAGTTCTTAATAATTTAATCTAATTTTACTTATGTAATATTTAATTATTAAAACGAATAAACATATTCATATTGCAATTTGTTTACTGCATTTTGCATGCTGCAAAGGAAGTTGGCACATGAGTCGCGTATATTGTTTTTAAACATTTTGATAGCTCGGTAAATCCTTTCCCAGGGATGAAAAGTACCATTTTCATCCCTGTGATCAGGCAAGGGTACTTTCAGAATATGAAAATTAAAACTCATTTTAATGATACAGCAAGCAGCAATATTATTACTTTTTCTTCACGTATTTATGCTAAGTCTGCAATACAACGGGAAAGTGGATACTAAAAGTTTGCGTCAGAAAGCCGTTTATCCGCGAAATCCTCATGAAATTGTTTTTACAGCATATAAGGGCTTGAGCAAACGAATTTTGCACATTGACGCGAAACACTTGGGTGTTTCACCTTTTTATGGGTGTACCGTGTATTCTTGGTTTAACAGGCAAAACGAAGGAAGGAGACGGGGGTTTCTGGGCCTAAGAAATGTAATGAATTTAGATATGACTTATAAAAGTGTTATGTTTTTCAATTATAAAATGGAAATCATCTGGGCTACATCCTACCTGGAAGATGAGAAATCTTAAAAATGCGATCATAAATAAAAAAGTTATCGATTATATTTTCTTAAGTTTTTGCGACTTGTATGCATAATAAAATTAAGTTTTAACGGTTTTAAGCGCGGTAATTTATTTGATTTTTGTTATTCCGACCTTTCGACCACTTTTCAGTGGCCGTGATCACGGAAGACAATGATATCGAGTGTCAACGATTATTGTTAAAGTTTATTTAACCTACCGCCGACTTGTTTATTTTTAACATGCTTTTATTAGCTTCACATGTATGTATGTTTGTAACCGACCCCTTTGAGCTCGATTTTGTCCTACTTTGAACGATCAGATTTAATTCAAACTTTGCACACCTCTCAAAGGTCGATGACAAAGCATTAATATAGTACCATGGAGCTGATCTGATGATGGAGTCGAAAGGTGGCCATAGGAACTCCTGTACTAAACAAGATAGACCCGTCGTGTTTGGGCTCGTTTTACTTGTCTTGGCTAGCACTCTGCTGCTACATGATATGCAGGATCGCAAAAACTTGTATTTAAAAGCATTTAAAAAAATCAACTAAAAAATGAAAAATAAATAACTGTTTAAAAAAAACTAAAAAAACACGCTTTCATAAAAAATCCAACTAAAAAACAGAAGCTTTTTCTTCTTCTTTAATATCTTAAAAAGCGCCTTGAATTCACCACACGCTTTTTTAAAGACCCCATTCATCAGAAACCAAATTTTTTAAATTTTATTTTCTGTTTTTTAGTTGGATTTTTTATGATAGCGTGTTTTTTAGTTTATTTTAAATTTATGATACAGCATTAAAAATACATACAACCCTAAATTTTCAACCCTCTGCGATCACCCCCTATTTTTTAATAGCGATATTAGTATTTTTATAATCTTCTACTGGGATGATTTAGATTTTAATTTGAACCAGGTAGATGGCGCTGCAATCGGGTACTAGAATTTAGGTGTTCTTTTTGTTGTTGTATGTGTTGAAGTTTGTCCCGGAATGATTTAAATTAACGATTGGACCCAGTAGGTGGCGCCGCGATACTGAAATATAATAATAATTAATATATATATATATATAGGTATGTAGTGGTAGTAGTATGTAGGATACTAAGGATACTAAATAAAAGATTTATAATCATCAAATTCGTATGTTAATCTAAACACAATAAAGTATAGAAATATTATATTACAATGCTCGTCTCACAATCCATCTATTGCGTAGCAACGAGTTGTTGATCAACCACCATCCTACACTCGGCCATCCAACTAAAATGTTCACTATAGCTAACTTCAGGGTGTCGGTTGACTGTAGCTAACTTCATGCTGTAGCTTTTTCGTGTGACGGTGTGCGCGCGCATCGTAAAAATTTACTCTCATCGCGCCTAAAGAAGTATAACTTCAATAATAATATAATTATTGCTATTTCTTGTTTATTGTACTCTATCAAAATAAAGGAGTGAAAATTACAATCAAACAACAGCGAAAGCCGTCGCAATTAACCGTCTCTCGGCGGTAATATAAAGTTTAATTAGTGTATTTCACACAAAGTATTTCGCAACCTTTTTTTATGTACAGAAAGCTGACGCACAAATTTTAATGATATCACTAATTAACAAAAAACAGGTTATTCTTAATGAAAACGATTTGATACCGACGTTGAGACTTCGTAACATATATGCATAAATACTTACGTACATAACATCAGAAGTAAGAGAATGAATAGATAATATACGATGATTTGTTATATATTGTTACGAGTTGCGGGACTCGAATTAAAATGCCGTTGGAATTATTATAGAATTTATTAGAACTATACAAACACGTATAACACAGGTACAAATATACTTGTACACTAATCATGAATTTTAAACACAAAGTAAACAAAAGAGGCAAAAGAGGCGCTTAAGTCGTAACAATATTCTCTAGCTTTGCTCGACCGGATTTTTCATCTGCCTACAGCATCAGCCTATTATTTCAAAGAAACATGCAATACTGGGATAATGCCAGTATATCATTTTTAAATGAAACAATACACGCCTGGAAAATGGCCTGTCCTGGTGAAGACATTCCCATGATCCTGAATTTGCAACGATGCTGGGTGAACCTATTTGTAGAGGATTCAACGAAGAACTTTTTAAATCAACTAACTGAACAGACGTGCCTGCATCATTGCCGTTTCTCGTGAAACCAGCTTCTAGCTCCAAGTTATCCCTTCCCCAAATATGTATATATAGAGAGAGACATATTTGCCATATTTTCTAGGCAATCCAATATAAATATATAGGTACGTTGATGGATAATACTTCCTTTTCTTTAGCCATAAATCTGCGTCTAGGTCCTCGCATATGTGCACCAAACACATGCGTCTATGGAACAGAGGTAATCAATCCAGAATACCACGGTCTTTCTTGCTGCCGCAGTGCCGGCAGATGGTCACGTTACGCCGCCTTGACTGATGTTTTACGGAGCGTGCTTGCCACAGCTAACGTGTCGGCTTTATTACAGCCGAAATAACCAGACAGGAAACTGACAGCTTAAATTAGAAAACATATAAACAGCATATTGTTACGAGCCACAGGACTCGAATTAAAATGCCGTTGGATTACTATACAATTTATTAAAACGTATACCAACATAATATATAACATAGGTGCAAATATAACGCAATAAGTCTCAATGTAATGCGCAATTCAATGACACGCTCAAAGTCCGTCACTAAAATGTACACACGTCTTGTCTCGCTTGTGTTATCGCTTTGACTGCCCCACCCCTCCTTTCGGGCCATGTTTTATACTAAACTGTATAATACCGACAAAGGGCCGCGTTCACTGAGTTAATCCACACATCTGACAAACTTCAACGCAATGCAATAACAACAAGGATTAGTTCTACACCAATGACGGCTATAAAACAAGTACGAGAACAATAGGATGTATTTTTAATTGCAAATTTTAAACACGAAGTAAATAATAGAACTCCGAATGCAGGAAAGGTGATAAACTGTGTTTTACGACAGCCAGGTGTGCGCATTTCTTTGTCGGTGTGTAACAATATATTCTAATGTAATTATCGGCAGAAAGCACGTTCGTGCTCCCCTTTTGAGACGTTACAGTAATGAGATAAGGCCGACAAACAACTTCGCAATGAATATTTACGCACTTCTCCATTTCATTCGGGGCCGCAGTAAAACTATCATAGGTATGACCCATCGAGTTATACGCATGAATAACTCATGAGGGCGTAGACAAGAATTCATTCGAATGTCCTCGCCACCACTAATTCTAGGGGTCTGCTAATTTGGATTATTTCTGGGGATTATTTATAAGGTTACATATAACTATACATAGTACCTTTAGCCTGAAACATTTAATAGGTTAACTTACATTAACAACGTGTGTATAATACATAGATGAATATATTGTTACTTGCCGACAAAAAGTGAACATACACCTGCCTCCTATAAAGCGCAGTTTATTACCTTCTCGCATTTCGACTTCTTTTGTTTACTATGTGTTTGTAAAATTCGTAATTAGAAAAATTGTGTCTTGTCATCTTTTATGGCAGTGAAACTGATTCTAAGGAATCCGATCTATGCAGGCTGGCAGCCATATTGTATCGGTGCAGCAATGGCCTAATGGAGAGACCGGCAGTCAAGCGACGATTACGATACGAGTAAGACGTGTACATTCGATAAGCTATATATTGACGGACTTTGCGCGTGTTTTGAATTGTGCAGTTTGTACTGGTTGCGTCCAGTTATATTTGTATAGTTGTAATGAATTCTATAGTAATTCCAACGGCATTTTAATTCGAGTCCTGTAGATCGCAACAATATTTTTAACTTCTCATGAGATTAATGATAGAGGATCTTATCTCCTCAGAGGCAGTGCGAGGAGCCATATTTCACCCCGCGATCGGTCATTCGTCTTATTCAATCCCTCTCGTAATTCTATTAAAAGGGCACCCCGGTGCAAAGTGACACCAATTTTCAATAGGACCGGTATCAAGAAAGAATCTCTTTGATTAATTAACAAAGGGAAATGTTATTTGTTTTTTAATGCTGAAAATTTATATTTGTGCTGAAAATTTACATGATTAATGAATTTCATTAACTGGTGTTGAAATGTTTTTCGTGTTTCTTCTGAGGTGTTGCCATTGTATAAAAACGAATCATTGATCTGTTTTCAATCTTTTGTTTTTTATTATTACTTATCCATTATTTAGGCGTTATTAGTCATTACCACTTAATCTCTGTCATTTCTTTCACTTTTTCCCAATTATTTTGCTTCGACACAGTATGTCTTTTCCTTCAATACTCCTCTATTCTGACCTACTTCTTCTGTCACACCACATAATTATAATCATGTCATCTTTCACACGATCATTCCATCCCTTTTTTGTTTGAAGTTCAACATTCTTTCAACTTTCGTCTCTCCTCTTTACTTGCCCATACCACCTTAATCTTTTACTATCAATTTTTCCGTCACGGATGCAGCTTTAAAAGATCCCCTTATGTACTCATTTCGCACCTTATCCACCTCAACATTCTCATCCCAGCTGAGTGCAGACGTTTGTAGTGGCCCAACATTCAGACCCGTATAACATAACCATTCATATGACAGATTAATATATTTGACCTTTTAGGTTTAGTTCAGTTTTAATTACTTCAAACATATTTTTTTTGAAATCGATTTTGATAATTATTTTTGCATTGGATTTAGTAGACATAGTTCAAGAGAGTTTCGTACAAAATTCATTGTTATTGTATAATACCATTGTAATTTAAGTAAGGACTATACAATATGAAGAATATAATTTTTAGTCGTCAATTTTTTAGTCGTCCTATAAAAGCTATAAATCATAACCTGACTGAATTTAAAAGTCACTTTTTATTTTATCATGTCGTACTTTTACCTTTTATCTACCTGGTGATCTCTAGAAGAAATTGATAGGCCAATAGATCAAGAATAGCTCCAACAGGCTTACACTTCTTACTCCTTTTCAAAGTGGCATTAGGCCCACAATAGACGTATTAAAAGGCCGCGTCCTAACACTTAGCTTTAAGTAGGTGATGTATGAACACACCGCCGTAACTTCGCCTTAACCGGCGGTAACATTTTACGAAAGATAAAGGCGGGTTAACGCAACTGGCCCTCAGGGTGCTGCTCTGAATCAGGAGCTTAACGGCTCAGGGGCTGGAAACGGGTTTCGCAACTTAAATTGGGGTATAGAGGAACCGTTTGGTGTTTTTTCTTGTCACAAAATTTAAGAATCAATCCGACCCTTAAATTTTAAAAAATGAATTGACGGCGTCTATGGTTTTTTTTAAAATTAGGAGTCTGGCAAATAGGCAGACGGTCAGCTCATGGAAAGTGTTTACCATCGCCTATAGTATAGTACGTTTACGACACAGTGGGTGAAACCAACGCGTTGACAGGCTTAAAGATGTAATAAAGACGATGAGATCAGATCGGAATAAGATTTAGTGGACCAAGCATTTACTAGCCTATTTGACTGGAAAGTAAATGCTCTGGGTTCGATTCCTGGCATGGCAAAACTCAAAGCGTTCTTTCAAATAGGATAATCGAATGTGGTTGCTAATTTTTCAAATTATTTTAGTAATGCCGAAATCAGACTAGAATTAAATTAGGTTGAATCAATTTGATGGAACGTCAGAGTACTAAATGATTGAATGATTCAATTTGATATTTATATCATTCTGGTTGATTCGTGCAGATTGAAAGACAAGAATGAGTCGTCTAATGTCGCCTTAACATAGATTATGTGTTGGTTACAGAAGTGCTCTGCCGAACGGGACACTGTGGATAGGCCCCTTCTCGGCTGCTCAGTATCGGAGCGATGTCCACGCGGCGGTGTACCGCTGCCGCGCTGCCAGTACCGTTGGTTCAATACTCTCAAGAGACATGAGACTTGAAGCTGGTGAGTTTGATTTCTGTACCGAAATTTGGTTTTCTCTATACCAACTAGTCTCTTACATAAAAAAAATATAAACAGTACTTGAAGGCAAAAGTCATCAAGCAGCACGACGTCCCCGTCTTGACCTACGAGGCCAAGACACTGACGGCAGGATTGGTCCACAAATTCCAAGTCGTTCAACGGGCTATGGAGCGAGCTATGTTGGGTGTTTCTTTTATGGATAAAACTAGAAATGAGGATGTCTGTAAGGAACCAAGGTAACCGACATACCTCGCACAATTATCAAATTAAAGTCCTTACTCGGAACCTGGTGGAGACGGCATGGCTAGACATTTTTTCACCACGAAATTAAAAGGCTTTAAAATCTTGTCGTTTCCTAGATTTAAAGTTGATAAAAAGTATAGTTGTAGATTAAATCTGGTGTGCACCAACATTTAACCGGTGATTAAAATGAAATAATCGATCCAAATGTATGCATAAACAGCGATTATTTTATTTTAACCGTCGGTTAAATGTTGTTGCACACCAGCCTTAGAATGCTAATCTTGTAACTTCAATTAGTAGAATTCATGCGAATGAGACAGAATATTAATTCCGGCGGGTAGCGGCCTGTCGTAAAAGGTAGGGAATTTGCCTGTTCGGATGGCTACCACTCCCTGTTCTAGATTTTTCCGTCAGGTTCCAGTCCGGCTTTCGAGACCGGCAGTACATCTTTGGTATTGCGAATGTATATACGCGAGGTTAGCTACTCTTAATGAGGATGGATTACAGATGCAGCAATATTTTTTTTATAATCCATTATTTATTTCTTATCAAACAATTTATAATGCGAAGTCAGTGCTAATTAAAAAACGACAAATAGATTATTATTATGTAGAAAGTTATTCCCGGTTCTTGTCAAAAATGAAACATATGTCAAAATTGGACTGACCAAATTGCCAGCTGGACATGTCAATAAGTTCGGCCCTCCAAACTGTGCTCAAAACTGATCTCGATGGACGAGAGTACTATTCATTGCCATCAAAGCTACGATCGTCAGCAGCGAGGGAACGACTTGGAAGAAGAACAAAAATCAACAATATATAATACAGCGATCACTAGTGGGATAGAAGTTAAATATAGTGCTATATCTAATATTATGTTCACAGAACAATTATAAAATTACATACAATCGAATACAATGCGAGAAAACTTATTTATATTGTATTCTACCCATAGTCCCTCAAGACTATAAGTAGAAACTGAGCCCAGATCATCGTTTTCTATGGTTAAGGTGCCCAGAAGGCTGGCTACGTTTCCTCGCTGGATCACCATACCGATCTGTTGGCCGAGGTAAACACCAGCCTTCTGATCACCTGAAGAGTCAATGAGTCGTTTCGATAAATTTTGGTAAGAGACTCACGGCCTCAGGAGCCCAGGGTCCAAGCATCTCGACAGCAAAATGACTCAAACATATAACTCTCACTGAGGGTTCCATATTTACGCCGCTTGAGTGATTCACTAGTACTATAAAGACGTCAATATCTGCCTTTAGTGTAATAAAATCTTTACAAAGGCGATACATTTGAAAGATTGGATTAAAATAAGAAGCATGGTTAAAGAAAGAAGAAATAAAAGAATCAAAACAAAGGAAATGAAAAGAAAGACCATATTTAGTTCCCATTGCGACACACACAATACAAACAAATTAGAAATTGTATAATAAACAAAAATTGAATGTAGCGCTAATTAATAAATAAAACTCATATAATATCATCGAAATAAGTAAAACAAACCCAGGCGAAAAATACTTTAGTAAAAGATTATAAAACCCCAGTTTATTTTGCAACACCTTAAAAAGCTTACATTTTCATCCAAGAGTCCGAGTATTCAGCTCATAATATATAAAACAAAGAAACTACCTAATTGAGTCATTTACGAAGAAAGTATTAATTCTTTGTAACTAATTAGGCCTCGTACGCAACTAATGACTCATCTACAGTATATTATGTTCACTTGCTACTTATTATATTTGGATAATATAAAAATATATTAAATTATTTAAAAGTTCACCAAAGAAACATTGCGCTAATCTTATGAATTATGAAATAATATACAGCGTGTTTCATTTCAAATGACAATAAATCATAACTTTAGCGGTCGTACTTCACACAATTTTTTTGGTACTATTAAATCAACCGTAATGTCAAAATTAAAATTTTGAAATTTCCGAACAAATTAATTACGATAAAAAGGGAATAAAAACAGTACATCTTGTAAATATTGGTTCGCGAGCGAGAGCGTAAGAATGAACAACTTCCGCGTTTAATGATGAAGAGACGAGCTGGCAACATGATACATTGGTCACTAACCTACCGATTTAGACACAATAACTGATACATGTTGTAATATTCTGAAATGAAAAATGAGGTCCTGTGTCTAAACCAAAGAAGTTACCTTGATTCATTTTTGTATTTAAGCAGAGTACCTTATGAAGAAAACGTGGTCTGATTTATTGTCGTAAGGTCTGAAACACGCTATATGTGCTAGTTTACTATACCTTTTGCTATCCATGCATGTCTTTTTATATATCTATTATATTTCTTTCTTCGTCATTATGTAAATAATAATTACAGACAATTTGAAAAAGCTTTTAGTGATAAAGCCGCCTTTTGCTTTCAAATAACTATTGTTGTGTATTTTGTGATAGTGAACAATAAAGTGTTCTCTAAATAATAATAAATAAATATAAGTATTGTCTCTTATGTATGTATTTATTGTACTAATTGGTTTCGGTTTTTTTTTTTGTAAAATCATAGATAACAATTTATTGTACACCATTACAGAAAACACAGAAGAACTTATAGCCTAAAAATATCTTAAATGTGCACAATGGCGGTCTTATCGCTAAGAAGCGATCTCTTCCAGACAACCCGTTCATCACTCCCACTTACATACTATATCGCGAGATTAGTTAAGAATCTTCTGCATGTTAGTTTGCCTGCAGTATGTCACTTTTAGCAACATGGGCCATACAATTTTGCAAATTGTTTTAGCCAAGAAGTATTGTAATCATGCAGATTGGTATTTTGTATTTTATTTTGGTCAGCAATAAGTGTTATCTATCTATGAAATACAAAAGTAAACCTTCGATAATATTTGATTATGCCCACTAAACGAATCGTGTAAACGTCGGCCCTTTTTGCGCCGTTGTCGTTGCTGTATAGAAAACAAGTCGCGACGTGACCGGGGTGCTTATATTCAATCCACCGGCCGAAGGGGCCCACGGCGCTGGAATACCAAGTGCCAGCACGTGTGACAGGGATGAGAATGGAAATTGACTTGCGTCCGACGAATACAGGTGTAGCCTTCAGTTTATTGCCTTTGCGAGGTTTTGTTTTAAATAAATAATTTCTTGAGTTTAGCTTCGAGAAACTGGAACGTATTTAGGTCGTGTCGAGCACACGGTATTTTTCTATGTGTTTTTTTTCTTCTTTTATTGCAGAAGGAGTTGATGGATAGCGGTTATCATTGCCCATGGACATTTGCAACACGAAAGGTGCTACAAATGCGCTGCTGCACTCTCAGAGGAGACTATAACCTGGCCACTAATGCCGGAATCAAACTCAAGGTTGTTATGGTGGCATACTCTAGACCAGGGATGGTATCCGTCCGGTCGGGCAAACACCCTACCACCCGACTATGGGTTGTTTTGTCGCCTATTACAAAACATTCTGCATTGCAGTTCCGCTCTTGTAGGTCTTAGCGTGATTATATATAGTCTTCCTCAATAAATGGGCTATCTAATACTGAAAGAATTTATAAAATCAGACCAGTAGTTCCTGAGATTAGCGCGTTCAAACAAACATACAAGCTTTATAATATTGTTACATACTGACAAAGAAAGGCGCACCTGGTTTATTACCCTTCCCGCATTTGGACTTCTTTTGTTTACTTTGTGTTTAATATTTGTAATTAGACAATAGCCTATTGTTATCGTTTGCGTTTATGGCCATTTGCAGGAATAATTAACCAGGTGTGCTGATTACTTTTTTTGGAAAAACTCAGTCCACGCAGTCGATTGTTGTATTATACAGTTTGCTATAAAACAATGCCCAATCGGAGGGGTGGGGTAGTCAAGCTAGGGTTACGATACGAGCAAGACGTAGATTTGATGAGTGGTATAGTGACGGACTTTGCGCATGATTTTGAATCCAGTCCAGTCCAGTTTGTACTAGTAGTGTCTAGTTATATTTGTACTTATGTTATACGTGTTTGTATAGTTCTAATAAATGCTATAGTAATTTCAACGGCATTTTAATTCGAGTCCTGCGTAACTCGTAACATATTAGTATAAGACTTTACTTTATTTGGATATTTCTTAAATTGCGTATACCGAGAACAACGTTGTATAAAATTTCTGAAATTTTTCCCTTTGACCTAAAATCGTTCCAGCGTCCGAAACGAGAATTATTTCACAGCGTTGAATAAGTAATGTATCTACCTACATATAATCAGGCATTCATGTAGCAGGTAGGTCTATAGATAAGACTGAAGTCTAGGTTTTTTGCTGTTTTTGTGTTCAAAATACATTCACATTAACATTATTTCCAACCAATCTATTTTTTTTTTTTTAATAATGTGTAGCACAATCCTGTCCTAGATTTTATGTCATATTTCACACTCTATGTCAAGGTTGTCTGGAAGAGATCACTGTCAGCGATAATACCGCCATTTGTGTCTAATTATACGCTGTTCCTGTGTATTGTTTCATTAATTTAAGTGTACAATCACGGTATGAGAAGGTTCGCATCGCCACCTTAAAGTTGAATTTTGCTTGCACGCGTACAATAAAAATTACTGCCAACTTTTTATTACATACATACATACATAACTTCACGCCAGGTCCCTTGCGGGGTAGGCACGAACAACAGAGCGCCATTTAGGCTTATTCTTACACACCTCACTTGCTTCTTTGACATTCATAGTTCTTGTCATGCACGCTCGCCTGTTCTTAAGGCTTCTGACATCACCTTCTGCTAGTACACAATCAACTTGATCATGGAAGGTGTGTCGTGGCCTTCCGCGACTTCTGCATCCATCCACTTTTGCATTGTATATCTGTTTAGTCATTCTTTCATCATACATTCTTTCCACATGCCTTTTTATTAAACGTTGTTTACAACAAAAAGGTTTTATTGTCTTTTTGTTTAAATTTAATATTTCAAATATAGTAATATGTCATATTAGAAACGTCATTCACAAAAATACATTATAATACAAAAAACCTTTTTTTAATGAATTAATTCAGTTCATTCCCTCTACAACATACGTATAATACATAAAATAAACGCTAACCGCGGACATCACTACATAGTATAAAACAAAGTCGCCTTTTCTGTCCCTATATCCCTATGTGCGCTTAAATCTTTAAAACTACCCAACGAATTTTGATGTGGTTTTTTCCAATAGATAGAGTCATTCAAGAGGAAGGTTTATATGTATAATACATGCATCATATACTAAGGCAACATTGCTAATTTTAGAGGTTTCTATGTAGTGATGCCCGTGCAAAGTCGGAGCGGGCCGCTATATTTTTATATAACAACGTTCATAGTTTTTCTGTAGTGTATTTAATTTTGTATCAGCATTGCACCCGTGCGAAGCCGGGGCGGGTCGCTAGTTAACAATGAGAAACAAAAAGGATATTATCACTACGCTTCTCATAAATACTAAAACCAACAAAAAGGTTTTACAGCTCCAAATAATCTTCTTAGTCAAGGTAAAAAATCAAACAACTTTGGTCGTAGTCATTAATTGTAAAATAGTTAAGCTAGGCATGTTTGCTGAAAAGTTTCTTGCGCACCTTCTTCTCTTCAAGTCATAACATGTTGCGAAGCGGTGGTAAATTAGATTCAACTCCCATAAAGTAAATAATAACCACAGACAAAATGAAAACTAAACAATTAAAGTGAACTTTAACAATACTTACTGGCTGTCAAAAGTAACTGAAACATCGCAATAATGAAAATCAAATAAATTGCCGCGCTTAGATCCGTTAAAACGTATTTTTTATTATGTATACTAGTCGTGAAAATTTAAGAAAATATTAATATTATAATTAAAAAGAAAGAAAGAAAGAAACGTTTATTTGTCAACGGCGTCACACACACAATATATAAGGTTAATGAAGCATCATTACATTTTAAAAGTCGTATGCCGCAATTGGACAAATGGGGCTAACACTCAGTATATTGCTGCGCCGAAAGTTAATTCGACGCAGCACTGATTTTCAGTGCCTACCTCTTTCTTAGTTTATACACATTGTATTGAGACCCTTATAAGAAATAAAGTCTGTAACTTAGTTATAAGTATTAGATATACATTTGTATTTATTACTAAAAATAAGAAGAACGTTAAATACATATATTAAATATTAACATAAATGAATAAGGCAATGCTATATATGGTAATATTAACATAGTCAAAAAGTACACACAGTAGTACACACAGTAGTATGTGCTAGTGGGACGTTAAATGAATCAATTTGAATACTGGCGAGCCTTTTCATACCACGACTGTACAATAAAGTACATTCTATTGAATTTGCTATAAAGTACTTTCTACCATTTGTATTATTGTTGACATAAAATCTAATATTCCTTCAATTAACCTTTCCAAGGACGAAGGGGGTCACAGGGTAACTCGATGTGCGTCGTAAACGACGTATTTCAATACATTCTCATCTAAAAAGCTTTTAGCGACAAAAAAGGCCGAACACGGCAATAGTAATATAAAATAACATAAAAACTAATGTATCGGCTGTCGAATTTCCAAATTGTATCGCGCAATGAAAAGCCCCGGGGAAACTAGTTTAACTACTTATCGGCACAAAAACGGTCTCTAATGGAGGGTGGGCTAACCTTGGTTTCGTACTGCCGAACCAAGATTAAACGATTTCATGAAAAACTTGGTTAGATTACTTGCATTAAAAATCAATTCGCTCGACGAGTCATCTTATGTGTAGTATTTTTTTTTATTGCAGGAGGTGGTAGGGCATTAGACGACCGGATGGCTACCACCCCTGGTCTAAAGTATGTCACCATAACAACCTTGAGTTGTGTTCCGGCATTATTGACCAGGTTCCAGTCTCCCTTAACAGGACAGCAGCTCATTTGCTGATATCGGTGCAATATTTTAGTTTATGTTAACGATGTGGTAAATATAATACAACACTGTAAAGTATATCAATACGCAGATGACACATGTCTAGTAGTGTCAGATCGAGACATTTTAACTGCCCAGAGCAAACTCCAAGAAGATTTCACACGTGTTGCTGAATGGTCGCACGATAATAGTCTAGTTCTAAATCAACAAAAGACGAAGTTACTACATGTGAGGTCTTCTCAAACAAAACTAAAATATAGCACCGATATCAAATTAATAGCTCATGATCACAAATGTCTGCATCAGAAACCGGCTCAGTGTTTTTGTAAATCTATTGAGCAAGTTAACCAAGTGACATATCTCGGACTAATAATAGATCATCGCTTTAATTGGGAGAAACATATTGATAGTGTCTGTAATAAATTAAGAGCCATCCTAGCAAAATTATATATAATTAAATTTAAAATTCCCTATACAATAATGATAAATATCTATAAATTTCTAGCAGAAAGCATTATATTATACGGACTTAGCAGCTACGGCCGAACATTCAAAACTTATCTAGATCGAATATTGAACCTACAAATAAGAATACTAAAAACTATAGAACCAAAAAACATACGAGCGAAATACAAAACAGACCTAGATGGCTTATTTAAATTCTGTAATGTGAGCCCTATCCATATTAAAGTTAATATACAGCTTTTAATTGAAAACTACTTTGCCTACGAAAACGAAATAGCACACGGTAAATTTACGCGACACGCCAAACATAAAAAATAATAACTAATAACGCTAAAACATTTTATGGAACAAGAACAACAGATTATCTAGTACCAAGACTAAAAAACCAGATACCGGTTGAAATAAGAAATAAAATAAACTCCAATAATATGAAAACTATAATTAAATCCCTAGAAGATAATTTTACTTAAAATAAACGTAGACTTAAATATTTATTTTATCCAATATTCATTCAACTATACATATAATATTATAATACACATCTAATAACATATATCTATATATGTATATTTATATTTATTCTCAATTAATTTATTCTAATAGCCACTAGATACTCATCCTGTATACATACCAACAACAGAGTACAAGGTCATGTGTCAATGTTTACTATCCTCTCTCACTTGGTACTAAGAATGCAGAAAGGATAGATGTAATAATTCTAACTACCTCATATTTATTCATTATCATTGTACATAAAGCGCGGACTATTAACATCTTCGCCAAACCCTTTCGGGTTTTAAGATGTATATATGTAAAAAATATGTATGTTTTTTGTTCGAATAAATTTAAAAAAAAAAACCTCTTTCCATCAAGTGGGCCTGCCTGTCTGCTAAACTCCTGCAATAAAAAAAGAGATGAGTAAAGTATTTCGTGGAATACTAACACCATACATGATTACAAGCAAAACCTGCATAATATGTTAAAAATATGACAAAACCTTTCACACCGTGAACAATTTGAAGCGCCCCCATCATTCCAAGCTTTCTTCGAGACATAACCGGATTAAGGGAGCCAGGAATTTTTCCCGCGGCAGGAATTTGCTGCGAGGTGTGCGAGATTAACTCCGCGGATGTTTTAAGGCATTCGCTAATTAACACTGTTTCTTAATTCAGCCGCGGTTGGAATTTTAATCAAAGTTACTTCAAGCGTATTATTATTGTACTTATTTTGTTTGTCTTAAATTCTATTCATATTATAACAGAGGAAGTTTGTGCTGATGGATGGTTAAAAAAATGCAGCACTTAGTATGGAAACTATATTTATGAGAGTAAATCTGTGTGAATAACACCAGCTAGATACAAAGGGTTATATATATAGGTTAACTAGTTTCTGCCCGCGACGTCGTCCGCGTGGAATAGTTTAAAAAAAGTAAGTTAAAAAAAACCCAATTTGGAAACATTTTTCAATGGTGCCACGCTCCTATTGGTCTTAGCGTGATGATATATAGCATATAGCGTTCCTCGATCAATGGGCTAACTAACGCCGAACGAATTTTTTAAATCAGACCAGTAGTTCCTGAGATTAGCGCGTTCAAGCAAACAAACAAACAGACTCTTCAGCGTTTATAAGATTTTTTGTATCTTTTTTTCATTGGAGAAGAATATTGAGTAATGGCTAACCGGTACTTCATGGTCCTACCCTCATTGTTAGTTTCACAATCTTCACGAGATAGTGTTCCTGCTATCAATTCATCATAATTGTGAAATAAAAATTAATTTTGATATTTCTAAAAATTATAACGTACACACTTCATGAAATATAAAAAAAACATTATGGCGTCATAATGACGCCGCTGACCGACACGACTGTAAAATGTAGATGTAAAATTCGAGCCCCGGATAGGTCATCGAGTGTAGTGTTCACTATACAAGTATATTGAATGCAGAATGTATCAGACACGCCGCAATGTCTGAAGACAAACCACATATCTTAGCTTTGTATTACCACAGCACCTGGTTGGGTCATTTTGAATTTTGGGTTAGAAAATATAAAAACTATTTTTTTATAATAACACTAGAATTTAGACGATAAACAGACGAGAAATCTAAAAAATCCATCGATTTCTTTGCCGTTCTTATAGTCTATTTCAGTTGTTTTATTAAATATCTTCAATGTACAGACACGGCATGCTTAGAATTTTATAATATTAAAGATATATCAGTAACTTTTGTGTGAAACTTTTGACCTCGATATTCGAGATGCCGGGATCAATCTTAGCAATGCAAATACGATTCTTTATGTATGACGTTTGAAAGGGCGGCCTAAAGCTCCCTGTACATTTGTATCCTGTATATAAAATAATAATAATATCACCCCATAAATGTCCCACTGCTGGGCTCGGGCCTCCCATTAAGGGGGAACGGACAGTATACCCGCCACGCTTGTCCAAGGCGGCTTGGCAGGTTTCACACATCGGTTATATCGATGTGCAGGTTGCATCACGATGTTTTCCTTCACCATTGTTAGCACGTGATAATTGTAACAATCTGCACAATAGAAAATATTTGCTACAAATTATGACTTTGCAAAATTTTTTGTAAGACGCATAGTTTCCGAGATATCACGAAAGTGTTTTCACCCGTTTTTCCAATATGGCGGCCGGGGGACAAGGGTGGCGACCCCACAAAGTTGAGGTTAAGCTTCTATTGACCCTACACATATCCCAAAAATAAAATTGCGTCCTCTAAAAAATGCAATATTCGGTCCTTAAATTGTAAGATTTCAATGAACTACATGCAGTATACAGCAATTGTGTGTGTCTTGTCCGATGCATTGTCTGCGTAACGCGTTACGGCGCCAATCTGTCTGGATTCCCTTTCTCACGCATACGGAAGCGGTAGAAGGTTTCTCCTCTCTCACTCTAACCCATGCGTTAGATACATAAAATTTAAGTAATAACCTAAGCTTTTCTCAAGTTAAATAATTTCAATATTAAATAGTTCAACTTAGATTAGTTTAAGTTATCACTTCTGTTGAGCGTCCCGAGACGCAGACGATTTTTTTTCAAATAGCTTCAATGTACAGACATGACATTTTTATATATTTTATAATATTAAAGATATGTAGGCGTAAATGTGCAAGCGTCTTAATTTGGTGATCCAGGGGATTGCGGGATCTCGGGCTGGCAATAAGCCCGCTTTGTGCGCCGCGAAAAGGTCCGTTAATGGAATCAGACCTGTGAGAGACCTTCGGGTCTACGCGGCGGAATCCCGTCGGGATTTTCCAAGGTGCCCCAGGAATTACGCGTATTAACCGGGGATTTACGCGTAAACTGGAATGAAGGGATTCTTGCACCTTAACACGAAATATCGAATGTTAACCGTAACTCTGTTTACAAATTGCTGGTTATAAAAAAATATGTTGTGACTAGTTACAAAAGTACTCAATTAAATTCAATTAACTAATTTTTAGGTATCACAAATACAGTACAGCCTTCCATACAGCATTATAATTATCATTATTATATCAATAAGTGAAGCAAAAACTTTGTACCTTTTGTACCCCTTTTTACGAAAATTACGCGGACGGAGGGATGTGGAATGAGAAAGAGTTCAGAATGCTAATATCTTTTTGAAATAATGCATAAAAAATACATTAAATCAATGAAAAAAAAAAATTAGACACACTATCATGTATTTCACTCACACACGCATATTGTTAAAGTCAAATTGACAGTACAGTCTTGGCGAAATCTGTAATTATAGAAGTATAATCTTTGACAACAGAACCTCAATAATATTCAAACTTATAATTTATATTTTATAAATATTGTTACGAGTTAGTGGGACTCAGAATTATTGTAGAGTTTATTAGAACCCGTATAACACAGGTACTTAGTAATTCGACTCCTCGCAGGTCGTAACAATATAAAGAGTAATTGCAAGGCTAGGGGTGACTGTAAGGGGAGGTCGGAGTTCACCGGGCCAGGTTGGGCCCATTCTTAATCTCATCTTGGTAATTTCTGATTGTGTGCCTCTGTAATGATTGAATAGAGGTTCTTTCTCAAGTTTCTGTGAGTACGATATATGTGTTCATTGATTTATTGTTAAGAGATTCGATGACGCTTACACTTCACACCACACCAGCCATAACCAAACAATTTCCCTAGTTACCCACGTTAATTCGACGCCAAGGCGCACTTATCGGGCGTGTGGCGGGTAGCTGTATCAGCCGATTTGCCACTCGAAAGTCGCTCGAAGGCTCTCAGCTAGTCTTTTTGTGCGGAACAATGCTCCATTGACGGACCTGTATACAATCGAGAGGGTCCCAGGCTCTTTCAAAGCGATTTTAACTGTGTAAGATTGATGGAGGTCTGCTCTAAGTGTGTACTTGTTTAGCTTAAGGATAAGGTGTTAAGGGTTCATTGATTGTTAAAAGGCTTTTAGAAATTTAGGTTTCAAAAATATGAAATTGTTATCCTAATCTTGGCCGCGAAAGCATGCTCTATTTAGTCAGTTTTCTGATATTAATGTGCTTATTGTTACAGTTACCAAGTGCTAAAGGTGATTGGTAACATTGTGATAAACCTTGTGGAGTACACGTAGACTGTATATACTATGACTTGGACGTGAAGTTACACGAGAATTTTCTTATAATATTATTTTTTATTTTAATAAATATAGAGTGAAGTGAAAACAAAATAAAAAAACACGCTTTCATAAAAAATCCAACAAAAAATCAGAAAATAAAATGTAATAAATTTGGTTTCTGATGAATGGGGTCTTAAAAAAAAGCGTGGGGTATATTCAAAGCGCTTTTTAAGATATTAAAGAAGAAGTGTTTTTTTAGTTTTTTTTAAACTATTATTCATTTTTTTGTTGAATTTTTTAAATGTTTTTAAATACAAGCTTTTGAGATCCTGCATATCATGTAGCAGCAGAGTGCTAGCCAAGACAAGTAAAACGAGCCCAACCACGACGGGTCTATCTTGTTTAGTACAGAAGTTCCTATGGCCACCTTCCGACTACATCATCAGATCAGCTCCATGGTACCATATTATTGCACTGTCACGCAATATAAACATACGAGCCCAAACACGACAGGTCTATCTTGTTTAGTACAGGAGTTCCTACTCCATCATCACCTTCCAACTCCATCATCAGATCAGCTCCATGGTACTATATTATTGCATTGTCATCGACTTTTGACAGGTGTGCAAAGTTTGAATTAAATCTGATCTTTCAAAGTAGGACAAAATCGAGCTCAAAGGGGTCGGTTACAAACATACATACAGGTGAAGCTAATAAAAGCGTGTTAAAAAGTATGACATAACATAAAACTATCTAAAGAGGTTTATTCCAACAACCTGCAGATCGAGATAACCGATGGCGTGGCGGGTATATTACTAATAGTGTAATACACACTACAATTCAGAAGGGTTTATGGTAAAAAAAGAACAGCAGCATTTATGATGAGAGAACCTTACGCTTTTAAAATATATTTTACACTGACTTTTTACACTTTATATATAAAATATTTTATATATAATATCTTACACAAAATATTATCTAAAATTTCCAAATAATGTATTAAATTATTTTCATACATAACCCTTCAATTAAAATAGTTTATCAATGACTTCAAGCTGCTATCCGTTGTACCAATTTGCTAAGTTTTTATAGTGTTAAATTTATTGGAGGTATGGTGAAGTGTTCTAAAAATGCTTGTCGAGTGTAAAAAGTCAATGTATAAAACATGTTAAAACCGTAAGGTACTCTGATTATAAATATGTGACCAGTGGCTGTTCTTTTATTACTATAAAGCCTAAAGCCTTCTCAGTTGTTGCAAGTATTACAGTAGGTACTATTCTCGAGGAATTGGCGAATATAGCTGTAAAAATGGCGCTCTGACCAGTGTTCTTGCAACTATAATGGCAATATGACGGCCTCTGTGGTTGAGCGGGTTAAGCCTTTGACGGCCCACCTCACTGCAACCCAGAGGTTCCGGGTTCGATTCCCGGTATAGTAAATTTCGGAAAAGTATTTTCTCCGTTATTTACCATGGTCTGGGTGTTTGGGATCGGCCCCAGAGTGGTCCGTTGTATATTACCCATAGCCCAAACGTAACTTGCTTAATTTGGGGATATGCAGTGTGTGTGTATGTCTGCCGATTATTATTATTATAATATAACTTTAATGTGCTGCTATTGTGGTTAGTTCCACCTGCGCTAGATGGTGTTACGGGTATCGCCAATAGTGTTCCTGAGGGATAGTTAAATACCTGAAGGGGTTTTTTTTTTTTTTTTTATTGCAGGAGATCAGCAGACAGGCAGACGGCCCACTTGATGGACAGCGGTTACCATCGCCTATGGACATTTGCAACACCAAAGGTGCTACGAATGCGCTGCTGCTCTCTTTAGGGAGCCTGGAACCTGGTCGCTAATGCCGGAACACAACACAAGGTTGTTATGGCGACATACTCTAGACCAGGGGTGGTAGCCATCCAGTCGGGCAAATGCCCTACCACCTGGCTGTGGGTTGTTTTGTCGCCTCTTACGACAGGCCGCCCCAACGCAGGAAATTGTATTCTTTCTCCGTTCCTGCACGGATGGCCGTTCCTGCACGGATGAACTTTAAGACCATTTTACATTAACTGTAGCTGCGGAAGATTATAATTATGTATGAAACTCGATTATTGCCTTATACCTGATTTACATATCGCCGCGGTCAGTCCAGGCCCTTGTAACTATAGCCTGACTAAAACGTCTAGAACGAAAACTACTTTGTTCGCCTTCTGGAAATATTTTATTTAATCTGTAGTCAAGGTAAGTGAATCTTTAACAAAGCGAATTTAAAAAAGTTAGTTTAATGTATAAAGCTGAAGAGATTGTTTGATTGTTTGCTTAAACGCGTTAATCTCAGAAAATACTGGTCTGATTTGAAATTTTTTTCAGTGTTAGATAGCCCATTAATCGAGGAAGGCTATATGCTATATATCATCACACTAAGACCAATAGGAGCGGAGCACCAATGAGGAATGTATCAAAATAGGTATTTTTTAACTCAGTTTTATTTTAAACTATTCCACGCGGACGAAGTCGCGGGCACAAGCTAATAGTTAATATTGTTACAACTCAGGTCCCGAAAAAAACAAAACCACCTGCATATCTGAAATAAAACACATTTTATTACCTGCCGGCATTTAAACTACTTGTAACTATTTGTGATCGTCTTATTAAGTTTACTCTGTGTGTAAAATTTGTGATTAGAAAACAGCCCATTGTTTTATTGTACTTTTTTATGGAAGTTTTTGTGGCCGAGTCATTAACCGGGTGTGGCGGATTAAGCCGATTTAGGTACGGGAACATTGCGTTTGTGAAGTATAAAACGATGACCTGATGGAGAGGGAGGCAGTCGAGCGAAAACCACGAGCGAAGCGAGACGTGTATACTACAATCGGGAATCTAATAAGTGACGGACTTTGCGCGTTTTATTGAATTACGACCTTCTGGATTACGTTTGGATTTGTTGTGCTCGGTTATATTTAAACCTGTGTTATACGTATTTGTATAGTTCTAATAAACTCTATAACAACAACTTCCAACGGCATTTTAGTTCGAGTCTCGCGACTCGTAGCAATATACTCTCCGAAGGATTTCTGTTTTCTGTATTGACAGATTCTGTCACGTACGTGGACTACTCGGTTTTGACCTTGCTAATTATGTAGCAATAAATTATTCCACGTACGTGACGTAACACCTCATAAAGCGTTATCATGTGTGGTGACAAAACGTCTCGTATTTCTTTGTAATTAATAACGTTATAAATCTCGGATGTAATAAAACGTGTGTACGACATAATCACTTTTCCTTTTTTTGTAGTGATGTGCCTTTCTTACCCTGAAAAAATATCGACATCAATGTATACGTAAACATTTTAATGATAGAACTATACTGACTTGTCATTTCAACGACAATTCAATGGTTAGCGAAATAAATACATTGTTTTAAAAATATATTTCGAAATTAAGTTTACTCAACGAAAATCAGATCCTTTTATTTAGAAGTATTTTATTTTTACGCTTTCTTATAACTCAAAGTTAAATAAATAAGACTTTATTATGATGGCTGATTAATATTTAGTTTGCAATATTATCAACAGAGCATTATTTACCTCTCTTTTATATTGTTTTTAATTTTATTTATTAAAAAAACATACTTACATTATTTTTATATATAAAAAGCTGAAAGGGTTTGACGAGATGCTAAATCTGCGCTTTAAGAACAATGAATAAATATGAGGTAGTCAAAGTATTATATCTACCGTGTTTCAATTGCAAGTAACAAGTGAGAGAGGGACAGCAACCATTAATACGGGACATTGCACTCTATTCTTGCGATGTATATATAGCAGCAGATGGGCAGACGATCCACCTAATGGAAAGCGGTTACTATCGCCTATAGTTTTAACATTTGCCACACCAAAGGGAGTCTGAAGCCTAGCCACAAATGACGGAACACACATCAAGGTTCTTATGGCAGCATTCAAATACCCCTGCCACCTGGCTGTGGGTTGTTTTGTCGCCTCTGACAGGCCGCCCGTCCGCAGAACGCTGAACTCGATCGCAGCACCACCTACTGGGCCACTTGACCCCATACAAAAAATCACCAAAATCGGTTTAATCGTTTAGGAGGAGTTCAGCGACATACACATGAACAGAAGAATTTTTATATATAAAGATATGTATTAACTGAACATTTTTACTTTACAATTTGCAAAATCGTCTTTTAATATCATAATAAAAAAATATCATAAAATGATCGATAAATTACGCATCTTCTGACAACACTAGCTACCCAGGATCCCATGTAAAGTAACTTGCAATAACTGACACCTGCTACGCTGGGTCTGCACTAATTAAGTTCCCTCGCCAGGGAATAAGCCAAAAATTGGGCATAATTTTGCTATCTTTATTTCATAAACGTAGGACCGATGGATGAATTACGGATTGGAAAGCAGGTGTTATTAGTTGCCGGTGTAATAGTTTTTGTACCGTGGATATTGTAATTTAATTATGAATATTGTATTCAATTATTATTTGTTCCCACGAAACTTCGTACGCGTTGTCATAATGATAGAGTATTTGTTAGAAAATTGCAACAGTGTCACCAAACAACACAGCTGCTACTCCACCTATAAAAAAGATCCAAAAATAAAATTTATATATTAATACGTGAAGCGAAAACTTTGTACCCCTTTTGATAAAAATAGGCGGAGCGAGGAGTATGGCTGTTTCGCACACTTATAGTTTATATAGAGAAGAAGCAAAAAATGGTATATTTTTTCAAATTACGCTTAAATAATACATAATAAACAATAAATAAAAATTACACACACTACCAAATATTTGAGACACACACACGTATATATGTACTCTTTTGTTTATTGTTCAAGTAAATTAACAGTGCAGCCTTGGCAAAGTCTGTGATTATAGAAAACATTTTTGAAATTAATTATGGTCGAATTTCGACCACGTGCGACTACTAGTATAAATAATTATGATGAAAAAAATATTTTTTAGCTCGACATGTTTGCCGCTTCTTCTCCTTTGAACACCGATAACACTTTGCGAAGCGGTGTACATAGAATAGGAAGTAGATTTAAATGTTGGCTTACATGTACAAAAAATGTTCTCTAGTGGAACTTAATATAAATAAAAATTATATAAGATTGTTACGAGAGAGCGGGGGCACGCACTTATGGATTGGAAGAAAACACCAGTTTTTGACTAAGAGCTTTTATTAACTTACACAGCCGCACGTAGTACCTCTCTGCAGGGTTGCCCCTATACGCACAACCAACGATGCACAGTCCCGACGATAAGTTAACACACCCTCAATACCGTCGCCGATAAGACCACCTCCGATATTATCGCGTGTAGCTCGCCTCTGGTTCCTCTCTCGAACTACGCTACACACCTACTTCTCGTATCCGTTCACCAAACTTGTCACTAAATTCACCACTTAATTCGTCTCTGGCTTCTATTAACCTTTTCTTTCAACTCTTTAGTATCGCACTTATCGCTTCACCGTCTTGGACTGAACTCAACTTTAAACTGCCCGGCAGGTGCGCTGTTTATATACCCGGAAGAATTTTCTAGAACCCATCTATCTATCTCTGTCTTTTCTTTCCCAAACCTTCTGTTCGGGAACTTTCGTTTATACATCTATCCTTTTCTAACATCTATCTATCTCTGTCTTCCGTTCATCGTCTATCCCTTTCTAACATCTATCTATCTCTGTCTTTCTTTCATCGTCTATTCCTTTCTAAAATATATCCATCCTTGTCTTTTCCCTGTAGAATGTTCTAGTTTTTTCTAAAAGTTCTAAAACTAACTAGATCGTTCCACTCATCATTCGCCACAATATATTTGTCTATTCCACGGAAAGGAAACCATTTATTGGGATAAAAAATATCCTAAGTGTTACCTCGGCATATAGACTCAGTTCTGTATCGAGTTTCATTTAAAACCATTCAGCAGTTTTCATGTGATGATCTAACAGACACTCAGACAGAAGCTAAAAATAAAACTTTTTTTCAAAAATTTGGTTACCACACATGTTTTTTTAATTATTAAATTAATTATAAAAACACGTATAGGTTTATTATATTACAGATAAATTGAAAAGTTTATAAAAATGCTCTTTCGACTGTATTTCGACTATTGTAGACACAAATTTACGGAATCTGATTTCCATACAGCAAAATATAGAAGAAACTCAAAATTATTCATCACTTAAATAAAGTGATTAAACTTCCATTTCCCTCCAATGTTTCCCATCGTTTTCCTCGCGAACGGAAAACGACAAAACACTTTGAATAATCATTAGGAAAATATTGACTCTATAAAACGGCTCTTTCCTCCGTTCAGTAATTCGTAATGAAACTTGACAATGTTTCAAAATTTTTTTTCGCGCTTGTTTTTTTTTAAATTAACGAAGGGATCTATAATAAAAGACGAGTTTGTACAAAGATTAAAGAACGAATCAAATTAGAGGGGCTAATTCGGACCAGCAGATTCAAAAATGCAACTCTTAGTATTCATAATTTTCATTTTAATAAGATTCAATAACACGCGCAAAGTTCGTCACTATATAGCTTATCGAATTTACACGTCTTGATCGTATCGTAATCGTCGCTTGACTGCCTCACCCTTCCGTCCGGGCATTATTATATACTAACTACTAGCTGTCCCGGCAGACGTCGTCCTGCCCGGTAAGAAATAGGGGTTGATCGTAGAGGGTTGAAAATTTAGGGTTGTATGTATCTTTTAATGCTGTATCATAAAAAAATAGAAATTAAAAATTTTGTCTAAAAGATAAAAATTTAGGGATGGACTACCCCTAACATTTAGGGGGATGAAAAATAGATGTTGGCCGATTCTCATAGATACCAGATAATAATAAAAAACTTCATCAAAATCGGTCAAGCCGTTTCGGAGGAGTATGGCAACGAAAACTGTGACACGAGAATTTTATATACTAACTATATAGCTACAATACAATACTCGACCGCGTGGACTAAATCTTTCCAACTAAACGTTATCTGTACACCTGTGGCCATAAACGAATACAATAACAATAGGTTTTTTTTAAATTACAATTTTTAAACACAGAGTATACAAAAGAAGTCAAAATGCGGGAAAGGTAATAAACTACAGTTGTGCATTCACTTTGTCGGCGTGTAACATTATAAAAGAGTTAGAATGTGAGTATTCCGGCGAAAACTCGTTTTCGCTTGAGCCACTTGAGCTTCATACGGAATTTAGAAATATGGTCATATTTTCGCAAGCCAAATATGCTTATACGAAAATTTGGAAGTCGCTCAAATTTATTTAGCTGTTCTGAGGTCATATCTAGATAGCATAGGCATATAGCTATACTTTTTACCTCCACAAATGACATCGTTTCTGTGGGATAGACAGATATAGCCAAAAAGGTAACGCTGCGGTCGCAAATTTCTAGAGCCGTCGTAGCAATTGAAGACATGAGTGGATGAACGTGATAAGTCGCATAATTTAAAATTCTGAGTAAATCGAGATAAAAGTTTTACTTTTATTTTAAACTGAACTGAAGTTAACACCTTTTTCAAGTCTTTATTTTTTTAAATATGCCTTATATCTATGGTGTAAGGTCTGTAGTCATTTGGGATCGACTTATAACCTTCATCTACGCCAAAAAATCAAAAAACCGAATATGATCCACTCACGTCTTCAATTCACTCACAAATACGTCACCGTGACAACGCCGTCGAAGTTTCGTTGGTCTATATTTTGTTTTTCAGTTTTATTATATGATAGGTATACAGTTTATTAAATACTAGGGGTTCGCCCAGACTTCACACGGGTATCTAAATAGTACTACTTTGTTGCGTTTAATTACCTACTTAGCGAATTCAAAATATTTTCCCTCCCGTACTGTCCGTATCTCAGTGACGCCTACATTGCATAAGCCTATATAGCCGATTAGGGTACACGCAACTTTTTTTCTAATACTTACATGTTTACATGTAAGTTACATTACAGAAAGCATGAAAGTAGAGTAAACGCGGTCGAGATACGAGCACTGCGCAAAATCTGCGGAGTGACGCTCGCGGACCGCGTTCGTAATACCGAAGTAAGAAAGAGAGTTGGTCTGAAAGAGAGTGTCGGGGTGAAGGTAAGGAAAGGAATGCTCCGGTGGTTCGGGCATGTGGAAAGAATGTATGATGAAAGAATGACTAAACAGATATACAATGCAAAAGTGGATGGATGCAGAAGTCGCGGAAGGCCACGACACACCTTCCATGATCAAATTGATCGTGTACTAGCAGAAGGTGATGTCAGGAGCCTTAAGAACAGACGAGCGTGCATGACAAGAACTATGAATGTCAAAGAAGCAAGTGAGGTGTGTAAGAATAAGCCTAAATGGCGCTCTGTTGTTCGTGCCTACCCCGCAAGGGACCTGGCGTGAAGTTATGTATGTATGTATGTATGTGTATGTTTAAACTCGTGATATCTTTCGAATGGAATGTCCGAATTGAATAATTCAAAAAGTTATATAAAGGTATTGAAGCAGTCTTGAATATGAAGTAATTTATTTTGATAAGGATGAATACTAAGACACAAATAAAGAGCCTTTTCTAGCGGTGACATTTTAATTAAATTAAAAGAACACTTGTTGTGGCATAACTATAATAATTAGATATATGCTGTCGCGACACTTTTTGTAAATAATTATGTATTCTGCAAAGTTGTAGTGAATTAATTTTATTCAAATTTTTTTTTACACTTTTGGTTACATTGTTGCAGCTTTAGTTAGGTTCTCTAATTTTTTTTAATATAATATAGTCTATGTCACCGGAGGATAGTGTACCTTGCCAACAGTGAGAGAATTTTTCAAATCCGTTCAGTAGCTTTGAAGCCTATTCAATGCAAACAAACAAACAATCAAATCGTTCCTCTTTATAATATTAGTATAGATAATAATTTCATTGGCTTCATGAGTTCGTGTTGTGCCATATTGTTTCGGGGATATAATTAATATCGCTCTTTAGTGGTTTTGTTGTTCTGTTGGCAAATTAAAAACGTGTACTCCCCCCACTGTTGGGGATTTAACGGTAAACAAGCGGTTCATTTATAAAAGAAAATTGGATTGTGTAAGACGCGAGAATCCCAAGACGAGTGTTTCGAATAATGGTTCGAAATTGAAAGAAACAGTTAACTTGAGCATGTTTATTTATTTCTAAAATTGAATCGACGTTAAAGGCGAAAACTATTTTTAAAATCTTTGTAGTTTATTAAATTTTGGGTAAGAAATATATAAAACCCATTACAACCCAGACGATCTCGATAAATTTGTTTTTGATATTTTTTCTTATATATAAAAATCAGTTGCCGTTATTTGGCTAAAACGAATTAACCAATTATGATGACATTTTGTGTAATGTTTGAATGGGTCCCTGGATGCCTTACATTTACAACATTGAACTTTGTAGATAGCCCTGCAATTGGGTCCTAGATTTCTTTTTTTAGGACAGGGTAAAATCTGCCGGGTTGACTAGTTTGTAAAAACAAGTGTACTTGCAACAACTCAGACGGGTTTATAGTAATAAAAGAGGGGCAACTGGTCACTAAGCTTATATAACCTTACTTGCACTGATTCTACACACTGGACAGACATTTTTAGAACACCTCGCCTTCCCTCCAACAATTTTATAGGATAAGAAACATAACTAACTGGCATAACCAATAGCGGACTGAAGCTATTGATATACTATTTAAATTGAAAAGGTTATGAATGACAAGAGTTTATTAAATTATGGTTTAGAATTATAAATAATATTTTTTGTTATATTTAAAGTTTTACATGTAATAAAATAAATCTAACACAGCAAACAATTTATCGGATCTGACAACATGAAAAAAAAAATGTAGTGAGTACTGTCTGTTAGCCACAGTTCTAAGTTTAATGGGTTCGCAATAGCAAAACAACTATTCAAGATTTACGAACATAATCATCTATTTCCTTTAACATAATATGTAACAAAACAGTTAGCATGGCTTTTACTTACATTTTGATAAGCAGTTCACAATTTAGTTACCACAACTGAGTCAACTATTCTCTATTATATCTCCTTTTACAGTCTTATTGAATAGTAATTATATCCTATTAAGCGTTTTAAAACAGGACAGCTCTTTTAGGTTTTCAAGTCGAACCACCAATGCCAAAAATGTAACTCGCAGTATCGATTCCATTGTATTGTTGTTCTACCCTCTTTTTAAAATAAAAATAGAGTTACCAGCCGTCAAACACAGGCTGATATTTACTGATAAAAGAAATGTAGAATGTTGCTGGATGGAAGCTAACATGTCTATATGGTCTCAAATGGAAATGGACTGTTGTATCATTTAGAAATAAGAGGGTACATAACAATATTAATTATAAACCTTAAAAAACCGACTTCAAAAACTAAAAAGTGTAAAATAACTTATTTCTAAAGATATTATTAATTATAATTGTTGACGCGGGAGCGGGGATAAAGACAAGGAGAGGACTTACAGGATAAGGTACGCCGCACCAGACACGCTACGAACGATGCGTCTTCGCAGCGGCAGGCACTTCTTCCTCGTGATCTTTTCTTCCTGTCTTGCGGTTCCTTCGATTTAGTGGACCAGCTGGAACGATGCAGCGTGCACCTTCCAACGTGCGGGATGATGAAAGCGGGTTTAATAAGCGGTACGACACACAAGACGCGGCGAGGTTTGTGCGGGAGCAGTGATGCGTTCAGCGGTCGAGCGTAGACTATGTAACATGCATAGTGACAGATGCGGCGGAAGAAAAAGAAACAAAAGAGGCGGCGACCAAATAGGTCGGCGTTAAAAATAATATCTTATTTTTAATATATATTATCTAAAACATCTTAAAGTCGGTGCTTAGTAATTTTCTAAATATAGTAATTTTTATGTTTTACTTTGCACCGATTTCAAGATGTTTTATATAATATATATTAAAAATAAGATATTATAATTAATAATAGCTTTAGAAATAAGTTATTTTATACTTTCTAAATTTTGAAGTCGGTTTTTGTAAACGAAGTTTTTATTTATTTGTTACTTTCTAGTGTCTAGTTATGAAGTAGGCTCACGCCTACGAAAGGTGCCGCGTGCCTTAAAAAACATAGGTCCTAAGAAACGGGAACAAAAAAAGTTCGTAAAATGAATACTACTGGGCCAAACTATGTCAAATTTTAGGGACCAAATGGCAGCTATTCCGGGTCGAACAAAAAAGATTCACGCAAATTGGATCATAAATCTCGGAGTAATCGATGAAAATACATAAAAAAAAAGATTCCGACGAATTGAGAACCTGCTCTTTTTTTGAAGGCGGTTAAAAAGAAATATGACAAGAACAACTATGTAAGTAAATAGTGTAACATAAGTACCGCTTATTTTTCTAATGGCGAAAACATCCTGCACAGACAGACCTCTTAGTCAGGTTTCTACACCAACAACTTTCCCTTTGATGTGGTCTTGTGGAACCGGTTATTACCAGTACTCGAAATAGTCGTACGACTCTTTACTGTAATCAACCAATTGTTACAAACAGGACTATTGTAGCTGATAAGTATGATATCAACCAATTTGTCATGAGTATAACTCATGACTATAATCTCAGGAAGAAAGGAATCAAGAAAGGAAATAAACACTTAGATCTTGTTGGCGGGATTACCATCATGTGGCGTCTGGAATCAACCGATAATATAAGGCAATAGATACACAAATACTCATACTAATTTAAGAAATAAATATACAAATACAAACATATATATATTATATACACATGTAATATTTTAAAATACATAAGTTATTATAATAAATGTATTACACTGGACATATCTAATTATGGACAAATAGTGTTTTCTGAATAAATTTCAAATGTTAGTAAGGATTTGGCCTCTCTCACAGTAAGCGGCAGCATATTTCAAAGTTTGAAAGTCTGCACTGTGAAATAATTATCATAATGGGATAGAATTGAGCTGATAGCGATCTTACTGATGTTCCTCCAGGGTACTGGATGGAAGGCCAGATAAAGAAGGCAGTAATTGTGAAGATGTTCTTGTCTCTGAAGCCGTAACCACTAATCGTTCAGATCACAAGCCTCGCTAAAGTGTGACATCACTAACATTAGTTAGAGAATTACGACACAGATATATATATATATATATATTTTTATTGCAGGAGGTCAGCAAACAGGCAGACGGCCCACTTGATGGAGAGCGGTTACCATCACCTATGGACATTTGCAACACCAAAGGTGCTACAAATGCGCTGCTGCCCTCTTAAGGGAGACTGGAACCTGGTCACTAATGCCGGAACACAACTCGAGGTTGTTATGGCGACATACCTTAGACCAGGGGTGGTAGCCATCCAGTCGGGCATATGCCCTACCACCAGGCTGTGGGTTGTTTTGTCGCCTCTTACGACAGGCCGCCCGGCCGCAGGAAATTGTATTCTTTCTCCGTTCCTGCACGGATAAATATATATAAATATATCGAAGAGGCATAGCATAAAGCAATGAAGTAGTGACGTTAAACCAAATATGACTCTTTATCGGCGGGGGAAATCAATCCTATTGTGGATTATTACTTATTATTCATGAATAGTTGAACGCGAATTTCATTACTGGCATGTCGGGGCTATCCCGGGCGGGTGTGACCCGGACCGCCGCGGATGATAGCGGCCTATCATCTATTTGTATCATTTCAAAAACTAGAAAATATACTTTACCTCATACCAAATCAAATGTATCAGATAATTTACTTTACTCTTATATTATCTGTTTACTTTGAGGGCCTGAAGTGACTGGTTGTGGAGAAACTCAGCGAAATTTACATTCAAAGTTTAAAAGTCCTGTAAATATGCAAATACTACGTCTCGAAAGTAATTTATCTGAACCGTTATATGTGTTTGGGAGGGTTTAGGTCAAGTTTTGCGGATCTGGCTTCTAACGTCGAAGGTCTTCGGTATACCTATTTATCTTGTATAAGTATATAACTTATGTGCATATTTGTATATATATAGTATAGTTATATATGAATTATTGAAATATAATCGTACAATAATTATGTATATCACCATCGCCACTCCTAACCAGCAATATTCTTGCCACAGGTTGTCTGGAAGAGATATATTTTTAAAGATAAGACCGCATTTTGTATACAATATTAATAATACTAGTTTGTCATTTTTCTGTAATGGTGTATATGAAGTGTTATTCTATCTATCTATTAATATCAAATTATTAATAAAAGTGCATACATTCCAGTCATTGATTCCAGCGTATCTTCAAAATACAATTTTTTATTCTGTATTTCGAACGGCTATAATACTGTTACATACCAACAAAAGTAAACGCACACCTGCCTGTCGTAAAGCGCAGTTTATTGCCTCCCCAAATTTAGGAATTCTTATGTTTACGTTGTGTTTAGAATTTGTAATTAAGAAAAACATTCTATTGTTGATTGTAATACTTGTTTTATGGCCGTCATTAGGGTCGAACTAATCCTTGTTGTTACTGTATTGCATCGAAGCTTGCTAGGTATGGATCGGTGTATTAAAAAGCAATTGCCCAAGACAGAGAGGGACAGTCAAGCGACGATTACGAAACGAGTAATACGTACATTCGATGAGCGATACAGTGACGGACTTTGCGCGTGTTATTGAATCGTGCAGTGTGTACTGACTGTGTCCAGTTATATATGTACCTGTGATCTACGTGCTTGTATAATTTTAATAAACTCTACAGTAATTCTAACAGCATTTTAATTCAAGTCCGTCACTCGTAACCATACTAACAGTGATTTTCCGCTTAAATTTTTGATTAATTGTCAAAGCACTCTAACTCCCAAAGGGGTGGTGCATGCCATGACGTCATTAATTAAGCGACGTCCTCCACATTTGTGTTAGAGCTCTGTTATAATTTAGGCCAGTGCTGCGGACGCTGGTTGGTGATTGTTTGCTTTGACAACGCGCGCCGCATTCATCAATCTCTTTGATGCTTGTTTCGATGTGTTCATCTGAAAGTGCATAGCATACTAATTATAGGATTAATTGATGATGCATAATATTGTTCCGACCGACAAAGAACAATTCACATCTGCAGTTTATTACCTTTTCGGCATTTGGACTTCTTTTGTTTACTTCATGTTTTAAATTGAATCGCGAAAGCGAGAGTTGGGTATGGAATAGAGAGCACGAAAGTAGAGTAAACGCGGTCGAGATGCGAGCACTGCGCAAAATCTGCGGAGTGACGCTCGCGGACCGCGTTCGTAATACCGAAGTAAGAAAGAGAGTTGGTCTGAAAGAGAGCGTCGGGGTGAAGTTAAGGAAAGGAATGCTCCGGTGGTTCGGGCATGTGGAAAGAATGTATGATGAAAGAATGACTAAACAGATATACAATGCAAAAGTGGATGGATGCAGAAGTCGGGGAAGGCCACGACACACCTTCCATGATCAAATTGATCGTGTACTAGCAGAAGGTGATGTCAGGAGCCTTAAGAACAGGCGAGCGTGCATGACAAGAACTATGAATTTCAAAGAAGCAAGTGAGGTGTGTAAGAATAAGCCTAAATGGCGCTCTGTTGTTCGTGCCTACCCCGCAAGGGACCTGGCGTGAAGTTATGTATGTGTATGTATGTATGTTTTAAATTTGTAATTAGAAAAACAGCTTTTGTGTAACATTTTATAGTAGTCATTAGCCAGGTGTGATTCTTAGAAACTATTGTTATGCGGCCGAGTATTGTGTCGAAACATATTGTATACTTTAGTTTAAAACTATACCCGAACGGAGGAGTGAGGCAGTATAGCGATTGGCAAAAGCGGGACAAGACGTGTGAACATTCGATAAGATATATAGCGACGGTCTTTGCGCGCGTTATTGAATCGTGCACGTTGGTACTGGTTGCGTACAGTTATATTTGTACCTGTGTTATAAGTAATTCTATAGTAATTCCAAGGGCATCTTTAATTCGAGTCCTGTAACTCGTAACAATATTCTACAATCAAAGTGCATATTTGATTTAACCTACAATAGAATATTTTATCGTTACGAGGACTCCTACGTAAAGAGAGTCGACTAACATTTTAGGATAATAAATTTTTGATGGATCTATTAAAGATTATTTAGAATAAATCAAAAGATATTATTTATCAGCACAGATAAAAATCTTAGCTGATATCAAAGAACTATCCGTTTTTTTACTAAGGTTCTGAAATTGGCCCCCGAATAGGCCTTTATACTATTCGGAATACAAGCATAGCTTGCTAAGCTTTTATCCGTGCAGGAACGGAGAAAGAATACAATTTCCTGCGGCCCGGCGGCTTGTCGTAAGAGGCGACAAAACAACCCACAGCCAGGTGGTAGGGTATTTGCCCGACTGGATGGCGACCACCCCTGGTCTAGAGTATGCCGCCATAATAACCCTGTGTTGTGTTCCGGCATCAGTGACCAGGTTCCAGGCTCCCTAAAGAGAGCAGCAGCGCATTCGTAGCACCTTTGGTGTTGCAAATGTCCATAGGCGATGGTAACCGCTATCCATCAAGTGGGCCGTCTGCCTGTCTGCTGATCTCCTGCAATAAAAAAAAAAGCTTTGCCAATTATTTATTGATGTGAAATTTCTTTAGAAACGTTGTGATTTGAAACTCGATGAAACGGTAAAACGACGCAAAAGAGATACACACATAAATCTATAAGACTAAGCTTGTGAGAGAATGAGATAGAGAACATTATACAGAATTTCATACTTCTCGGTCTCCTCTTTGTGCGCTACTTCGTAGCCTCCTTACTCTTGTCTACTAAGCGTTGTAGATATAATTATTTTAATTATGTATTGTCAATTCTCTGAAGATTCACCTGTACTGTGTGTGAGCTGCATATAATTTTATTTTTCAATTGTTGTCTCTCCTTATTATTTTAACGTGTTGTTTTAATTATTTCATAAATACAGTCCAATTTGAATGCATATCCTAGCATTATTTCCTTCGCAGCTCGCTCCAAAATCTTATATTTTATTTTTATCTTGCCAAGCATGTATGGAATTTATGGAGATATGTTACAGCGTAAAATTTTAGTACGTCATGTCATTACTATAACTGCAATAATATTCTTCTTTTCTTTTATTATGTCTTTGTCTTGCTGAATACTGTTTGCTAAAAATCTATTAATTCTTCGAAAAGTAATTTTGTAAGATATTTCTGTATAAAATTTGTTTAAATAAAAAGTTTTAGCTGGACGTGTTGCTGGGGAGTTTCTTGCAGCGTCTTCTCCTTAACAGCAATGACACGTTGCGAAGCGGTGTTCATAGACTAGGAAGAAAATTTTAACATACATATGACATTCAAAAAGTGTTTTTCAGTGGAAATTTTGAATTTGAATGGTCTGTATTAATAAATGTATAAAGAAGTGTTTAAAAATCCTTCACAAACATATTTTTGAATGTTTTTCATTATAAAAAAGCTCAGGAACACCTTGGATGATCGTTATATAGGTATCTTAAAGAAATTTTTTTATCCGTGCAGGAACGGAGAAAGAATACAATTTCCTGCGGCCGGGCGGCCTGTCGTAAGAGGCGACAAAACAACCCACAGCCAGGTGGTAGGGCATTTGCCCGACTGGATGGCTACCACCCCTGGTCTAGAGTATGTCGCCAAAACAACCTTGAGTTGTGTTCCGGCATTAGTGACCAGGTTCCAATCTCCCTTAAGAGAGCAGCAGCGCATTTGTAACACCTTGGTGTTGTAAATGTCTATAGGCGATGGTAACCGCTTCCCATCAAGTGGACCGTCTGCCTGTCTGCTGAACTCCTGCAATAAAAAATAAAATAAAATCTTAGAATCTTATTTTCTCTATTTATCCTTGTTTCAGTTATGGACGTACCCTGGGAAGTGCATGTGCAGTCGTCGCATGGAGTAGCTGGTGGAGCAGCTTTATTGACTTGCACGGTGCCCTCGGCTGTGAGGAGTCATGTTTCCGTCACCAGGTGGTTCAAGGATGGGAGTGTTTTAGCACCTTTAGCCGCTGAAGCAGGTTAGTTCTCCTGATTCTTTAATATTTTAACCCTCAAACTCTTACCTGCCTCAGGCCTCTTTCATTTCTTGTATGGGAATGGACGGCGCACCATTTAATCTGTCAAAGTCAAATAGTGGATTTGAGATATCTTATTCCCGGTATGCTGTCTCAGGGTACTTTTCTATTATTTTGTTTAATTATTTTCTGTGTTATTTATTTAAGTAACTGTGACAAACAAACACATACTCAAGACATGAATGAAAATTTGATAAGATTTTCGTTTTCGCAAAACATGGCTACGGAACCCTAAGACAAAAGAGTCTGAACTCTGGCAAGTCGCCAGCAGGAAGGCTTATAAAATCGAAATTAATTCCGGACCGATTAGGACCCCCTCCCATCGGCTCGGCGGCGATTATTGCCTCTGAACGGCGGTAATTGGGGATTTTTCACCATTTATACGACTGTCACAGGCAGGAGTCGCTTCGGGGACTTGTTTATGAATGCTTTCAATGGTGTTTCGACGATTTGGGCAATTAAGACTGGGCTTGTTTAGAAACTAAATTTAGGCAAATAAATGTAAACTGTTATGTCAGGTTTTTTTGTGTTTTGACCGCAACATTTGTTTTAGCGAAACTGAAATAATTTATTGCGAATATAGGTTTTGAAAATGTTACAATTAGTCGTTGGGAACATACATAGCCGGTAACGGTGTGCAATATATTATATCAAATTCAAAAGAGAACACCGTTACATGGTAGAAACACCACCAGTCAGAACCAAGCGTTTCGCCTCTTCTTTTCTGGTGCGCACTGCCGAAGACTGGAATAATTTGCCGGAGTCTGTTTTTCCTGACAAATACAATCTGAAGCCTTCAAGTCACGAGTGAATAGGTATCTTCTAGGTAAGCGTGCTCCATCCTAGACTGCGTCATCAGTCAACATCAGGTGAGACAGTGCTCAAACGCAAACCTATACTTCCATAAAAAAAAAAACTCCTAGAAAGTCCATACATATAACTCAAAAATTATTTTTACTCCTAATGCACACCGCTTCTCAACGTGTTATTGCTATTAAGGAGAAGAAGAGGCAAGAAACTCCCCAGTAACACGTCTGGCTAAATTTTTTTTTATATTTATAACTCAAGTTCTTTTTCTAAAAATTTTATACATAAGAATGTTACAGAATTAATTTTAAAGAATTAATAGAGTTGTACCAAACAACGCATACTCAACAACACAAAGACGCAATAAAAGGAAATAACAATATTATTATAGTTATAATAATGACATGAGAAACGCAGTTGAAATGAGAGCTTTGAGAAGTATATGTGCGGTTAGCTTGAATGATAGGATAAGAAACAGTGTGCTAAGGGAACAATGTGGTTTGAAAGAAGATGTAATAACAAGAGTTGAAAAAGGAATGTTAAGGTGGTTTGGGCATGTAGAGAGGATGGATGAAAATAGAATTACAAAACAGGTATATGACAGTATTGTCAATGGTAGAGCTGTTGCCGGTAGACCGAGACGAACATACCATGAACAAATATCAGAACTGTTAAAAAAAGGTCACGTAAAAAGCATTTCAAATAAACGCGCATGTATGAAGAGGTTAATGAAAGTAGACGAAGCGAAAGTTGTTTGTCAGGATCGTCGCAAGTGGAGATCCATAGTCTCTGCCTACCCCCATGGGAAACAGGCGTGATTTTATGTTTATGTATGTTTATGTTTAATAATGACATGACGTACTAAAATGTGCTGTAGCTTATGCTGCAAGTATTTAATTCTAGAAGATGGAATATGTACTCTATTTTATATATCAAATTAAATGAATTACTGAAAAATAATACTCTGATAATATTAATGTGAGTTGAGCAGACAGGCAGATGGCCCACCTGATGGAAAGCGGTTATCACCGCTTATGGACATTTATAACACCAAATGCTTCCAATGTGCTGCCTCTCTCTAAAGGGAGGATGGAAACTGGTCACTAATGCCGGAACACGACTTAAAATTGTTATGTCGCCATAGTCTTTTTTTTTTTTTTGATGACGCAGGGGGAATGTCTTTTCTTGGGACACCATCCTCGGGCCTGGGGGGAAGGCTTTACACCGAGGGATGTGTGGGACTCCTGATCGGCCGGATGCCTACCGTGGCCTCCAATTGGAGGAACGGGGGATGGTCGGCCGTCAGACTACCCACTAAACCTAACCTGCGCCCCTCTCCTATGCGCTTTTATGGGGTGCCACAGGAACTGAGCCATAGGTATTACATCTGTGGCACCCCTACGCTTAACTCTCACTTAGGGCACCCCCGGGGAAGGGTACCCTCTTCACCAACAGGCGGGGGAAATCCACGGGATCCCCCGCTGGTCCACGTGGCCCCATGTGGTGGGTTACGGGAGAAGTTGCGCGTAGCGGCGCCTGCGACCCCTAGGTCGCTTTCTGCGGATGGGGTCCGCGTACATGCTCTCCTCCCTCTCACGTTCTGCCGCCTCCTTCTGGGCCATTACTTGCTCACAGAAGGAGGTCACGGCTAGCCACCATTGTTTGCTCCGGAGCATAGCTTCATGTCGCCATACTCTAGACCAAGGTTGGCAACCAGCCCTGACGATCAACTATCCTACTACTACCTGGCTACATTTTAGATTATTTAGATACATTTTAAAATTATATGAGAAAAATTGTTAATTGAATTATAGATTTTTTAATAATAATAGAATTAAATTCTTTTTTAAAATCAGTCAAGCTTTGAAACTTTTTGAAATTTTTTAGCAGGGATAAAGTCGGGGAGCCATATATATTTAAATTCAAAACGGATTTTGTACACTATATATATATATATTTTTGCCAGATTTAGCTCCTATAATTAATTGTACTTCAAACAACATAATGTCATAAAAGCATTTAAAATAAATAGCGTGCAAGAAAACAGTTTCCTCTTCAATCTGTCGTTTAAGAGTATTTTGTATGAGACTATTGTACAAGTTGCTTTAGGAAATAAAATTTTAGTAAAACTTGGAATCGGTAAAAGTTTGTAAGTTCAAACAGCTGGCAGGTCTGCATTAAATCACGCGGCGGCATCTGCATAGACGACGCGAAACTAACAACACCGACAGACTTAAACTGAACTTCGGTGTGGCATAAGGCTCACTGGATGTGACTTCAGTCACTGAATAGGGATGCGGACATTTTGGCTGTCACCCGTGACTTCGTCTACGTGGAATTTGCCTTCCGGTGACGCGACAGGAGGACCTGCGCGTGGGCCTTCCATTTTTTTTTCGAAAATAAAAGAGGCCTAGGTTATTCCTTATAACATCTGCTATTTGCCAATGAAGGTTTATTGCATTATTTATGGCATTTAAATAATAGCTATAAACAAAATTAAAACGAAATAACTAAAATGTACAAGTTAGCGGTAGGCTGTGGTGGATGGTTGCCGGCTTGTGTAATAAAAGTGAGTTTTTGTAGCACATTTTATATTAAGTAAAAAAGCAAGGTTAACATCATTACATCATAGATAACAAACTGCGCGTAAAATTCTCGAGCATTTAAGATTACCGCGACAAGACCGTACTCGCGCGCTGACCGAAGCATACTGTGTGCAGTGTTTAACTGTCTGAACAAGAGGGGCGCGGCAACGGCGACGCAGGCGGCGAACAACGTAAAGGCGGCTTGCAGTTATGTCGCTTAGGCAGCCTGCTGGCCGCTACAAGGCTAAATAAAACTTTAACAATACTCGTTGACACTTGACATCTTTGTCTTACGTGATCACGGTCACTGAAAAGTGACCGAAACATCGGAATAACTTAAATCAAATAAATTACCGCGCTTAAAGCCGTGAAAATGTAGTTTTATTATGTGTATAAGTCGCGGACACTTAAGAAAATATTATATTGAATGTGAGTTTAAATAGAGGCTATGTTGAAAGGGATAGATAATTAACAACAGTTCTAGAAGGAAAAGACAGAGATTGATAGATGTTAGAAAGGAATCGATGATGAACGAAAGTTCTAGAATAGAAGGTTCGGGAAGAAAAGATAGATGTTTAGAAATGGATAGGTAGTAAATAAACGAATAATGAAAAGAAGATTGAAATTAAGGGTTCCTGAAGATTCTTCCGGGTATAGAATCAGCGTAAGACGCGCCGCGCCTACCAAGTAGTTGAGTTCAATTCAAGATAGCGAAGAGACAAGTGCGATACGAAAGAGTTGGAAGAGAAATAGTAATGACAGTGACGAGTGACGTGTTAAATAGAAGACAGTGACGAGTTTAGTGGTGGTTTCAGTGCATAACTTTAGTAAGCAGCGAACTGCTTACTAAACTAACTTTTATTGGAGTAAAGGAAGATTGTGGCGTAGTAGAAAAGGAGGTCCAGAAGCGAGCTACGTGCAGTAAATTCGAAGATGAACACTGCAGCAGTAGGAGGTGGTCTTCGCAATATCGGCGACGGTATTGTGAATGAGACATCTTATCGTCGCGACAGTGCATCGTTAGTTGTGCGTGTAGGGGCAAACCTGCGGAGAAGAATCACGTACGGCTGTGTAAGTCAATAAAAGCGTTTAGGCAAGAGAACTCATGTTTCCTTCCAAACCTAAGTGCGTACCCCCGCTCGCACGTAACAATAATAATATTTATATGATAAAGTCTCTTCTAGTTGATTTATATCTGTGCTAGAAGATAATTTAAAGCTGCAACACGAACATTAAAGTTGCATTAGTGCTTAACTTTTATTGAAAGTTTAAAATTTTATCTTATTTCGTGCCGCTGCCTGGACCACGGGAACACACCGATAGTGCTTTTAATAAACTTTCATATCTGTGTGCTTAGTTCGAGTTATTTTATTGCTCGATGACGTTCAAGTTACCGCAATTTTTTAATAGGAATTCTAAAATCTCACATTTGTAAAACAGCCTATCAACATGCCCACTAGTCCTTGGAATCCTTAATATGTAAACTTTATGGCTTCTAAGAATGCGCATGAAATGCAAACATTAGAAAGAAGGATTTATAACGTCTTACCGGGAAGCGTACAAAGGATTAACGCGGGCAATAGATCACTCAAATTCGAGGGGGTAAAAAACATCTGCAAAGGACCGTTTTGCAGCGCAATATTCAACAATAATATTAAACAATGAACAATAGAATTAAATGATATGACCACAGACTGAAGCTTAATGAGCTTATCATAACATAAACATTAATTAACTATAATTACAGTTCCAATGTGTATTTACTCGCAAATGGGGATTCGAATATCATAAATACTGAATCTAGGTCAGGCATATACCACTATTAGTACATCCAGTATAATATCATGCTATATACCTTATGTTAGATCAGTTAAAAGTAAATAATTAAAATGAACAAGTTGGCGGTAGGTTTTATAAAATTTAAGCAATACTTATTGAAACTTGACATCTTTGTCTTGTCGATCACGGATACTTAAAAGTGGACGAAACGTCGGAATAATAAATGTCAAATAAATTACCGCGCTTAAAATTGTTAAAACGTAGTTTTACTAGCCACTAATGCCGGAACACAACTCAAGGTTGTAATGGTGGCATACTCTAGGCAAGGGATGGTAGGCATCCAGTCGGGTAAATACCCTACCACCTGACTGTGGGGTGTTTTGTCGTCTCTCAGAACAGGCCATCTGACCGCAATTTATTGTATTCTGTCTATCTGTTTGGTTTAATTATTTGATCGCTAACTTATGTGATTGTACATATATTTGTGGATTGTGTTGTGCTGCGAAATTGTCTACGCGGATGCGTATTCAAGAAGACTTTATTAGTGTTGCCACACATATATTACAGTTTCCATGACCTGTTCGTGTTACCAGGTTAACACACCCAATTTCCGCAACCTCTTGTGTTGCCACTTACATATTGGTATTATGCCATCACACCTTGTCGTATACACTCTCTTTCAGCATGGTTCTCTCAGTGAAAAGTTAGTAATAGTTTTAGCGTTCCTGCAAAATAATATACATGCTGCTTACGTATAGTAGACGCCACACACGACTAGAAGCCCGGCGTCAATTTTGCTCAAAGATTAAGCATTGCCATACAATGTGGCAACGTCGTCAGCCTGTTGAAAACGTTTCCGGCAAGTAACTGAAGCTTGGGACCAATATTTATTTCCCTTTTTTATTTAGTTTTAGTTTTTATATACTTAAATATTTAAGCTAATTATATGGAGAAAGATATTTGTATACACTGCTACTGTACCTATAAACCAATCTGATTTTACACAGGCAAAACTCCAGGATAAAGCTAGTGTTGTGTTTAATATTCATTTAATATCTGGATCGTTGTCGAAAGCATTAAGACGTATTACGCTTGAGCAGCTCTTCGATCTTTATGAACCGTTATCTCTTAGCGTCTGACTTTATCTTCCAACAGTACTGTGCGTAGTTAATGTTACATCAGTAACATAATTCTTATTTTGATACTAGCTTCTGCCCGCGACTTCGTCCGCGTGGTGCGATTTTTTAACTATCCCGCGGGAGCTCTTTAATTTTTTGGGATCAAAAGTATCCTATATGTTGACCAGGGATATAAGCTAACACCATACAAAGTTTCATGTAAATCGGACCAGTCGTTTCGGAGATTAGCCGGTACAAACAGAGAAACAAAAAATTTGAAAAAATCTAAATTAGTTCTATTTCACTTCTTACATCCCTCTGACTCGGTTTTTAGCATTTCTTTTAATTGTATAGAAATTTGACCTCTACAATTTTATTATATGAATAGATATAGTTATAATAAATATACGTAGCCAGAAAATATTTTTTGTATTTGGCAACTTAGCTACCGAATTCACGAACCCCGGAAGTAAAATTAGGTATATAAATAAAGTGCATAATCTCTCTTTATATAATTGAAATCCACGTATATAGTGAATCATCACGATATCTCGGGAACTATAAACCTATATAATACCTGTAAACTTGAAGTTTGGCATGGACCTTCCTTTCGCCAAGTATAGGCCAGCTAAGAACGGATTTTACGGCACGCGAAAAGGGACGTTATCAGCTAGTACAGTAATGTAATATTTAATGTTATGTGTAATTAACAGTATTAAATTATTACTTAGTTATAACTTCTAAAAAATAAAAAAGAATCGGGAAGCCAGTCTACGAACTATAAATGGTTTTCATTACCACAAAAAGTATTTAATCAAAAATTAATATCTCAATAAGTACTTAACAAACACTGTTACAATACAAAACAATGGACAGATTGAGGGAGGGGGGCAGTCGAGCACGAACCACGATCAAGGCAAGACGTGTGTACATTCGGTAATCTATTGGTGACGGACTTTGCGCGTTTTATTCTATTACAACCTTTTGCATTACGTTTGGATTTGTTGTGTTTGGTTATATTTGTACCTGTGCTATACAAGTTAGTATATTTCTATGATAATTCCAACGGCATTTTAATACGACTCCCGTAACTCGTAACAGTGCTATATAGACTATACTTTCTTATCTTTCATCAATACAGATCCAGTAGCTTTTAAAAAAATTACCTGTGAGATACAAAGATATACGAACACGACCTTAACAATTATTTCTGTCAAAACGTCTATAAAAACGCAAAATAGGAACATAAACTGATTTAAACACAGCTTAACCATAAAATTTTATATATTTCGTATTGTATTGTTACTTATATAAGTAAATTGTTATTAAGCTGTACTTGCTTTACTGCTTTCCTATTACTGGAGCGTATCGCTTTCGAAGCGTAGCTTAATGAGAGGCAATACACATTAATTTAACGTTTTAGGCGTTTTATAGATATTTGGATGGCTCAGACCTTATTATAGGGCTGTATAACAGAGCGGATTCGTGGAGTAATGGACTGATTAATTCAGGGCAGATTTCCCATTAACAGAAGGTGTCTCCGTTCAACGATGTGTATTAAAGCCGGGTTCCTATATTTTACCTTATACCTTAACATTGATAGAAAATTGACATGACTCGTAGGGAGCTTATGTGGAATTTTAACCAGCAATGAGGTATATGTGTAAAGTAAGTAAGTAAAAGGACAGGTCTATAAATCCATCATTAGGCCTGTCCTTTTGTATGGCAGTGAAGCATGGCCTGTAACTTGAGCGACATAAGGAAGAACTGCTTGTCACGGAGATTAATATGCTGCGATAGAAGTGTGGAGTGACGCGGAAAGACCGTGTCAGAAACTCTCGCATCTGCAGCAGTCTTCATGTCCGTGACATAGCAGACAAACTGCAAGAGAACAAATGTCTATCCATGCCGCCTCCGCCAGATCCTGGATTTAACGCTCGGATGATGAGATAAGTGAGTAAGATATAGGATTTGCATATTTGCGAGTAGTATGGAAACGAAGAGAGAATATTAATTCCAGCAACCGGGTGGCTTGTCGTGATTGGGGACAAAATAATCCGCAGACAGGTGGTAGGGCATTTGCGCGTCTTAATGGCAAACACCCCTGATCTAGAGTATCAGGTTCTAGTCTACCTTAAGAGAGTAGCAGCACATTTGTAGCACCTTTGCTGTTAGGAACGTCCGTACGCGATGGTAACCGCTTTGACCGTCGGCAATACTTGCAATAAAAAATAAGTGGATCCAAAACAGACGATCTAAATACAGCCGGGAATTATTGTTAGGATTATGGTGGAGTGAATTTTGAAGCTACAGAGAATCTTGCGACCAATTTAGAGTTTTAATTTGCAGAAAGGCCTAGTGGAATAGAAGTTATTAGAAGAAAAAGTTCATGTAGTAATAACTGTCTATTAGACTTGAAACTAATAATTTAACAACTCAAAAGACAAACTTAAGTAATGAGTTTTAATTTGATTTTCGTCGTAAATTGTAGAAATTTCTCAGAAACAAAATTAATTACGTAAAATACTCTAACACTGGCTGGATCGTTTACCTTCTTGTAAAAAGAATTGTTTTCTGGAGCACTTACTTTAATTGGAAATCCATGCACAGTCTTTTGAAAAGTTGATTTGATGTATGGAGCTATTGTTTTATGTTTAAGATGATCAATTTCAAAGCTTGGTTCTTTGTAGGATGATTTTAATTTAAGAGAGCTTGAGTGTGGGTTTGTTTATTTACTTTGAAAGTACCTTGGCTATTTTGGTAAAAACTGAGTCTTTATGAAATGGTTTATCAGTATATAAATGTGTATTTATTAAATATGTTTCTCCTCACAACGACAAAACTAGAAACTAGATATGGCCACGATAGAATGTCAATAGTGGCATTTTTCATTTTAATAGGAAATAACGAGATTGTAATCAACATTTTTTCATTGAATTGGCTCAACAAGCAAATTGCTTTCAATTAAGATCATTATATTGTTATGGTCTGTTGATTTAACTTGTTGGAGAACATTGTCAGCTCGAGATACTCAAGAGGTGTTGGGGAGTCCTTTGTTATTCGTTGTTCGGGAGACAATTAGTAGTTTTGCAAAGCTCGATGAAATTAATCAGGACAGTAACTGTTAATTGCATTGTTATAGAACCACAAAGATCACACAGCGCCTTAATTATTATAAGAAGTTAGTTTTTTTCTGCTTTATTTGTGTTTGACTTTTTTTCGCTGACATTGAGTTCTTAGTATACTAAACGTGGTGCTTCATCTAAGATAGTATTACAAAGGCTGTTTCACGCAGATATTGCCATGGGCTTAATGCGTTATACGTGATGCGAAATTGTTATTGACTTTAAATATTGAGTTGTGTTGAGCAGGCCGCACTAATAGAGGGAGCTATGACTTTTTAAATATTTTTTATTTCTTTTGTTCGTTGACGATCTAAAATTATATTTTTAACCAGGATTGCCTGCGACTTCATCCACGCTTGACATGCCATTCCCGCAGGATTCCCGGGACACAAAATACCATACCGTAGCATTAAAAAAATAGTATTTTGTGTCGCTAGCATACTACGCCGTTAGAGGTGACAAAACAACCCACAGCCTAATGGTAGCGTATTTGATGCCATCCTGACTGGATGGCTACCACCCCTGGTGTAGAGTATGCCGTTATAACAACTTCAGATGTGTTCCGGCATTAGTGGCCAAGTTCCAGATTCTTTGTAGAGACCAGCAGAGCATATGTAGCATCTCTGGTGTTGCAAATGTCTATAGGCGATGGTGACCGTTTTCCATCAGATAGGTCGTCTGTTTGTCTATCTACTGAACGCGTGCAATATAAAAATAATACTTTCATCCGTCATTTCCGTGGTAAAACGAGTATAGTCAAAAAGATGACGCTCACACCGCTCACAAGCAAACACATCGGCATGGCAGCGCGTACGATGTTTCTCTGGCACTACTACTAATTTATATATTTTCAAATAACAACATACTGGCCATTGTGAGTGCCATCACTCGAGACATCAGTTAAGGCCAGTGCGAGGGTGTGAAGTGGCCGATTCGGATGCACGGGGCGGCTGCGCATTTAGAATTCATTGAAAAACTCACGAGTAAAAGTTATCTGATCGTAAGCGGTGACGAGCGGACGCTTGTACATGCAGCGAGAACAGTGTGCATGGACGAAGAAATAGAATCCTTTTCAATCGTGTATGAAATTCACAAAATTGAAAACGGCCTAGTAAATACTTTCAATTTGTAACTGAGTTAAGCAAGTTCTTAAGAGCTACTCAAAGATCCCATCTGCAACTCTCAAGTCTGCGGCAGGTTTCATGGCCGTTACATAAAAGACAAACTGCAAGAGAGTCGCCGACGCTGAACTACTACGTTTTCAGAGACCGGCTATTTATGTAAAGAACAAATATTTGACTATGTCACCTAAGGCAAGTCCTTATAGGAAGAGTAGGCCCAAAAAATGCTTACTTGACGTCGTGAAATCATACGTACCGATGGTCTCAAAACAAGGAATGTTGAAGATTATGCTTAAGTTGAGTTGAAAAAGTACGACAGGGGACAGGCCTTCGCAGTGAAAGCTCCGTATGCAAGCAGGGCTTAACGCTCGGACAATGATACCTAAAACGTTAAAAATATTAATTTTAATTAGAAACCATTTGTGTTAACGCCTGTCCGCCTAAGAGCCCGTTCCATAAATGCGTAAGTGCACTCGATCGAAGTTGTCCCTCAACTTGGGGGCGTTCTGCTGAATTTTGATGGACTCCCCACGTATAATCAGTTTGTTTCGGCTTCCAAGTTTATTGACGGCAGTCCATTCAAACTTCATTATTTGGAGTAACCTTTTATTTGGGAAATGACATGAAAACCTTAAATTTAGTTTGATTACAGTACCTACGTGTATTATGTAATGCTAGAGTTTCTATCTACGGGAAGTTGCAACCCGTATTCAGTGGAAGCTGTCCGTCCCATTTTCCGGCTCAAATGGGCGCAATAGTATTTTGTGAGCAAGCATTCGCTTACGTTATGTTTCTCTAGGCACTATATGTGCCTAAAAAATTCGGGACAGGTGAAAATGATCCCATTTTCCGGATTAAAATATATCCTATGTCCATTCTAGGCATTGCCACTACATATATAATTTTACCGAAATAGATATAATAGTTTTTCCACGAAAATGTAACACACAGAACTACTTTGTTAGTATAAATATTTTTTTTTGTTTGTTCTAGGAGGCCGATATATTATCGGAGGAAGTCGCAGTGATATACTTGTAGTGAGAGAGGCTAGACCTGATGATGCAACCACTTACGCTTGTGAAGCTCAGCATGCTTTAACAGGAGAGAAGAGAAGAAGTCAACCCGCAATGGTTATGGTCTCACGTAAGTTTATAATAAAAATAGTAAAAAAGTAGAAGATATCCACAACAAGTAGGAAAAAGATCCTGATTGAAAAAGATAATTGAAATTGGAGAATGTTGTTCCAACCATTGCTAAGTTTATAACTTCTTCTTATTTGATTGAAAGTCATATTTCACACTTTCATACTAAAGGCAACATCATATTCCATCTTATTGTTGCAAAGCTGGCAAACGGCCAGACGGCCCAGCTCATGGAAAGTGGTTAGTGTCGCTTATAAGCATTTACAATATCAGAGGCTAAGTCGATGAAGTGCCAGCTTTTAGGAGGCGATGGTGGGGATGTGATAGGAGGGATGGAATAAAGGAATCAGACAGGAGGAATGACAGGAGAGAGAGGCAGGAGAAGGGATTGTAACGGGCAATGGAATAGGCGGATGGTGTAGGGAAGACGAGTTAGGGTGAGGAGGAAGTATGCTAACAGAACTCTCACTCACCTAATGGAACACGAGTAGTTCAAGGCTGACTGTATCACGCCAATATTCTATGAGAACGCGGTATCACACTGATAAAACCAGCTTTAAGAATTGTAATAGAGATAATGATGACAACATGGCTACAACACATATCACGTCAGTATTATTTAGAAGTTCGAAGAGTATTTATTATTATTGCTATTTGAACGAAAATATTTGGACCTTTTATAGTGAAAGGCTTTGGATTATGTCTAGGATTGACCAAGACTGACGAAAAGTCAATATAAAGTATGAAGAGAATGAGTTGATTCTCTAAAAAATATTTTCTTCTCTAGATGCAACTGGTAGCATGGCACCTAGAATGCTGACAGTATCAGAAGATGAAGTGGTTCCCCAGGGTGGTGATATAAGATTGGTTTGCTGTGCTGTGGGAAGTCCACCTCCAACTTACAGGTATATTTTTATTCTGTACAACAGAATTTAAAAGGGTCTGCAATCTCTTGTGAAGACTATCTTTTATTTTGACTGCCTCAGGGCGTGAGCTCCAATTCAATGTGATGTATTGAGACCTAATAAATATTAGCTATATTATACTCATATTAGCTACTATGTCTTTCCATGCACTTTCTTGTAGACGAAGTTCCATTTTTTCCGTCAACTTTTCGTGATGAACACGTGTCCTACATCCATCTAGCGGACATATATTTCACGAAAATCATTTAATATCTATTGAGAACAGAAAAATATCCAAACTATAATCTATATTATCACTTTTATGACTTAATAGTGACGGTTCGATTCTCGGTTTCAAAATGCGGCACAAAAAGGCCACAAAATCTTCGGCCAAACCACCGCATAAAACAATAGAAAGTGATATGAATCCGGTGGTGGTAAAGCCAAGAAGAAGTTGTGATCGACTGTGGAGAAGAACGTGAGAAGTCGAATAAACAGGTGTGTGTTGTCAAGCCCATGAGAAATTGTATAAAGTCAGAAGCTGTTTTGTCAGGCGAGCACTTATTGAGTTTAAGGAATAGTTCCAATCAAATAAGTAGACCAATATCTAGTGTAGTCGAGTGATTTACAAGAGAGCGTTTAATCAAAATAACCTAGTGTAGATTATGTTTAAGGTCTTAAATGTAGAAAAATATGGATAGATACAAAAGGATCTTAAGGAGTAGGCTGAAACTAGTTAAACCTAAATTGTTTTTATAGCTGGTTCCGTTATAGCAATGGTCGACTGAGTCCTGTCTCCAACAGTATCAGGATATCCGTCTCCGAGCAGGTCCTCATAATAAGACGTGCTCAATCGTCCGATGTTGGAGTGTGGACTTGTAGAGCTCATAACCAGTTCGGAGAGCAGAGAAGGGACTCCCGACTGAGGGTGCGGTCGAGGCTGGTGATTGGGGTCCATCCACAATTACAGGTGAGGATTAATATAAGAACGCCAATGTATATTTATTTATGTATGAGAGTTTATATTAGCGCCTATTAATGTCCCATTGTTGAGTTCGGGCTTTCCCACTGTTTTATAGAGAGGATCAGACAATATATCCGCCTCGATTGCTTTACCCGGAAAGGCAGATTTAACACGCCGCTTCTTGTCCTGCTGCTATAACACGTTGCGAAGCGGTAGTAAAGACAGACTAGGATCGGTATTGAGTCCCCATTTGTTAAACACTTCCGCGTGTTGGCTTAGCTCATTCAGCCTTTTACGGCTTAATCACTTCTCCGGCAGTGTGAAGGATGATATAATGTGGTGTGATAGAAGATGTATGTCAGAATAGAGGAGTGAGGAAGGAAAAGACATATTGGGCCGACCCCAATTAATTGGGATATGGTGAAAGAAAAGAGAGAGAATATAATTGCTTGACTTGAAACTAATACAATGAATGTTTTTAATTAAAAACTTTCCATTATAACAAACTTTTAAATAACAAAGCTTACTTGATTTACTTCAATTTAAGTTGAAGGTGGCTTATGTTGTTTTCTTATTAAGTTACAATTTTTCCGAGAGAATGCTTAGTCAGATAAAAACGAGTGAAACTTTCCGTGTGACTTCGCTCATCTAATTGTTGTATGTTTTATATGTCAACTACTCGGCAAAATTACGTACGCGAGTCTTTGATAAAGTTTTTATTAGTGAATGGCAACGACAGAGCCACCGTTTTGGCTATATTTGTCTACCCCGTGGAAACTATATCATTCGTTGGGATAAAAAGTATCCTATGCGTTGAAAAGGCATAGAAGTTCTGTGTCGTCCAGTTACATTTAAATTTGTTCAGTAGTTTTCATGTAATGCTCTAACAGACAAACAGATTGACGAGAGTTCTAAAATTTGCATTTTTCATATGCAAATGAGCCCCCCTGATTTTAGTTCATTTTTAAATATATTGTACAAGCAATTATTGATCCCTCGACGTCTTTATTGTATTAATACTGGTGGTCGCCCGTGGTCGAAATTTGACCATAATAATTAATTTAAATTATAAATTTGAACATTATTAAGGTTCTGTTGTCAAAGACTATACTTCTATAATCACAGATTCTACAAAGGCTACGTTGTTAATTTGATTTTAAAACTAAACAAAGGATTATATATGCATGATTATCTGTGTTAAATACATGGCAGTGTGTGTACTGTGTGATTTTTATTTTAACCTATCTATCTTAATAGCAACTGTACAGTACATACGTAGTTACACAAATACACACACACGTACACAACACACACACACACACACACACACACACACACACACACACACACACACACACACACACACACACACACACACACACACACACACACACACACACACACACACACACGATGTGCGCGCGGACGCGCGCTCACGTGCATCTACACCACACGCTTACTCACTAGACATAAGTACTCTGTTACCGATTTGTATTTTTTGTGTTTTAACTAAATACTAATGTGAGAGGGCACTGATTCCCGAAACACAGGCTTCATGCCTAGCTCGGGAGTTAGGGACTTCTAAAAGTTATTGTAAATAATTTTTGGCAATAAAGATTTATTTATTATTATTATTATGTCACATATATATTTAATTTCCAAATCTTTTACATTTTTTTATATAAATATCTTATAAAATATATATATACATTTATTTATAAAAAAAATATAAAAAACTGATCTTCGCCGGCAGTGGGGCCTAGGGTCCGGACTACCGGTGGTTAAGGCTCCAGACACAGGAATCTCCTCACAATACTGGCCGTGTCCAACAAAGCTGCCTTCTGCATCCGACCCTTCAACCAAATACCAAGCGAGAGCCTTTCAAGGTGGCGATCAAGGCTCTTCGCTATTAATCCATTCACTGACACCACTATCGGTACTATGATTGTAGAATTTAAGTTCCACATGGCGGTAACCTCGTCAGCAAGATCAATATACTTTATTTGTTTATCACGAGGTTTCCATTATAGGGGATCGCGATATCTACAATTATAGCATGTCTCGCAGACCGATCAACTATGACAATGTCAGGCTTATTGGCAACAATAGTCCTGTCTGTGATAATTGACCGGTCCCAGTAGAGCAGATATTGACCATTGTCAAGAACTGGCTCGGACTTGTATTGGTAATAAGGTACCTCCGACGAGACAAGTCCGTATTTAAGAGCAAGTTGCTGGTGGATGATCCTGGCCACTAGGTTGTGCCTGTGCAAGTACTCGCTGTTAGCAAGACGAGAACAACCAGAAGTGACATGTCTAAAAGACTCACCAGGGCGGTGACACGCCCGACATATGTCAAGCGTGCCGTCCTTCAGAATGTACTTCCGGTAGTTGTTCGTCTTGATAACCTCGTCCATAATTGCACAGACAAACCCTTCGGTTTCCCCAAATAGGTCACCGAAACGTAGCCAGTTCACCGAGGCTGGTAGGTCCACATCAGGCCCTGTTAAAGCCTGATAGAACTTGCCATGCAGCTCCTTGCTCTTCCATACGTCCATACGATCAGAAGCACTCATTACCAACGGTCTCTGCCAGTTCTGTTTTGCTAGGGATAGCGGGGTGAACCCTTTGTCTACTGACACTACATCGTAATGCATACCCGCTGTCTCGCCTACTTTGAGAAAATATTCTCTGAGATTGTACACTTCACGGTTGTGGAGGTCTTTGGTATTTAAAAACCCCCTACCTCCACACTTCCGCGGGATGTACAGTCTCATCACAGACGAACGTGGGTGGTGCATCCGATGTGTTGTCAGTAGACAACGAACCCGTCTATCCAGGGCGTCTAATTCAGTTTGAGTCCATCTTAGTATGCCAAAGGAGTATGCTAATGCTGGTATGACTAAGCTTTGAAGGCTCGAACCTTATTTCCACCTGAGAGAAGGCTCGTTAAGACCTTTCTCAGGCGGGAAAAGAAACGATCCTTCATCGCCTGCTTCACATCAGCATCAGGAATACCCAACGACTCTGACATACCAAGATACTGTAGGTTTCACCTTCAGAGAGAGTCTTGAGGGATATATTTTCAGATAGTTGTAAATTTCTGAATTTACAACTCTCCCTCGTTGTACATGCATGACGGCACACTTATCTGCACCGAATTCCATACTAATGGAGTTGCTAAAGCTTTCAGTAATCTTTAGCAACTGCAAAAGATCTACCGCATATTATTATTATTATTGATTTAATGTATTTTTATGCATAATTAAAAGAGATATTAGCATTTTGCACTCCTTCTCTATATAAACTGTAAATGTGCGAAATTTCATACTCCTCCCTCCGCGCAATTTTCGTAAAAATGCGGTACAAAGTTTTGTAAGATGTCATTTTATTAGGTAATGACATAAAAATTTGATAAAAATATGTATAAAATAAACTAGGTATTACATAAAAGAAAAATCAAAAAGCGTATACTGCAACTACAGAAAAGTTTTTCAAAATTATAGTTATATAACACGTAAATGAAATTTAAAAGTTATTATTCAACAAGAGAAAGTTTGTTAACGACTCATCAAGACTAAAGTTGTTATTAAATTAAGTTATTTATTCAAGTTGGAAAGTTTAAATTAAGTAAGAGCGCAGTCGTTTTACTTGAAACCCATTAATTTATACACCTACCTAACTAAATTTCTGACTAAATTCCAATTTAATTTTAACTGTTTCAAATTTATAATTTTGTTTATGAGGCTATAGTCTTAAGGTTTATGGTTTCGAAGTTGTTTCGGAAACGGATCTCGTAGCGCCATCTAACCATATACATTAAGATCCTTTAAAAATAATTAAAATAATATTTCCTTAAGTTTTCGCGACTTGTACACATAATAAAACTACGTTTTAACGGTTTTAAGCGCGGTAATTTATTTTATTTAGGTTTATCCGACGTTTCGGCCGCTTTTCAGTTGCCGTGGTCACGGAAGACAAAGATGACATTTGTGAAACGTGTATTGTCAAAGTTTTTATTCAGCCTACCGCCAACTTGTTCATTTTAATTATTTAGTTTTAATTTTGTTTATGGATATTATTTACTCTATGGGAGCCTAATCTAATTTACCACCGATTCACAACATGTTGTGGCTTGAAGAGAAGAAGCGGCGCAAGAAACTCTTCAGCAAACATGCCTAGCTCTAAAAATTTTTTATATAATATTTAAATGAGTGGAAGGAAAAAATAAAAGAAATTGTTAGTCAAGTTGGTTTGTTTCGTTGCACGCAGAAAGAGCTCACAGTGTCTTGAGGTCTGGCAGTTGGTTTTTGCTGGGTTTGGGTCTTAATAGTTTTGATGATTGGATCCCAAACAGGTGGTACCTGCCAACCATCTTCTCTATTGAAATTTGGGTGTTTTTGATTTCAATAGCCTCACGCATCATTCTTGGTATGAAACGATTCTCTTTCGCGAGGATTTGTGGGTTATCGAATCTGATGTAATGGTTGGGTTTATCCAGCGTGTGTTCACTGATCGCAGACTTCGTAGACCTTGTGTGTTTCATGACAGCAATGTGTGACCACGGCAACTGAAAAGCGGCCGAAACGTCGGATAAACCTAAATAAAATAAATTACCGCGCTTAAAACCGTTAAAACGTAGTTTTATTAATAATTAAAATTTTAACGGTTTTAAGCGTGACATTTAATATGAATTCTATATGGAAGTTTCGGCAATTTTTACATCACGAAAGACAAACATGTAAAGTGCCAATGAGTAATGTTAGAGTTATTATTTAGCCTAACCCCAATTTGTTCTTTTTAATTATTTAATTGTAACAACCCACAACCAGGTGGTAGGGTATTTGCCCGTCTGAATGGCTGCCACCCCTGGTCTAGAATGCCTATAACAACCTTGAGTTGTGTTCCGGCATTAGTGGTCAGGTTCATGTCTCCCTTAAGAGAGCAGCAGCGTATTTGTAGTACCTTTGGTGTTGCAAATGTTCTTAGGCGAGGGTGACCATTTTCCATCAGGTGGGCCGTCTGCCTGTCTATTGAACTGGTGCAATCAAAAAAACGTCTTCTTAAATGCGAGAACATTAGCTACCAGGTACCATAACGTGACTGCCCATGATGATGTTTTACAGCATTCTATATTTTTGTCGTTAGGTCGCAAATTCAGGCAGTTCGGTGACCTTCAACTGCTCGATAGAAGGTGGTGACGCAAGAGTGAGATGGCTACACGATGGCGTGCCAGTGGGGGGCGGCGAGAAGGTGCTCAGGATCCACGGAGTCGTGAGGGCACACAGAGGGATGTACCAGTGCTTCGCGGAACGAGACCTGGACAGCGCGCAGGCGGCTGCTGAGCTCAGGCTTGGAGGTGCGTATACTTTTTTATTGCATCAGTTCAGCAGATAGGCAGACGGCCCACCTGATGGAAAGTTGTTACTATCGCCTAAGGACATTTGTTACACCAAAAGTGGTACCAATTGTTGGCAATTAATTTATGACAGCTAATATATATTAACGGCCTCTATGGTTGAGCGGGCTAAGCCTTTGCTGGTCTACCTCACTACCACGCAGAAACGTATTTTCTCCGTTATTTACTATGATCTGGGTGTTTGGAATCAGCCCCAGCATCGGCCAAAGCACAATTCAAGGTTGTTATGGCGGCATACTCTAAGCCAGAGATGTTCTAGACATTATGGCTAAGTTATAGTTAAGATGAATTTTAGTATTTATTGTAATATGTGATATCTGCTTATGCTTTAAAATTTGCACAAGTAAGTTACCAAGATAACCCAAACAGGCAAGTTCTCACAACTCTGTGTTAGTCTGCTTTGAATTTTAAAATGCTCACCAAGCTTTCCGTTTGGAGGAACACGACGTCCAACTTTCAGACAAGTTTAATAAGAACGTCGCCTTATTTCTTTCGGATGAATAGATTACTGTACAACTCATAAATGCTTTAATTAAAATGTCTTTAATGTACTGTTACGAGTTTGCGGCACTCGAATTAAAATGCCGTTAAAATTATTATAGAGTTTATTAGAACTATACTAACACGTAGAACACAGGTACAAATATAACCGAACGCATGAAATCCAAACGTAATACAGAAGGTCGCAATTCAATGAAACGCGCAAAGTCCTTCACTATTAGATTTCCGAAAGTACACACGCCTAGATCGTGGTGGTAGCTCAACTGATCCACTCTCTCAATCAGGTCATCGTTTTATACTTCACAAATGCAAATGTGCCCGCCCGGCAACGTCTACACAATTTCCTACAATTAGCTTGTACTTATAACCCTCAACACATGGCTAATGGTGCTCCTGAGCGGCCGTAAACGAGTATAATAAGACACTATGCTGTTCTCCGCAATAATTAGAAAAGTATGCCGATAAATAAGGGAACAAAAGAAAATGATCATAAAAGGATTACAATTAGTTCAATTAGGTAATAAAATGTGCCTAAGTTGTAACAGTACAGTTTGTACACTTGCTCTTGCTTGTAGCAGTGGATGCTGGCATTAGTTTCTTTCTATTAAACTACTATAGTGACACCCAACGTAGGGTACCACGATAGTAGTGTAAATATTTTAAGCTACCATAATAAACTGTAAATAATGTTAGAGATAAATTTAGTTTTGGTTAATAATTAAAAAACATCTTATTTCATCGCAGACTAAGTGAAGTCTGTCTAACAGACATGAACATTATATCTTCGTAAACATTGATGGTGTAGTAGAACGCATGCACCTCTCAGTCAGTTTTCTGATCTAATGTGCATATTGTTACAATATCCACGTGCTAACAACGGTGAAAGAAAACATGATGCAACCTGCACATCGAGGTAACCGATGTGTCAAACCTGCCAAGCCGCCTTGGACAAGCGTGGCGGGTATACTGTCCGTTCTCCCTATAATGAGAGGCCCGAGCCCAGCAGTGGGACATTTATGGGACCTCCTTATGTAGTGGACCTCCGTGCTACATTTGTATCTCCTGCATATTAGGCTGAATGTGCTGCGTTTAGTGGCCAATGAAAATACACCTTCAAAACAAATAGTTTAGAACAAGCTCATAGTAGTATAGAAGCCCTTTTTTATAGAGAACGAATAGTGCTGTCATTATACAATAGTGATGTGCATTGTTGGAAATCGACTCGATTTCTAACAAATACGCTCTAGAGTTACAAATTTTGCTAATTTCCCCTTGATGGTGGCAAGCGACTACATGCCACGTCGAGAGTTATTGATTGACGCCGCGTGCAGTAATAATACATCGGCACAAACTGCAACGCAAGCCGGGCTATTGTAAGCTATAAATTACGGGCGAATAATTTTTACTCCAGCATAAACTACGCTTTATGTAGCGTAAGAAGTTCCCATGAAGCACCCTATGCTTGTATTTTCAAATTTGTTGCGCATACTCGCTTTTCCTTCAGTAGTGAATTTCTGTTTGTTCAATGTATTTTGAATTAATACTAGGCTATTGAATTTTGAGTTTGCATTTAACCCGTTTCGTGTAAAATCAATTTGAATTCGTGTCAAACGAGGAGGGTTGCGTCCGAGAGCACCGGTCACTCGGACCCCTGAATGCTCGAATGCCTGAATTCTACTAAAATGGCCGCCCTGGATGGCCCATTACGCCTTGACAATTTGAATATAGATTGACATTTTGATATCGTAATGCCTTTGACCGGGTTCTCAGTTTAGCAATAAGGCAAATCAGAATTGTGGATCTGAAGATTATGGAATCATTATATACTGAAGAAGCTATGGAAAATGTCAACAGTTACAGTACTGTTACGTGCAGGCGAGGTTACGCACAAAGGAAACATCAGTTTTTAACTAAACGCTTTTATTAACTTACACAGCCGTACGTGATTCTTCTCCGCAGTTTTGCCCTACACGCACAACTAACGACCCACTGTTCCGACGTTAAGATGTCTCACTTCTAATACCATCGCCGATATTGCATTGACCAACCACGGCCTGCAGTGCAGTGGTCGGAGTGCGGAGTAGCTCGCTTTATGGATCTCCTCTAAAGCTACGCTACACTCCAACTTCACTGAAGTGCCCGCTAACTTTTAACTAAATTCACCAATAAAAGAATAGGTTCTGAAAGTGGAGTTTGTTACCAGTAGGGGAAAGCAGGTAGGATTCGTACACAGGGAGCATTCGTACAGTGGAGATATCTCCGCCATTATGCAACATTGAAATGTTTGCATTTATGTGCGTGATTGCCGTTTGTAGGATACGGGTACCTGCGGGATGGGGCCACAATACGGCCATTGGCTTCGATGATGTAAGTCGATACGTGAATTCGCTCTGCGTAAGTATTTTTCGTTGTCATCTTTTAATTCGCTTGGCTGGTATAAGTAATAATATTTTCTTAAGTTTTCGCGACTTGTACACATAATAAAACTACGTTTTAACGGTTTTAAGCGCGGTAATTTATTTTATTTAGGTTTATCAAATGTAAATTAAAATGAACAAGTTGGCGGTAGGCTGAATAAAAACTTTGACAATACACGTTCGACAAATGTCATCTTTGTCTTCCGTGACCACGGCAACTGAAAAGCGGCCGAAACGTCGGATAAACCTAAATAAAATAAATTACCGCGCTTAAAACCGTTAAAACGTAGTTTTATTATGGTATAAGTAATGCTCAAATTACAAAAGTGATTTATTATACTTTATGCCTTAAATATTACTTTAATATTTAAATAGATATCTTAGCTCAACTATAACGGTTATGTTTATTTCAAATTAATTTGTTGAATTATCTGGATGGGGTACCTTCGTGCAGTTACATGTGGGGTAGATTCGTACTGTACGTATCCTCCTCTAGTATAATAGGTACCGGTAGATATTGTACCTATGGGCAATATTGTTCTAATTTCACGATAAATACAACTCGAATTTATGTTTTAAGTCTCTGCAAAAAAAAATTTAGTTGTTAGCACTTTGCTTTATGCGAATGATGCCCTGCTTTTAGCCTAATCGCCATCAGAACTGCAAACACTAGTTACAATGATGAAAAATGACTGTCATGCGAGAGGCTTATATTTGAATGCGAAGAAAACAATGGTTATGGAGTTTGAAAGAGAAGAAACCAGAAGGCAAGGATAATGGTCGATGATGTTATGTTGGAACAAGTGAATGAGTTTGTATATCTTGGATGTGCTTTTAGCGGGGATGGAAGGTACAGCGCTGACATAGAAAGAAGAGTAAATTTGAGGAATAGTATGAATGGAGCTTTAGGTAATCTTCTAGGCGCTAAGAAACTCAGCCAGAAAGCCCAGCTTGCCATACACAACGCAGTGCTGGTACCATGTATGACAAGAGCTATGAATGCCAAAGAAGCAAATGAGGTGTGTAGGAATAAGCCTAAATGGCGCTCTGTTGTTCGTGCCTACCCCGCAAGGAAACTGGCGTGAAGTTATGTATTTATGTATGTTGAGGCATGTGATAAAATTTATAATGTTGATTTTTAGTTCTTTTATTAGTGGAAAAAAATATTATGTTATATGAATATTTTCAGGACTTAATTTTTAAGTATTAAAGTACTTAAAACAATATTTTTGATCATTACTAAATGAAGATCATTAGTTTCATAATTATTAGAGAAGAAAAAAATACATTTGTGTTCCTTTCGTTACATAGGTACTCTGAATACAATAATTACTAGTTTACTATATGACGGCTGACGCTGTTTTAACTTTGCCCTCATTAAAGGACTTTACTACATTGAATAAATGGCATTTTCTTTGATTGTACGGAGGTTCCCCACTATGTACGAATGTGCCCCACGCTATGCACGAAGCTACCCCATGCATGGGGTGCTTTAGTGCGTTTTCCATTTTTTAGGAAAACGGTCGTAACTTCTCCGTGTTGCTTTATATGAAACTGCACTTCCATATATTAAAGCCAGATAAATGGTAATATACCGCTATTAAAATAATTTTGTAATAGCTAGTAGTTTCTTTTTATAAGTCAGAACAAAAAGTACGAATCCTACCTGCTTTCCCCTATTATTAGGGAGTACGCTTCATCATCATGTGAATGTCGAGGCGATCCAGCTCTTCGACATCACGGACAATGATTAAAAGGCTCAAAAGACTAAACTATTTAAGCTAGTGCTATAAACAAAATTAAAGTGTAGTGTAATGTGTTGGCTATTAATTAAGTCTTTTTAAATTATGATAATAGGTAATATTAATTATTCTTAATACTTCATCTATAAATAAGTAAATAAATAATTTATATATATATATGTCGGAGGGAAGCTACAATTGGATGTTGTTGACTGGATGTATAACGCACAATATCATTTGTTAACATTTATTTGCTTCTAAAATTCTTAATTTAATTTAATTAGATTTGTTAATATTTCTATAACTTAAGATCGTTCTACCTAATAAAAGTTATGAATGTTTAATTTAATAAACGACCAATGAGAGCAGAGCATGCTTGAACGGTCAGCGCCCTCTATACTTGAGTAATATCTACTTGGTAGACTGAGGAGTTTTTGTGACACATTCGGTTGATGCAATAGGTCGAGTTGGACCATGGAGTATTTAAAGAAAGTGTTAAGTTAAGAATATGAGCGGGTGCCCTGAACCGCTACTTGGTCTAAACTATGTTAAAATGTCTTTTAAATCTAAATTAAAAGTGTATAAACCGTTGGCCATGTGTTTTATCTCGCATTTTACCTGATGACGCCCACTAAACCTGCAATAACTAAAGGAGATTTCGTGAGAACGAGGCCCGAGCACGGCACGAGGCAATTGATGAAGAAACATTAGGGACGGCCCTGGAGATTGAAAGTATTACTCTGCCACCACAGAGGCAGAGTGCATGAAGCACTTTGTTTTTTAGATTCTACTCTGCTCTCTCACCATTCTCATGTATTACTCTCTCTCTCTCTCTCCTCTCGCTCTGCTAGTAACAATTTTCGTAAATATATTTAATTTAAATTTATAATACAGTGCTATCCGTGCAGGAACGGAGAAATAATGCAATATTCTGTGGCCGGACGGCCTGTCATAAGGGGCGATAAAATAACCCACAGCCAAGTGGTAGAGCATTTGCCCCAGTAAATTACTACCATCCCTGGTCGAAAGTATGTCGCCATAACCACCTTAAGTTGTGTTCCGGTATTGGTGACCAGGTTCCAGTCTCCTTTAAGAGAGCAACAGCGCATTGGTACCTTCGGTGTTATAAATGTCTGCAGGCGATAGTAACCGTTTACCATCAGGTGGACTGTCTGCCTGTCTGCTGAACTTCTGCAATAAAAAAAATAGACTAATATAGCCAAAAATGATTCTACAAATGCTTCTTTTATGTGCCACCCAAGCAATTGAAACAAACACATCGTCATAGCAACGCGAACGAAGTGTCACTAAAAACTTTCAGACTATTCAAAAACTAACCGTTTATTTAATCATCCTAAAATAGACGTTTTAATTTAAAATTTAGTCTTCATTTGAAAATTACAGAAAGATATTTTAATATTACTTTCGCTATTGCCAGATACCGCTGACTTCACCATAACCTATAGAAAAGTCCATAAAATCTCTATAATATTACACCATAAAGCATGGATATTAACCATTTTTACCTGTTCTTCCCATACGTGCTTGGTTATTACGTCATAACTCCTTAATAATGAGCCCGATTAAGTCAAACTGAGGGGCTCAGCAGCACTCCAATCACTGCGCGGAATAGTTCAATAGTTTTTCATGCCGATAAAAAGTGAATACACACTTACCTGCCATAAACCTGGTTTATTATTCCCCGCAGTAGGACTTCTTTTGTTTACTTTGTGTTTAAAATTTGTAATTAACAAGTCGAACTGAATTCTATTATATTCCATCTATGCAGGCTGGCGGCCATATTGTATCGGTGCAGTAATGACCGAATGGAGAGATCGGCAGTCTAGCGAGAACCACGATCAAAGCAAGACGTGTACATTGGTTAAGCGATATAGTGAAGGACTTTGCGCGTGTTATTACTGGTTGTATTCAGTTCTATTTGTACCTATTTTATACGTGTTTGTATAGTTCTAATAAATTTATAGTAATTTCAAGGGCATTTTGTTTCAATTTTGTCAAGGGCAAGTTGCGAGTGCGGCACTCGAATGTGCCGCACTCGCAACAATATTTACTATGAGGAACAAAATTAAAACTAACTTGGAAAACCTTATGTCCTTTAACAACAATTCTGGCAACACGCCCGCGCGCCTTGTCTCGTTTAATATTAGTTCGGCCGAGGATAATTCGTGTCCGATCAACAACGCCGATTGCCTAATTGCATAAATTCATGTACTCTCTCACTGATTGGATACATTATATATTATTACCACATAAATTAGTTTAATGAGGAGAAATTATTCGGTATAGTGCATGACATTCACCAAGGCGAGCAAGTTATACTTGTGGCCAACACATATATGTGCAATGTTGTGCGTGGTAGGGCGTTAGCTCGTCTGCCAACCACCCCTGGTCTAGAACATGCCGCCATAAACAACCTTGAGTTGTGTTCTGCCATTAGCGGCCAGGTTCCAGCCCCTTCTACGAGTCCGGCAGCACACTGGTAGCACGTTTAGTGTTGCAAATGTTTATAGGCGGCGGTAACCACTTTCCATCAAAATTGGGCCGTCAACCTACCTATTGTATTCCAGCAATAAAATTTAAAAAATAAGTAAGATATCATTTTTTTTGTTAATAACAGTCCATAAACGTCCCACTGCTGGGCATTCAGCCTCTCATTATTGGGAAACGGACAGTATTCCCACTACGCTTGTCCAAGGCGGCTTGGCAGGTTTATCACATGTTTCCCTTCAGCGTTGTTAGCACGTGGTAATTATAACAATATGCGCGTTAGGTCAGCGAACTGCCTAAATCGTGCATGCTTTCCGGTCAAGAGTCGACCTCGCGTCCTTCGAGTTTGGGACACATGCGTTAGTTATTATGCTACCACGATTATTTACATAATACTGAAGAAGAAGAATTGAAACTTCTATATAAACAGGGGGGGGGGGGTGTAAAATTTTTCTATGGCATAAGTTAAGTGAAACTTTAACGCACAAATAGCAAAACGAATCGCAAGATTTTAACTTTAATTTTTACGGGCATGTTCTCAAATTGGACAAGTAAATTATCAGCCTTTTCTTTCATATAACAGTATGGTACTGAAGATGTTTCAAACAAAGTGATAAACATAAACTGCAATATCTCAACATCACTCAATAGCATCGTGTTCTTTCTTCTTGTTTAGCGGCCGCTCTTTAATATGAACATAATTTTAGTTTATTATACCATGTCTGATTAGAACAATTGCACTGAGCAAATCGTTTGAGGAGTAATGTCGGCCGTCACTCCCAGTTATAATAACCCGACTAACAGTTACGTATGAGGCCACGGGACGATGGCCGCCGGGGAGTCATAAATCTAACTTAATAGCGGCCATGTTAGGCAATAAACAACGTCATTTGATTCCCAGCCATGATTATTAAGCTTGCAAATCCTAGGTTTATTTACTTAGATTATAGCTGGAATCATGAAGATATAATTATTTTTTATCATTTGGTAGGGCATGCTGTACTGTAATCTTTGTCTCGAAACATATTCGTGTCTGTCGTTGCACGTATTATATTATTAGCCTAAGGCACTTCTTATAACATCAGCTATCTGCCAGTGTAATTCCCGTCAGAATTGGTCCAGTCACACAAAAAAATTGGATCCAACTATTCCTAAACATTGGATATTTACAGATTTGTGCATCCATAACTTTTCCTCGTATCGCGATGATTAAACGCGTGTTCTGGTTGTTTATTCAGCAGTCGTTGATTGGATTCTGTTTTGACAGCTTTGATCTATGGTTAGTCTTGTTTGCGTATCGCTTACACGAATATCTCTGTGTGCGGTGGCCATTACAAATAACATAGATTAGGGTGTAACGAATATTGTTTACATGTAGTAAATTGTCAAAAACATTTTTAATACTGCTGGGTTTCATGTTTCTTTGATTAGCAAATATATGTACAAACGTTACTGTAAAATCTTGACTGTCAATCAATCAACATGTTGATACTTCTCCAAGTGGCGTCATTGTAATAAGCATTGCATTTTCTCTTAACTAACTCCGATGACTCAGCAACTGGAAGTAAGTCTTAGCTTGGTAGCTGAAACGAAAGCATGCCGTTTTCCTCAGCCAGAAGAGTCTTGTTAATTGCAGGATTGAAGCTCAGTAAGGTCGGCTTCTACTCAATCTTCTAGTGATACCTTAGGACGGTCAAATGGTAACCGACTGCTCGTCCCAAGTATGCTTTTTATCTCTCCAATAATCTTTTATCGTCATCTGTTCTACGTGATGGATCCAGCAGAGATAGTGTACCCCTGTCTCACAATTAAGTTGAGCTCGACGACGAGGTTTTCTATTTCAGAGTTGATTTGGACCTAGCGGCTGCATCTCTTTTTACAGGGTCCGAAATTTTCCTGAGAACCTTCCTCTCTGTGACTAATAGCTGATTCTTTTCGTTAGGTGTAACTGTTCAGACTTAACAGCATTATATCTTCAAATCAAATATTTGCAATGAGGTAGCGATTAGTCAAATCTAAAGCCTGATTTACATTTCAGTAGTTGTGCTTAGATTAAATGTTGCGAATGAGTCCTTATCATTGTTTGGAATGAAAATATCTGTCCCAACAATACTAAGGATTTAACTCGCTAGTTTCTTAACTAATGCAAATGTAAATCGGACTTTAATAATTCAATATAACCTAAACTGCCAAAAGTAATAAATTTCTAAAATTATTTTGCAGATACAGCCCCGGAACTCCACTACACATTCATAGAGCAGGCATTGCACCCTGGACCAGCACTGGCGTTGCATTGCGCGGCGTCTGGATCACCACCACCAAGATTCACTTGGCTGTTAGATAACCAGCCGGTGGAAGAGCATAACACACCTCAAAGGTAAATTTCAAAAAGTAGGTAATTCAAAATTATTATTTTTATTCAAACAAAGATCTATCGGATACCATTTTTTAAAGTCATATATAAGTAGAAATTTAAATCTAGTGCCTAGTCTATGTATGTCTTTTAACACCGTGTTGTTTCTGTGAAGTAGAAACGGCAAGAGACATCTAATGGGAAGGGTCCCTCACCTATGGACATTTGCAATACCTGAAGAACTGCCAATGTGTTGACGGCCTCAAAAGAGGGGGATGGTTCCAAGCACGGTACTGTCGACCGATATCTGAATTGGTCTTGGTTTTACATCCATCACTATTGCGAATGGTCGCAAGTTCTAGACAAAAGGTCAGGTGGGCAATTTCCCTACTACCTGATTGTGGGTTCTTTTGTTGCCTATTACGACAAGACACCCGACTGCAGGAATTCGTGTTCGTTCTACGCTCCTTTATGAAATAAACTCAGCACATTCATATTTTTACAGATCACCTGTACCCACCAGTAGCCTGGTTTGACATAATTGCCTTTTATGAGATTGTAAGATTAATTTGTTACTATTATTTTGTTTTGGGTTTTCAGGAGCATAGCACAATTCATGAACTCCAATGGCGATGTGGTGAGCTACTTGAATATTACTTCTGTACGCCCTGAAGATGGCGGCAGATACACATGCAGGGCTCATAACTCGAGAGGTGCCGTGGAACATTCCACCAGGCTTAATGTTTATGGTTAGTCAGCTAACTTGATTCTCTATCTATTTATAACATCTACATAATAATCGTATGTAATATGGTAAATTTATTGGGATAACGAGTTTGTACACCAAATTTAAAAACGAAAAAGAATCAAACGGGCTAATTCGGGTCAGCACATTCTGAAAATGCAGTTTTTTCATTTTTGTTTGTTTATCTTTTTGGGCATCCCGTGAATCCTTCTAAACGGATTAAATTTCAAGTTATCGCGGAACTAATTTATATCTAGGGGTAAAACTTAGGCGACTATTAAACGCCGAGAAAATCGCTGGGTCTACGCAAGATCGTGTCGTTTTACTCACAAACTGTGAACATTGCTCCGGCGCTGTCCAAGAAAAAATCCTATCTGCGTTAGACACTCATGACTGTCCGAAAACAATCTCATCATTCACAAATTCCTTGTCTAGAGCAGACAGGACAAGTTTTCTTTGCTAGACACAATTAAATTCTGGTCGTGTACAAAGGCCCTTACTTTACATCTTATCCTGATGAATGACATCGTTACCGTAGGGTAGAAGACTATAGCCATAAAGATGGTACTGTGGTCCCTTAGTGTCCTCCATCGCAATTCACAAAAAAAAAACACATCATCAATGAAGTTTCGGTGAAGCTAATGGTAATAAATAATTTAATTTTGCAATTCCAGGTCAACCTTCGATAAGGAACATCGGGCCCGTGCGCGTGGTTGCTGGCGTCAACGCCACGGTCTACTGTCCTTACTCCGGATTTCCAATCAGGTTGATGGAGGTGCATTTGCTTAGTAAAATTATAAGTTTCTATTTAATTTTTATTTTATGTAGCTCCTTTAGGAACTCTCTAATGAAATCGACCAAATCAATACCACCCATTTTTAAACCTTTCTACGTTTACACTTATTAACAAGTGTAAAGACTGTGTTTCTATCCCTGATGACGTAGTATTTGCTTTTGTATTGATACCCTAGTATTTGAATGGAAGTAAAGTTATTAAATATGTAGTTACTCCACTCCAGTAGTTACTTCTTAGATTTTCCTGTATATTATTCTACAACTAGCGACATCTGTTTTGGAAAAAGACCCAACTAAACAACATTATATTTTAATAGAAGAAATCTTCAAGCTCGCAAGCCTCAACAATTAAAATAACACCTATTATGTAAAATGGTTCCGTCAATATGATTTTATCTAAATAATAAGATACGAAATTCGGTGAAATACCTGTTAGTTCGTGAAACATAATGTAACAATTACTCTAAATTACCCGACAATTTTAAAACTACTCAATGTTCTACTCAGAAATTTTCTTTGAAAGCAATTTCTTATTCACAATTTACAAGAATCAGCCGTTATTGATTAGTATTTGTCTACCACCTTATGTAAAACAATTTTTTTACTGTTAAAGCAGAAGTGGTATAACAAACTTCTTCATTATTTGATGACGGATGATTAAAGGAATATATATATTTAGTTTATTTTCAGTGATGATGGAATGTTTCAGTGAAATACGTTGGCAACGCGGTGGTCTGGATCTCGGCAATGTTGGGGGTAGAGCGCTGACTGGGGTAGGAGGTGAGCTGCTGCTGTGGCCGGCGGAACCCGCTGATGCTGGGCTCTACTCCTGTACAGTTACAGCCCCTTCCGGGCAGTATGCTCAGAAGGACGTTCAGATATTTGTTAGAAGTAAGTTGTTTTTATTACATAAGTTCAGCAGACAGGCCAGACAGGCCCACCTGATGGAAGGCGATTAGCAACTAAGTGGCTCGAAGGGAGGACCTGAACCTGACCACTGGTGCCGGAATATAATACAGAGCTGTCGTTATGGCGGCATACACTACACCAGAGGTAGTAGGGTTAATAGCAATAGGGTTACAAATGCAGTAGAAAGGGATGCAGTACATAGAAAGGCAAGTTGCCTAATACTCGACTGTGGGTTGTTTTGGCCGACCGAAATCAGAACAAAATTAAATATTAACATTGTTTTACCACTAGTTTAGACAATATAAACGTTATAACTTTATGACCACTAGAAAGAAAGAAGCGTTGTTGTAGCTTAATAATTTGATTTCTGAATCTTTTATTACAATCGTGTTGGAGTGATCATTTAATGTTGTCATAATAATCCGTGACGATATTGTATAATTTACAGATCCGCCTAAGATAGCAGGGTTTTCGTTCCCAACGGACCTGGTGGAAGGAAGCTCAGTGCAGGTGCTGTGCGGCATCACGTCTGGTGATAAGCCTGTTTATTTTTCCTGGTTGAAAGACAGTCAGCATATCCCTTCAAGTTTACAGGTTTGGTATCATCTTATTTAAGTAATATTAGAAATGTGTATGTTTATAACAACTAAACTTAAAAATGATACTAAAGATTGTCATTAAATGTTGTATATAGACACATATATAAATCATCAGACATATATTCAACATTGTAAACAGCCTCTAAGGGCTGTATTTCAATCAACAGGTAAAAGTTATTCATAGAATGAATATAACATGAAAAAATTTAAAATGTGAATTGCATGATTAACAACTAAACATTAATTAAAATTTTTCGTTGGCATTTTATAGCAAAATTGACCAGGACTCCAAAATTGTTCCTATAATAATGTTATAATGATAAACCTATAGGTATCAGAATGGATGCAGATACATTTATAAACACTTTATCTCTGCTTTAAGTGTTATTTTATTTTATTTCAGGTGCAAGAAAAATCATTAGATGACTTCAGTTTTCTAATATTTTCTCATGTCACTTCAAAGCACAGCGGTGAATATACTTGTGTAGCGAGCAATTCTGCTGCAGAAGTCAACCATACTTCAAGACTTGCTGTTAAAGGTAAAGACCAATAGAAAGCTACATTATTTCTGTGTGATAACGTGTTAATCACAATGAAATATACTGTAGTATATTACATTGTGCTTAATAATATTTTTAATACGCCCAGCGAAGTGGGCACAGCTTAGCTAGTACAATTTACTAGCTAGTAATTAATAAGTTATTTGAAATTTCAGTTGCTCCTTCGTGGGTTTACGAGCCTCAAGATGTATCAGCGTTACTTGGAACCCAAATATTGGCTCAATGTGCAACAAAGGGGTACCCTGAACCAAGGGTTACATGGCTCAAAGGACATGGTCAGTGTTCTCATCTGCTTTATTAACTATTTTAATTTCTATGTACGTACTTTAACTAATACTGTGAGATCTTGTTCTCGTTAGATGTACACACTAGACTGTTTTCAAATACAAACGATTGAACATGTAGCTCAATAAAATAATAAAATCTTTTTATATTTGTCGATATCTACGTTTTGAATTGTTTCTTGTTAGTCACGCTTTACTAAACAAATGTTAGTAGAAGAGCTCATTTGCATTAGCTTAGTATTTATAGTTTTATATATTTTTCAACGAGAGGGAATCTGATTGAGCACTTACAATGTGGGATGCAGGTATGTGGGATTTGCCCCATTGGGGTGGCATAGCACCTCTGAGTAAATGAAAAACCCTTCAGATGTTCCTTCTTTTACCGTGTGGGTATACGCCCTGGCCACTCCACGGGTCCAGTCACGCTATAGTCCATCATTTCCTTTTGATAGGGAAACAAGTCTTCGGCGTCTTCCATCTCTCTATGCGTGAGGCGAGAAGATGTGTTGGCGCGAAATAGTTTTTAATAATTATATCGACCTACAATTGCCAGGTTCAGGCGCCAGTGACTTTCGACCAGTATCAAACATGGATCTGCAACTCTCTGTACTTTCGAATGGATCTTTGAGTATAGCTCCAGCAGCTCAGCATCACGAAGGGCAATACATGTGCAGAGCAGAAAACGGAATTGGACGAGGCCTGAATAAGATCATTTCAATTTCAGTTAATGGTATGTAAAGAAATACTAAAAATTTAAGTAAGGATTTCTTGATGGATGAAGATGGTACGGAGTTGATAAGTGATAGCATGTCCATACAAGTACCTAGATATAAAGAATACATACTGCACAAGCTAAGACAGTGCTGGTGGGGTATTGAGTGACTCTAAACGAAATGAATAACAATAAAAGTGCTATCAAAAATACTAAATTGCTTCCATAATTAGTAATAGAATCTACACAAAAACACGTTCTTTAAACATATGATTTGTTGTTCAATACAGAACCAGTGCATTTTGAATATTCATCAAGAAATATGAGCGTGAAGAGGACAGCCCAAGCAACTTTACAGTGCGACGCCCGCGGCGACCCACCGATACAGCTGCAGTGGACTCACAACATGAAGAGGGTTGATCTTTCTACATACAGGTAAAAACCTGTACTTTAAACCCAGGCTGTATATTAATAATTACCGATCTTTTACTCAAGAACACATTTAAAGGCAAGAATTGTTACAAAACTTTTGTGTGCTGTTCGCTTGTGATTTTTATTTCACTTTATTTTAAAGAAGCTGCCTTTTTGGGGTATCTTCCCGCCGCGGTTTTCCCTTTGCGCTATGACATGGGGTTCTTTAAGAAGGGCGTTATAAAATTTCTTAGAGGTCGGCAACGCGTTGGCGACACCCCTGGTGTTGCAAACGTCCATAGGCGACGGTAACCACTTTTCATCAAGTGGGCCGTCTGCCTGTTTGCCTACTTAAGGCAATAAAAAAAAAAACTTAGTCCTATCCTTATTGTAGATAGAGGCATTGCTCTTTATCAAATTTCTCTATCTTCGGTTCATTACTCAACCTAAAAAAGTGGAACAAATAAATACAATAATAGTCGCAGTTAAAATTGGTTTAGTATTGATTATGAAAATGAATTTAATTTGCCGTGAATTACCGACCAATTAATGATTACTTACTATCAATTAATGTGGTTGTCAACCCATTCTAAAAATTTGGATGAATGAAGAATAATTATGGTTTCAGAGTGTCAGTATCCGAGAAACGGTCTGAAAGTGGAGTCAGCTCTCAACTGAGCATAGCTCATGCCGAACGACATGATTCTGGTGTATATCGTTGTAGGGCTGAAAACGCATACGGAAGAGATGAACTACTAATCTACCTCGCTGTTCAAGGTATCAAAGTCTCGTTTAACTATTAGTTGACATAATTGATTAATTAGGTGTAAAATATACAAAGAGAAGGGTACCGCAGAAATGTTTGATTTAATATCAACTTAAGTTCTTAAGTAACCATGCTCAACTAAACTTTCTATTTATCATCTGTCCTACGTTATATTATCACTCTATAAAAAGGATATCATTAAATTTGTTTGGGGAACTCACTGATTTTTTGTGTTGTATTAGAATTCCCAGAATCACCTACGGGTCTTCATATCTCTCGTCGGTCAGGGCGCAGCGCAACAATCGCTTGGCGTAAAGGCTATGATGGAAATGCTCGATTACGATATTACCGACTCCAATATCGAGTGCTGACCGATACTCGACTTCCTGATACTTCACTTTGGACTGATTCACCTACTAGAGATATACCACTTGACAGGCTGATTGAGAAGTAAGTAACTACAGCTGTTATGTTAAAAAAATTGATTAGTATACACAATATACAATTCATGCTTCTGAGATAACTTATTATTTTGTACTTAAGAGCACAAAAGGCAAACCCGTTTATTATGTTATATAATTTAAGAAGATTCTTTGAAAAAAGTTTTTGTAATGTTCTTAATTTTAATACTTAAGTCAGAATGTCAATTAGTTGGATCACATTTAGAAGCTCTACAACTCTACTTTATTTAGAAGTCTATGAAGTAAGTTTTGAGCCATTTAAGCAAGTTTTGTCAAGATAAAGCTTGAAAGAGTACACTTATTTAACTTCTGTTCTCAAAAGTTCGAAAGTATTTCCAAACAATTTCAAAGAATATGTAAACGTTTGTTTCGAGATCATAGTAATTTTCAGAGAGGACACAACGGAATTAAAGGCTGATGCAATCTTAGAATACAAAGTTGAAGGCTTAAGACCAGCAACAGCTTATGCACTGAGGCTAGCAGCTGTCAACGCAATAGGGGATAGTGTTTATTCGGAACCTGTTGTCGTACAAACTCTTGAAGAAGGTAAACCTTTGCAAATAAATTCACAGGCATTACATTCTCATGAACAATGTCTTGATTGTTATTTTTTTGTTTTAGTACCTTCAGAGCCTCCGCACAATGTTCAAGTTCAGGCCACCGCTCCTGGAGAACTGCTTGTAAAATGGCAGGTATACAGCTAAATATTTCAATAATGCAACAGAAAATAGTATTAAAAACATGCAAAAAAGCTTTAGTTTACTGGTACTACCAAGTTGTTTTCTATAGTTTTCTTTTGAAGTCTTTGAAATTTAGCTTTTTAATTTATAATTTAACTTTTGATAAACATACGCATGGGCATGGTATTTGCCTAAGCTTAGCTAGCTGTGCTTGTGTTATGCATAATATACAAAGAACCCTTCTGGGGTCAGACCCAAATAACCAGAACATAGGAACATACGAAAAGATCGTTTACAAAACTTATCAACCCAGATATTCCCACCCGGGACGTCTGCATTCCATTGTCATAGGTCGGCAAAAACGTAGCCCACTAAACTACTGTGGCCGTCAATAGTGTCGGTTAGGCTATATTGGTCCTTCATTACAGGCACCACCACAAGAAACTTGGAACGGAGAACTTTTAGGCTACGTGATAACGTGGAGAGAAGCGTTAGGAAATCCAAGTGTTACGAATGAGAACTCGACACAAGCACTCACCGCATCAGGTTGGGGAGCCACCCATGCTTTGCTGGTAGCGCTGAAGACTCACACTCATTATGACGTCAAAGTCCAAGCTTACAATGCAGTAGGAGCTGGACCGCCGAGCACAATTATTACTGCTGCCACATTAGAAGGAGGTAAGTTAAAGTTTAAATCATATAGATCAAACCTTTCATTCATTTAGAACAATCACGAAGACGTGGAACTTTCGAATCTTTGTACGAATATGGAAATTATAGTCGCTAAAATTTCGATTGGATATCACAAAGTGGGGCTTTATATTTAATAACAATAATAATACCTTACTATGCATTTACATCTTTAAAACTTTGAGTCTGTTAACCCACACGATAATTTCTACTACAGAATAACTAATCATCTGTACTTTAAATAAAGCTAACTAGCTTTATTTAAATTTAAAGCTTCCAGCACGCATAACTATTATTATTAGTCTAACTTGCTCAAATATTTTTAACGGATGTTTTTATTTTTGTATAGAATCCATTTCAGATGTCAACCAATCATGTGTACCAATCGTCACAAAAGTATATTGACTGTCCGTATATTTCAGCCCCCGAAGCACCCCCAGAGATGGTCCGCTGCGAGCCCCTTTCCGCACAATCTATACGCGTGTGGTGGGAGCCACCACCGGTTTCTTTACGAGGAGGAGTTTTACTAGGCTATGAACTCCTGTATGAGGTAACATAAACTTTCGTAATTTTTTTGCTTCGTATTTTATTCTCTTATCTCGCTATGATGTATTGCTTACGTGTGTAATATGAAAGGAATTTGAAATAAATATAAAATTAAGTTTGTATAGATTTTTGTGTGTTTGTTTCTTTCTTCTTTTGATTTTGGGTAGGAAATTATTTGAATTTTTAGGTTTATAAGTATTCTTTACTACTTACTTATAAACGTAAAGTTTTTTTGAACCTTAATTGCATTTGCTATCTGCATAAAAAATACAAATCTTATAATTTTATACATTAGAAAATAACAATGTATATTTTATGAGTATAAATACGATTATAATTAATAGTACAAACATTTTTTGCTATCTGATAGTATTCTTTAACTTAGAATTTTTTAACGTTGTTTCTAGCCAATAGATGATTTGGAGAGTCAGGTAGAGTCGAGAAGGTCTGGGGGCATGGAGACAGTTCTGCAATCACTCGGACGTGCTACGAATTATTCTATAACAATACGCGCAAGGACTGCTTCTGGCTCCGGTCCATCCTCAGAACCGGTTTATTGCAGCACACATGAAGATAGTAAGTTTTTTACTCCGAGTATGTTTCAAAGACACTTTCTCTACTAGGTGCCATATCAACTGGAAATATTCAATTCGGTTTGTGGACTAACGTTAATGACTTTAGACAAAGTATTTAAAACAACAATCTATTCAGTTCCAGGTGCACCAGCAGATATAAAAGCCTTAGCAAATTCAGAAGACACAGTAATTGTAAGCTGGTTAACACCAATGCAAAGAAATGGAAAAATCAAACATTATACTGTTTACAGCAGACCGCAAAGGTGAATTCTTCTCTTCAATATTTTTTCAGTCTAAGCGTAATAAAGGTTTTTAGTTGTAGAAATGTATAATATTATAAAATAAAGATAATATAACATTCTTCTGCTTGTTAAGTTTTAAAATATTTCATTAACTTTACGGAATATTTTTAAGAAAAATGCCAAGTATTGATTGTTTGTGAAAACTTTAAATATATCTTTTTCTGCAGAACAGGCCAACATTCTCAACTGATGATCCTTCACAAGGATAACGATGAAGAGTATCAGATAGAAGTCCGTGGTCTACAAGAACATCAAGTGTATGAATTTTGGGTAACAGCGGCTACGGCGAGTGGCGAGGGAGAAATGAGTGCGATTGTCGCCAGGAAACCTAATCCAAGAGGTATGAACTTTCTTATAACATTCAATGTTAATTTTATAACTGAGGACTTTGACAAAATTTATTATTTCTAAAGAATGTAATAAAAATAACTGTAGTACACTAAATATTATCTGATGCTAGTTCATAAATATAAATTTCGTAAATAGCTTTAATACTTGTTGATCGGACTTAAGTAGAACATTAAGAAATCTTCTGAGATCAAATGCCCAAACTGTTGATCAAGTTACCCTGTTTGTAAAAAGAATTAACTCTCTAATAGTCCGAAATACCTTTAATACACTAAATTTAAAAACATAGGAGTAAAGTTTTGACGTTATCACATACAGACTGACATGTAATACGCCGAACATTTTGTATAACGAATTACGTAATGATTTTGTGTCAGCTCCAGCAAAGATTTCCTCGTTTGGTCGCCGAATTCTTGTTGGTGGTGGGAAAAAAGTGAGGGTCCAGTGCGCCGCAGTTGGATCCCCTGTGCCACATCGTCTCTGGACTCGGCGGACAAACGGCATCCCTCTTACTACTGACCATCGGTATATTGTGGAAGGAAACCATCTTGTTATACTTGGTGAGTTCACAGATGACGTGAGTGAAATAACCACATTTAGAATTATAACGAAAACTAAAATATTGGTAGATAGTATATTGTATACTAGTTATAGGGTTTCATATTTCAGACATGGATCGTAGCTTATCAGACAATTACACTTGCACGGTTCGTAATCCATGGGGAGAAGATCGTGCTACTTGGGAGATACGAGCGTTGAGTCCGCCGTCGAGACCAGTCTTGAGATTAAGTTCGGCTGCTCCAACCAGGCTGCACCTTGTATGGGATGCGCCGCATTCAACAGGCTCCAATTTACATGGTAACGTGTCCCAAATATAGGAAAAAAGAATCTTACTATGCCTGTTATTTTATTAGTATTCAAGATTAATGTTAAAATATAATTATTTATATTGCAAATGCAAATCTATTATTCATATTAATAACATAGATGAGAAGATTCAATGTAGTAGAACTGAAGAAAATATTTACAAAGATCTTTATTTTGATTACACACTTTTGAGGCTTACCTAAACAAAGGCAATAACAATAAAAGTTCGTCGCCATTCATATGAAGGCTCCTAAGCCTTCATATGAAGGCTCGTTCTAAGATAACTCATATCCAATTAATAAAGATCTTTTTCGTTATTACAAACAATTTAATAAGAAGAATAATACTATTCTTCCAGGTTATAAACTGGAACATTCCCGTTCATCAGAAAACACTTGGCACTCAATACGTTTGCCAAGCGACACTCGATCGCACACTTTGGAGAGATTGTCCTGTGGCACTTTGTATAAAGTCAGATTGATTGCATTCAGTGCTATAGGGGCATCACCACCGAGTGATGAACTTAACGTATCTACAAAAGGAGGACGTAAGTTGACAGAAAACGCTATTTTGATTATGTTTTCTTTACAGACGTACATTTCTTTAGCTAGGTAGTTTATTATTTTTTTCAAATCAAGGTTGCGTAATAGACAGAGTTTTGTTGTCCTAAGCAGGCATACAGGCAGACGGCCCACCTGATAAAAAGTGGTTACGGTCGCCTATGGACGTTTGCAAAACCAAGGGTGTCGCCAACACGTTGCCGACCTCTAAGAAATTTATAACACCCTTCTTAAAGAACCACATCTCATAGCGCAAAAGGAAAACCGCGGCGGAAGTTCCCTCCAGATCATTGTTGTACGCGGAATAAATGTTCTAGAGAACGTTGCGTAGTTGAGCGTGAGAGCTCAAGGAAATGGGGGGTGAATATCCGTCGCTGGCGAGCGGTGCGGTGGTAAAAGTGAGGCGTTGGCACCAGATCAAACAGTTCCTCGGAGAGTTTCACAAAAATGACGAATTGCGAATCCTTTCACCACTAAAGTGGAGGTTCTATGAAGTCTGGCTCTACGGACGTCAGACAAGCCTATAAACAGTTTTAAATGAAAAATAAACAAGAAAATACTTAGGATTTCTTCCCAACTACTGAACTGTTTCAACCTTTAAAAATACATATGGCGCTTGAGTAATATTTGAAGTCACTCATTTCACTAAATAAGTTAGCAGAATATAGCGTTTTTTCTTCATTTAAATCAATGAAATTTCTATTACATTACAATTACAATTATCTAATATAATAAGTTATCAGTTTATTATAAAAATATTATTCTCAAAAACACATGTTTTCCAGTGTCCAAAGCGTCGTCGGAGAAAGAGTTGATCACAACAAACAGTACTTGTGTCAACTTAAATCTATTAACTTGGGACAGTAACGGCTGCCCGTTGAACCAATTTGTAGTCTCCGTGAAGACTCTAGAAGCTTCTAGTTGGCTCAGTCAAACAGTATCACCAGCATCTCCGGCCTCCGTTTGTGGGTTACTGCCAGGAACCTGGTATCATTTGAGAGTCGTAGCCACTACTGCAGCTGGCACTACTACTGGAAACTATTATTTTGGAACTTTGACCGAAGATGGTGGTAAGATTCTTTAACTATTATTTGCCCAATTAGATAGTGGCCTATTGGTTTCTAGCCTGTTTCTGTTTGATGGTAAATGTGAGTTCGCCATAAAGCATGAATATCTTTAAGATTAAGGAAACCAATGCGTTGTCTACATTGTTATAGTTGTGGACATATTTTGTAGCTTTTTGAAGTTTGTAGTTTTCCATATCTCTTTTTTTATTACTAGTCAAATTGGCACAGAATCTCTCTCTATACTACTGTAGTCGAAAATCATTCTGCCCTTATTCTCGTTTTAAAGAACTTCGATGCTATTGGAGATCGAAGAAATACTCACCATTATTTGTTAAAGAGGATTGCTCGTACTAGTCACATGTAACTTTAACATAAGCCCTGTGTGACATGAGGTTAGATGAGGTGAGTAATATTTCTTACTTATATTTCTTACTTATTATAATTTTAGAGAGAGTCCCAGCACCTGCTCTTTATCCACCTGGGAGTGAGGAGGGTGAATCGGACAAGGCCGCCGCGTTGGTGGCCTTTGCAGCGTGCGCGTTGGCCGTCGCCCTAGTGTTCTTGGCCGCATTGGCGTACAAGAAGAGGTATTAAATCTACAGCATAATATGTTGTATAATTAGTGAGTCTATATACGAGTCTGTGTTGATAATATAATGATTATTATTAGTTAGGTCAATCAAAAATTGCTTTTAGTCCAACAGCGTCATGCTTCAGAAAGGCTACGAACAAGGTGACATATCAGAAGAAGAAGACAAATCCATCGAGAAGAGGGACAACAGACGCAACTGCCAGCAAGTGTACACGTCTTCGCCCATCAAACATCCTGTTAGCAAAAAAGAACAACAAGGTCACCATACTTTTAGTAACATTGCTGAAATCAGATGACACACGTAATAACCATAAACACATACAGAATTATGTTTTTTTTATTGACTATCTATCTTGTTTCCCATAAGGGTATCTTGACATACATCTTCTGCTTCATCTACATTCATTTAATCCTTCCATACATACACGTTTATTATGGCTGCTTTTGTTTGTCACTGACTTTTATCCATTCCCTCTATATGGCCAACCCACCAACATTAAGTTTCTAATACTTTAAAAATATATTTAATTATTATGAAATTCTGTTTACTTTCTTTCAATATGAGTAACTTATCAACAGCTCGAGCCATAACCCATATATTGTTCGTACACATTTTGTTCACTATTTATGCTTCTTTTAGGCTTTACATCGAAAAAGCAAAGAGTGTAAGTTTTATTGCTTTTTGTTTCCAGTACAATTTTCGTTGATAATATAATGCACTATGTTTTTATTGTTAAAAAGCTAGCAAACAAGCAGACAGTCCACCTGTTTGTTACAACTCTGTTAATTCTTCGAAAATAATCGTATAACATACTTCTGTATATGATAATTAAAAAATCCGTGCAGGAACTGATAAAGAATAGTAAGTCATGCAGCCAGGCGGCGTGTCGCAAGAGGCAACTAAACAAGAATACTATCTTAATTTGTAAACAGTATTTTTGTATTTTTTGTGTTTATATGTAGGTATATACTATACATTAGGGCGGGTCAAATTGTATGGAACGATTTTTTTGATGAAGCGTATAGCAAAACGTAATCTATAGGTGATTCTGAGAAATTTGCTCAGAGACCATAGCTCTAAGTCGGATTTGGAGCCCCCAAAATTTCAAAATAGAATTTTCCATATATACATAGAACAATTAATTAAATTCGTCATAAAATCGGATAGAATTATAGTAGATTCTCAATCTGGACTTGTTTGAAAGGTATTTTATCACCTTCAGAATCTGTATGGATACCTGTAGAATAAGTCGTCAATGGCAGCATTGTTCAATTGAACAACTTTGTTACACTGAATAATACTAATATACTAACACTAAACGTTGCCAATCTTGCTTTTCCTTCTTCCTTAATCGTGCATCGTGCGTGCGTGCGCAGTTTGACAAAATACTTAAATTAAAACTCGGTTATCACAATACCAATATTTTTTTTTTTTAATTTAGTGTAACACATCAAAGAGTGCAGTGATAATATCAAAGTTATTATGGATAATCAGAACCATCAACATCGTCTGCGGTGTCTTCGCAATGGAAGCAACACATCAACAGTATTCAACAATTTCAACAACAATAAAGTGTTGGAAATTATCTGAACTTTCATAATCTGCAAAAAAAAACTCGAAAAATCGAAGAAAATTCAGAATTTATTAGTTAATAGTTCATTCTAGCTATTTTCGACAAAAATTCCTAATATCTCTACTCAAATAAAAAAAATATTGGTATCATACAGATTCTGAAAGGTAATGAGAATATCTTCAACAAGCCAGATGAGAAATCCTACTATAATTCTCTCCGATTTATGATGAATTTAATTAATTATTCTATGTATATATGGAAAATATCTTTTTTAAATTTTGGGGCTCCAAATCCGACTTAGAGCTATGGTCTCTGAGCAAAATTTCTCAGAATCACCTATAGATTACGTTCTTGCTATACGCTTTATAAAAAGGAAATTAACCCGCCCTACTATACATATATTTATATATTCCATAAAAATGTATTCGTATGTATAATCATAACTTTATTCATTTAATGTCACATTTATTTAAATCTGTTGCGCACCCACTCTTAGTTTTTTCGAGAAGGTTGATCGGAAAAAGATAAAAAAACCGCCGATTGTGCTAATTAAAATATTGTTAATAGGTACTCAGGTAAACTCCTTTCTTGTGTGCAATAACAGCTTATTTTTAATAAAAGCTTTTGAGTATGACGCCCTGTAGTAAGAGGCGAGAAAACAACCCACAGACAAGTGGTAGGGCCCGTCTGGATGGCAGCCTGCTCTAGAGTATGTCGCCATAACAACTTAAGTGTTCCGGCATTAGTGTCCCTTAAGAGAGCAGCGGCGCATTTTTAATACCTTTTTCGTGTTGCAAATGTCAATAGCATCGGTAACCGTTTTCCATCAAGTGAGCCCCGTCTGTCTGTCTGCTGAACTCATGCAATAAAAAATGTCATATTATAATTTGTAGAAATGTACGAGATAAGCCCGTACGCGACGTTCAGCATGGCGGGCGGTGGCGCCGGCAACGGCGACTGCGAGGAGGGCGCGGGGCGCGGGCACGCTGCGCACCTTCGGCCGCGCGGAGCCGCCGCCGCTGCAGGCTGCGCCCGCGCACCGCCACAACAGGCACCACCACGAGGCCACGCTTACAGGTGATTTTTTTACTAATTATTTGATATTTATTACCTATTACTTTTCCCGAGTATTTGAGATCCAGGTAAGTTTTACCTGGTGCGTTTTGAGTGTCATAATGACGGGAGAACCTTTAAGTGGCCCCTGGTACCCCCGTGCTCATAAGAAAGAAGAAAGAAGAACTTTAATATTTTCTTAAGTTTTCGCGACTTGTACACATAATAAAACTACGTTTTAACGGTTTTAAGCGCGGTAATTTATTTTAATCCTTCCACTCATTTTAATATTATATAATTTTTTTTAGAACTAGGCATGTTTGCTGAAGAGTTTCTTGCGCCGCTTCTTCTCTTCAAGCCACAACATGTTGTGAAGCGGTGGTAAATTAGATTAGGCTCCCATAGAGTAAATAATATCCAGAAACAAAATTAAAACTAAATAATTAAAATGAACAAGTTGGCGGTAGGCTGAATAAAAACTTTGACAATACACGTTTGACAAATGTCATCTTTGTCTTCCGTGACCACGGCAACTGAAAAGCGGCCGAAACGTCGGATAAACCTAAATAAATAAATTACCGCGCTTAAAACCGTTAAAACGTAGTTTTATTATTTTAAATAACGTTCAAAAGTCACGAACCAGCACAAACAACCACACCTTCCTCTTGGTGTAAGACCAAAATAACCCAATAAACTATTTACTATCGGAGAGACATCTGGCGAACGTGAAATAAGGTGGAAACCGGAAGTGCTGCTCCCAAATATTACAGCAAAAATAATATGTAGGTTTTATTAGGTGTTAAAACTTTTGATTTAACGGCGGAACATAACTTTACTTTTTTTAAAGGGACCATATTGTGGTTTTGTATGCAAATTTCGCCCAAAGCGAAACCCAGCTTATTTATGTATATGCAAGTATTCCAACCTACCATCGTCAGGATTTTATTTTGACCAATGGCTTATATATGTATAATGCTTGTTTTTTCTTAATTTCAGACGACTACACATTATCTCGCGCAATGACGCTGATGGTGCGTCGTTCTGAGTCAGACTCGGAGTCCAGTGGCTCCCCGTGTGCGGAGTGCAACTCTACGGTGGGCTACAGAATGCCCCTACCACCTAATAAAGGTGAAAACATTATCTGTACTTTGAAAATTAGGAATTAAATATACAATACATATATGTGTGTATATTTAATTCTTAAATTAGTTTGAGTATTTATGTATCTATTGCCTTTACCAACACCAACTACATCGCCTGATTCCAATTTCTTTAATTTAGTTTGCCTTGAAGAGATTGCTATAGCGATAAGGCCACCACCACACACACACCACACAGGCACACTAAAATATACAATATTACAAAACAAGCAATACATTGTATTGCAGGTTTTATAATTGTATATTTTCGTGTGCAGTAATGTGCTATCTCTCTCTCTGTATTGTCTATCTCAAACGCAACGGTATCGCTGACATATCCCATAGAACGTAACTTATAGGAATATCTTGTGTCACTTGAGTCTACTATGAGTTTTATTTAGAAATGTTAAATATGTAGAACTAAATTAATGATTTGCACTGTTTCAAAGTGACTCTGTTTACGTATTATTCATGTAAAAGTTTATTATTTACTTGACATTCACCTTATTTTTGTTGTATTGAAGTACATTTTCCATTGTATATTCCGTTTTTCTTGTGTATGGTCTATACTATTGTAGTTTTAAAGAAAACTATCTTCTCTTCTTTCTTCCATCTAAAATTACATTGACTCTTTCGGGCTGATCGAACGACAAAAGGCGATGGAGAGTAAGGCTTCTCATTCGGTTACAGTTTTAAAAAGATTTTGATTTCCAATATCCAATAGTTTGGTAACGATTTCTGATTTTCACCTTGCAGTTGGTCCGGAGGAGGTGTTCCGCGCCGTGACGGACTCGAGCGCGGAGTCGGCGGCGGACGCGCGCTGCGCCACGCAGCGGCACGAGAAGGCGCGCCGCCGCCCGCGCAGGCACCACACGCCCACTTCCACCAGGTGCTTTGTTCTATCTTACTTTCTTGCTCCTTTAACTTGTAGCGGTACACTTACAAGCCAATAGACGGCGCTGTGCAATAATTGAGATCGTAGACGATTCCCGACAGAAAGAAATAAAAGAAGGGCCAAATTAGACCTGCGAAGAACAACAATAGCCAGCTGGAAGATCTTCATTTGAGACCGAGGAGCATTCCATCTCACTCCTCACCTATACCTATACTCCACTGAAATGTTACATGAGCTTTGCATTTGTTAGAGGACGCAATTTTATTTTGGGACATATTGTGTCCATAAAAAAACGCGCCTACGGACTCTACCTCATAGGTGGCGGGGAAAACGGAAGACCTTTTCTACCTGCTTAACGTTCGATAAGTTAAATTTGGTAAGTTCTATGGTAAAAAAAAGAGGAATGAATAAAAAAAATCTCACTTTTTTGCTTATAACTTCTTTAATTTTTAGTTTAGGGCAAAAAGTTATAGAAACATATTTGTAGGCAAAACAATTTGCTACAAATTATGACTTTGCAAATTTTTTGTAAGACGCATAGTTTCCGAGATATCGCGAAAAAAGTGTTTTCACCACTTTTTCCAAGATGGCGGCCGGGGACAAGGGTGGCGACCACACAAACTTGAGGTTAAGCTTCTATTGACCCCCCACACATGTCCCAAAAATAAAATTGCGTCCTCTAACAAATGCAATACTCGACCCTTAAATTGTAAGATTTCAATGGAGTACTAATTGAGTAAGTTATTCCTAAATATTAAAGACAAGTATTTGCCCGCGACTTCGCCACATTGGACAGGTACAAAGATTACTGTCACAAGTTATCATTTTCTAGTAGGGCAATGAGTTTTCAAGATTCCCGTAATTTGCTATCGATCAGTGATAATATCGCAACGCAATCAGAATTTTCTCAATGTGTTCGTTTTAAAGGGTTCCCGAAAAAATCCCATGGGATTCCTGGGATTTAAAGTGTCGCAGATTTGAAGTCCTGGAATTTGCTATAGATCAGTGATAACCGCATCGAAATCGACTCAGTAGTTTTTATGTGAATAGCGAACAAACAGACAAACACAAAAAAATAAGAAACAAAAGACTCACTCCGAACTTCCTTCACAATAAGCTTTGCTCGTGTTGAATATCACCGACAAGAGTCATCTTGCGTATAACACGAGAACTATTTAGTCCTCATAGCAAACTACTAACAATGACAACTTAGAACATGGGATAGCTTGTAAACTGGTGGTAACTCGGTGACGTATTTTTCCGAAATCTGTACTGATATTGATAGATGGCGCTATATTCACAAATTGTTTCTAATATTTCTTATTGTTGGCATGAAATAAATTATAGTCAAGGTGGGGAAGTCCATCAGTAGGGTAAGTGCATACACCGCTCGTTTTTTACCCTTTTTAAACGAATTTTAACGCCAACTACAATTCGAAGGCCGAATTCAATAGTGTAGCTTCACTGACTGATTTGTAACTATTCAAACACGGAAATGATGAGAGGTGTATGGAGTTCCCCCATTGACGCTCTTCGCCACTTTTACTATACATCGTAATAATGGGTTTACACTAAAATCTGCTTTAATTTTAAAACATGTAAACAATCACAAGTTCTTATGTTTATTTTTTTTCTTACTGGAGCACAGCAGTTACTATCGTCTTTGGACATTTGTAACACTAGAGCAATTGCGAACGCGCTGCCATTCCCGAAGGAGGGACAGAACCTGGCCACTAATGCCAAAACACAACTCAAGTTTGTTACAGCGACACTTCAAACCAAGTGAGGTCTTACATACGGTCAAAAGCCCTACCACCTTCAAATTGGAAAAAAATATTTTTCGTTGTTTTTGTCCAGGTATCAGCAACGTCAGGAGCAAGAGCGGCGAGACTTCACAATACACGTTTAAAAGACTGCTATGAGCGAAATTTAGAAAAAGTATGAAATTAAGAAATGTTTTTAAATAGATTTAATATTTTAAGCATTTATTATGTGTGAATTTGCAGTAAATTTACCTTGACGTTGCGAATTGAATTAAGTTTTACATTTTTTTTTGTCAATAAGAATAACTCGCCCAAATTAAATTAATTATTACTGCAAATTTACACGTTCAGAAGTTTTGGATTAAACTTACAATTAAGTTGTAAATAGTTTTAAAATATTTTTTCTACTGTTTTTGGATTTTCGAAATGATCAAGTTAAGGCCTATGTATAAAACATTAAAATGAAATTTTAGTACTTTCAAAAAATTACAAGTTTTATAGTCAAAGCTATCAAATGTTCATAATTTCATAGTGTTTAATTTTATTTATATTTTCTGTAATATTTTTCTATGAAAAGCTCCTGAAATTGGTTAAAATCAATAAAAAAAAACAAATTCATATTTAAAATGTCTGGAGGTTTGCGTACAATCGAATAATTTTACTTTCTGGTCCACAGTATGTTTTTAGTACAAGATATATGACAAATGTGAAATATAAATACGACTAGATATACCTAATAATACATTTTCGCTTCAAAATAAATATAAACAGTAAGCATTTTTTTTCATATTACATAATGTAAATAAAGATTGATTGAATACTTGATTTTTTTTATTAGAAAAGGTTTTAAAATATAAGAAAGTTCTGCTTTTGTACTATTAATATTATTTCACATATATATTTATTTAAATTCTTTTTTATGTTTTTTTAATACATATATGTATATATAAATAGACACATATTAAAAAAATGTTTATTATTATTATTATTTGTATGTCTTTCAAGACCACGGGCCATAAAAATGGCCCGGACTTTTGGAGGGATTGCGTGGGGCCATGGGGAGGCCAACACGTAGAGGCCCCTTGACAAATTTAATGTAAATATGTGGCGTGACACTGACCGGCGATTATCCCTGTCTACACCATATAATAATGCACCCAAGGACAAGCCCCGGCCAGTGTAGGACTATTGTGGGAAATGAGGACAAAAAGTACCGGGCTATTGGGGTGAACTGTTAGTGGTACTAGCGGTCTGGGAATATGGGGACTATGACGTCTGCCCGTCGCAATGTTCAGGGAACATGGAAAAATGGGCAGACAGTGATTCACCACTCCCTGCATGGGCCCCTAAAAATGCCATAAAAGGCAGGGGCAACATGGGTGTGAGTGGCTAAGGGGTGTAGAGAGGTGGGCTGCAGGTTCACCGAAGCTACTTCCGACATTAGGCCATTTATCACTTCCACCCCTGGAGCTTGAGTCTTAGCTCTAGCGATCTCCACTCCGTGCCGGCTGGTTAAGGCAAGCACGGAGGTGGGGGCCTTGTCTTGGCCCTCGGAGTCAGGTACGAGGTGTCGCCACTCACCTAAGGCTTCGCCACAAAGCCCCCCTGCGGGTTTATTATTATTATTGTTATTATACTATTAAACTCGAAAATCTAACTTTAAATTCCAAATAATAAATTATGATTTACTAAATACCTGCTTCATAATGTATTTACTAGGTTTAATTTATTTCTCCTTCGATTTTGTATTATTTGGTTTATGTCGACTAAATATTTTAAAATTACTAGTAATTATGTTTACCTAGTTTTAAATATCCTAATAAATACATTAATAAGTTTTTATTTTATTATCACTGCCTACAATAAATCTGTAAATACGAAGGAATAAGAAATAAACAATAATTAATAATTATACTAATGAGTTTCAATTCCTTACCTAATCATTGAGAATCTCGAAGCCTTAATTCATTGCTATGAGTTATTTATCAAAGCCTCCTAGGTTATTGAAATCTCCAGTTTGGTCAAGTTATCGTCAACTGCTTTTAAGAAAATTACAAATATGTTTATTAGCGCCATCTCTTGGCTAGTACATGAATTTTTTGGTTGGTAACATTAGTACGGACTGTTTGATAACCTAATAATAGTTTTCAAACATTGTAACAGATGGCAATTTCAATCTTTATTACTACTAGAGTATCTGACGGACTTCCTAGCCTACTTCATATATATTGCACGTATATATATTGCAACACGTATATTTTTAGTTTCATACAAATTATGAACAACAGAAAGGATATATTGGCTATATTTTTATACCATATTACATTATTATTGAAATTCAGAGTAGGCTTCAACAAAACCATAATACATCCTTTTGATATATTAAGTATCAAAGATGTACGTACATGATATCAGAAAATAAGCCTTCGCAAAAATTGTATGACTCATAATTCTATACAAAAATTAAATATGAATTCATTTAACACAATAATAATATAAAATACTATTTTCAATGTATTTTTATAAAAGAAAAATGTGATCTATGTAAAAAACTTTATATATTGAAAACAGAAGTAAATTTTTTGGAAATAAATACAGTATATAAAATATTATATTTATATAATAATTGTACAATATTGTTACTCACACAATTACACTTACCCAATGACAACGTATACAGGGATATGGTGAAGCCTGAGGCTCGAATCATACATTCTTGGTACATTAAACGACGGATTTTTTACAGACGTTAAGTAGACTATTGGTTTATCACGTTCACAATAGGACTAATCTGTACTTTTCATCCCTGCGTTACGGGACGTTTCAGACCTTGTACTAACACTACCATAATGGCGGCACGAGGCCTGTTCAGCCCCGTATTTATACTTAATAGATTTTTGTGTTGTGCGGTACTAGGTAAGCGTTAAACTTATAACAATAATTATATAATATTAATAATAAATACTTGCAAAACTTGAAATGTTTATATTTATTGCCTCGTCCATCGTACTCTACCAAGTCTGAAGCCATTAGGCTTAGCAATTATGATTCCATTAGTGTATGGTTACCCTGTTAGTCCGAGATAATTTACTACGACCCGGGGGCATGGTGTAATGGCTTCCACATGTACGAAAGTTTATAGAAACAACTATTTTATCTGTCAAAAACCATTACCTTGGTTTATAATAAAAAATATATATATCTTAAATTACTGTTTACTGTTTCTTTACAATTCAATTAGACACAAGTTGTTAAAAGTATCCTTTCAATAAGGTTGCCTGGAAGAGATCGATTTTAAACGACAAGTTCGTCTTTTTTGCTGTTAAATTGTAATGATTCCTTCTGTAATTGTGTATTTGCTGAACAACACAGTGTTTTCTATTCTATTATGTTCTATTCTATCCGCCTTTAATAAGTTTACACGCCGAGTCTGATATCACACAGTATAATATAACACTTTTTTTTAATTACTCGTTTTAATTGCCATAGGCTAGCTAATAGGATGAGAAGTGGCCTATGGACACTCGCGACATCAAGGGTGTTGCCAACGCGTTCCAGCTTCAATTAAATAACAGCCCATAAACATCGCACTGCTGATAGTATGCCCGCCACGCTTGTCAAGACAGTTTGGCTCGTTTGACACATCGTGATGTGCAGGTTACATCACGATGTTTTCTTTCACCGTTAACATGTGGTATTTGTAATATTTATGGTTCATCTAGGATAATGTTAGTGTTACTGACTGTGGCCAAATGCGTTTATTTATACCGTTAAAAATAAATTACTTCTAAAATATAAAATTCTCGTGTCACAGTTTTCGTTGCCATACTCCTCCGAAAAGGCTTGACCGATTTTGATGAATTTTTTTGTGCTTATCCGGTATCTATGAGAATCGACCAACATCTATTTTTCATCCTCTAAATGTTAGGGTAGTCCACCCTAAATTTTTTAATTATTTTTTAGACAAAATTTTAATTTCTATTTTTTATGATACAACATACAAAATACATACAACCTAGATTTTCAACCCTCTACGATCAACCCCTATTTTTTACCAGGCAGGACGACGTCTGCCGGACAGCTAGTATTATTATAAAGTTATAGTTAGCTAGACATTACTGAATACATGCATTACATTACATTCAAATCTACAATAAAATTCCAATCCACATAAAACAGTTTAAATAAACTTAAAATTCGGTTTAAAGAATGTCTCTAAAATATAATGTTTTACTGTGTGGTCGAATTCCTCAATTGTAAATAAATACCTTCCGTGACTTATGAATGTTATTATTATTATATCTTGGAAGACCACAGGCCATATAACTGGCCCGGACTTTTACAGGGCTTGCCACATGCAACTGCACCATGGGACTTTGACCTCAACACGTAGAGGCCCCTTGGCAAATTTAATGTAAATGTGGCGAGACAATGACCGGCGATTATCCTTGTCTACACCACATAGTATTGCACCCAAGGACAAACCCCGGCCAGTGTAGGACTATTGTGGGAAATGAAAAGAAAAAGTACTGGGCTATTGTGGTGAACTATTAGTGGTACTAGGAGTCTGGGAATATGGGGACTATGGCGTCTGCCCGTCGCAATGTTCGGGGAACATGGAAAAATGGGCAGACCGTGACTCGCAACTCTCTGCATGGGCCCCAAAAAATGCCATAAAGACAGGGGCAACATGGGTATGAGTGGCCAAGGGGTGCATGGAGGTGGGCTGCAGGTTCACCGAAGCTACTTCTGACGTGATGCTATAGGCTGTTATCCTATCTTATAACACAATAATAATAAATATTCTAAACGCGAAAGTTTGTAAGAATAAATATATGGTTGTACGATTCATGCAAAAACTACTGAATGGATTTTGATAAAACTTTACAATAATATAGCTTACACATCAGAATAAGACATAGGTTATAATTTATAACGGTATAGTGTGAATTATCTAAAATATAACGATTATCCATCACCACGCGGGTGAAACCGCAAGCACAGCTAGTTTAATATAATGATGCGAAATCAGCCTTGAGAGTCCTTTCATTATTTCGTATGGTTTATTTGAAAAGTCATTCTGTATACTTAATTACTCTATGGTGATTTTTGAATGCGTCAGTTTTGATTTAAAAATTGAGGTCCGAAATTTCGAACTAAAAGTGAGTTTCAGTCATACGGTAGAGGTAACAAAATGATCGCATCTCATTCCACCTCTAAGGGTCGGGCGTAAAATTTTACTATCTACGAGAGTCACTCCATTTTGTCTTCGTTTATAGGCTTTATGTGCTGAACATTGTTTTACATAGTACTGTCATATACAATTTTCAATTCGTTGTCACATCTCTGCTTTTGTATTGTTTATAAATATTTTATTGTTATTTTTTATTGCAGGAGTTCAGCAGACAGGCAGACGACCCACTTGATGCAAAGCGGTTACCATTGCCTATATACATTTGCAACACCAAAGGTGCTACAAATGCGCTGCTGCTCTCTTAAGGGAGACTGGATCCTGGTTACAAATGCCGGAACACAACACAGGGTTGTTATGGCGGCATACTCTAGACCAGGGGTGGTCACCATCAAGTCGAGCAAATACCCTACCACCTAGCACGAATATTATGAGTCTAGGCGAGGAATCCACCTTGTGTCATATCAGAGACTATGAACCCCTTTCGGGGGCAAATGTTAATATTATTTTTTCCACAAGCTGCCATCAAAATTTTCGCTCTGTCAAATTTTTGCTTAATTCAATAATAATATAGATAATTTGAAAAATATCTAACGAATGTACAAACAAGTTTGAAATAATATGTTATGCCCTTTATAGTTATGAAAAAGTAGATATCAATATTAAATAAATAACTTTATTACTGTATATTAAAATTTAATTCATACGTGTTCAATTGTAATTTCATCCGTGCAGGAACGGAGAAAGAATACAATTTCCTGCGGCCCGGCGGCCTGTCGTAAGAGGCGACTAAACAACCCACAGCCAGGTGGTAGGGCATTTGCCCGACTGGATGGCTACCACCCCTGGTCTAGAGTATGTCGCCATAACAACCTTGTGTTGTGTTCCGGCATTAGTGACCAGGTTCCAGGCTCCCTAAAGAGAGCAGCAGCGCATTCGTAGCACCTTTGGTGTTGCAAATGTCCATAGGCGATGGTAACCGCTGTCCATCAAGTGGGCCGTCAGCCTGTCCGCTGATCTCCTGCAATAAAAAAAAAAAAAAAAAACATTAAAATATAATAATCACTTCATAACTTGAATATTTGGGTCGCTTATGATTAGATGGAGGCTGGTATTGAGAAACAGAATTATGTCAGTTTTTGACACAGCATAATGCCGAGTTGCTAATCGCATCACCTTGCGTGTTGTGTACATATTTTATTTATTTATATATTCATATTCATAGACTAATCTCAAAACTGCTGTTTATGTTAAAATAATAAGGAATTCAAGACGATGAATATTCAAGTATAATATTCAACTCCCAAAAGAGGGTTGACCTGTTTTTGAGAACAACAAAAAATACGATGGATACCTCCAGGCCTGCGTAACCAAAGCAACTCTTGATGAAACAATCTAATTATGTCTTCACAAAACTGGGGGTTAATAATTTTACCCTTTCTTTATTACAAACAGGTTACCTATTCCCCTGAAATACAGTCATGTAGATAAACTTAAATAAGGTAAGTTAGAAATCTTCATAATGTAGCGGAGTAAACATTCGCGAGGAAGGGCGGGCAATAAAAATAAACTTTGCGCAAGTTACGGTCTCCCATTGAGGCGCCGTGCTGCGCCCCGTCAAAGGCACATGTGGACTCAAGACGACGTGCTCCGAAAATTGCATGGATACAATATAAACGCATCATTTTCTAAATTTGAAAAATCCGCGCTAAGCTTTGCAACCCTATGGTTGGATAGATAACACTATTGGTCACCAAGTACACAAAAACAAAACTGCATGATTACAATAGTGTCTTGGTAAAAGCAATAGGCTGCCATATCAAGGTAATCTCTTTCAGTCGACCTAACTTAAATACTTTAAACTAATATGGTGATATTTTAAAGCTAAGACCCACCAATCGCACGCACTCATTGCAGATACAAGTAGCCACACAAGATTAGCTTAGGCGTGCTCCTGGAGAGTTTCTTCTGCCACTTCTTTTATGCCAGCTATAACACGAAGCTATATAGCGAAGCGGTAGTAAACATATACTAGGATCGGCTCCGCTGGCGTAGTCGATAACGAATCCCCATTATATCACTTCAGCCTGTTGACTTAGCTCATTCAGCCTCTCACGGCTTAACTCAATAGAGTCACAGGAGGTGCTTCCTTAAGCTCGCGGCTTTCAAGCTAAATGCCTCCATTCTCACGGATTCGGGAAGCCTACCAAGCCCGGTATCGCTTAAACAGCCAATTGGGGTTACTCAGCTAGATCCTGCACTTAAAAAGTGATATTTACTATAGAAATCATAAATATTGACCTAACTTGTGGATATACAATGTGTGTGTTTATCTGCCGACTGACCAGTCTCAGGGGGGAAAATGTGTTGCTATCTAGGAAGAGGTATCAAATTTGGTCAAAACTATAAATGAACCATACATATACGTATGATGCTAAAAGATTAACTGAATTGTTTAAAAGTTCAGCGAGAAGTGGGATGGCTTCTGTAACAGAAAAGTAGAAATGTTTTTAGGTTACTACTTATCTTTAAATATATTTTTTATCTGTACCATCAATAGTTATGTTGTAACCCAAAATTTATTTACAAAATTGAATTAATTTTGTAAATAAATTACTGCAAATTATGTATATACATTTATCGTTGTCGTCGTCACCAATTCGCAGTTACTGCTGGACATGGGCCTCCCAAAGACTGCGCAACCCATCTTTGTCCTCTGACTTCCTCATCAGGCGTTTACCGGCGACCTGTGTAAGGTTGCCGGTCCATCGGGCTGGAGAGCGTCGACACTACGTTTACCGAGACGCGGTCTCCACTCCAGGACTAGTCTGCTCCATCGGCCGTCGGTCCTGCGACTGACGTGACCGGCCCACTGCCACTTCAACTTGCACAGTATAAATTTATACTAATAATGTTTTTTCAAAGACCAGTTAATTCGAATTTTCGGTTGGGATACGTATTTATTACATTCTGTAAATTAAACTTCATGTAATATATACTTTAAAATAGAACATTTATAACTTATTTTTTTCAGTGTTTTTTCTTCTTCCTCCATTAACATGTAATAATTAGATAAGTTAGAATAATTACCTTTCAGTGAGTCAGATTGTCTGGAAGAGACAGCTTTTTAGCGTGAAGGCCGTCTTTTGTTTTACCAAGTATAACACTGTTGTTTTGTTGCATATTTTTGTAATTTGTGTTTAGGTGAACCATAAAAGTATCTATCTAACTTATGATCTCATGTTTGTGGTTAGAAAACCCTATAATATATTAAATATTGGAAACAATTAAAAATATACATAAAAAGGAATAGTCCAAGTAAATTTCGGATTATACCTCTTAAATCCCTACACTCCCTTCGTCAAGAAGTGTCCTTTACCTTCCTCAAGACCGAACTTCAAAAACCCGCCGTATTTTCACCACCTCTTTTACCATCCATACGGAATGCTATTTCTCTTAGCTCCCTACACATAGACACTAAAATTGCGTATACAATATTTCACCAATAGTAATTTCAAATTGGAAAACGAACGCATGCGTGTTACTACTGGCAGCCATTTTCAGGAAAACGCACACATTGGAGCCCCAGTGTACATGTAAGTGGTTTTTACGCACACATTCTAATGTTTGTATAAAATTCTGAGGCAGCGCGGTAGTTTGGGTATGTGTTTGTTTGATTGCATGTGTGGGTCGGATGCTGAATAAAGGCTGCTTTATTATGGAGTTAAATTTGACTACAGTATTTTACTTAAATATTAAGAAACTTTCTCCACTGACAGTAATCTATGTAGATAAATAAAATTGAAGTTTCTGTATGTAATATCAAACTAACAGCTTTTCACTAAACGGATATGAGAGTATATATTTGGCTCTCTGGATGTTCCTGCTTATCTCTGAAACGGCTGGATCGATTTCGATGTGACTTTAACTCGAAGATAGCTGATGTTATAAGGGGTAACTTAGGCTACTTTTTTAAAGTCCCCCAAAAAAATCCACCCTGAGTCTAAGCTAAACTCTATTATATTATGAAATAAGAAAATTGTGTCTGTATATTAAAGATTTATCAAAAATCAGGTTATTGTAGGATAATTCAAATGCAATGTTCAACTACCCAATAGTTCTCTAGAACGCTTTTCTAAGTTTTATCCATGCGTTAATGTTCGTGAAAATTGTGCTAGATATTTGCGGGTAGTTGTGATTACCGACTCGTGTCATCATCGCTCGGATATAAAAGTGAGTGGGCGTAGCGACTAAAGATCATTCTCACTTCGACATTGGTCCCGTGCGCACGTCGTAGCATGTCGTGCGCATGAGTGTCCTTTGATATAATTTGTCAACCTATGTTCGGCTGTTAGGTGTAAGAATATCATAAAATCTCTTCGAAGCCTCAACGCGTTGGCGACGCTCCTGATGTTGCAAACGTTTATAGGCGACAGTACTCATCACTCTTCATGAGGTAAGACCTCTATAGATGATAAGAAAATAATGACATGATCAGGTCTCAAGACTTAACAGAGTCACCACGTGTCCAAAATTTGATGAAATTATAATAAATTACTTTCATACAAGAATAGAAAATTAATGAAAACGGCTAGGCTCGTAAATTCTAGACCTAAATTAAATGAAAGCCTTGAATCGCGTGTGCCCTCGCCCTAAGACCTGACCTGACCGGGCATCCGAGATTTAGTCGGGCTCGCGCCGCCGCCGCCGGCGGGTGTTTTCTCTAACACCATCTTCCATCCTTGTCCCCCATATATAAACCATCATACGTGCGAATGAGAGGTATGTTGTTCTATAGTGTTTTTGAAAAAAGAATTGGTGATCAAAACTGAGGTGAGATGCCTTGTTCTTAATCAGCTGACTCTTTGTATGAAATTGGGTTACAGTAATAATATTAATGTATATGATTAAAGCTAACAAGCGTTTGTCTTCCTATGTAAGTAATCAAATAAGCTAGTGTCTTCGTACAACTGGATTATTTTACCATATTTAAGCCATATGCAATGGATTAATAGCATTACTTAAAACGTCGTAATGTTGACAAAAATATAGGTATTTATTGCATTCAATTACATTGTCATGAGTCTCATAACTGAAGCGAGTCTGCAAGCACCTTATCCTTAGATTTTTTAAATAATATACTTACTTGCTAAAATGACACGTGAAGATATTATCTCCATCTGGTTTTTATTCATAAATCTGGTATAGCATCCAAAGATACCTGGTTAGAGGTGCTTGTAGAATCACATCCCAGTGGCCGCCAGTGCAAGCAACTTGTGTTGTCTATCACCTCTAAAGTGAAACTAAAATAATAGTGTATTAACAAGTGTTTAAGACATTTAATTTCATTTATAAAAGTAGCTTCTGCCCACGACATCGTCCGCGTGGAATAGTTTAAAAAAGAAGTGAGCTAAAGAACCGCCCTATTTTGATACATTCTTCATTGCTGCTCCGTTCCTATTGGTCTTAGTGTGATGATATATAGCCTTCCTAGATAAATGGGCTAACTAACAGTGAAAGAATTTTTCAAATCAGACAAGTAGTTCCTGAGATTAGCGCGTGCAAAACTAAATAAAACTTTAATTTCTTGCACTAAGCTAATTTTGTATATCATATAGCATAATTAAAATTCAAACACACAGTCCATAAATGTCCCACTGCTGGGCTCGGGCCTGCCGTTATAGGGGAACGGACAGTATACCCGCCACGCTTGTCCAGCAAGTAGTAGAGTACTTGCCCGTCTAGATGGCTGCCACCCTTAGTCTAGACTAGTCTAGAGTATGCCGCCATAACAATCTTGAGTTGTGTTCCGGCATTGGTGGCTAAGTACTAGTTACCGTTAAGAGGAAGAGAGTATTTATTTGTAACACCTTTTGGTGTTGCAAATGTCCATAGGCGATGGTAACTGCTTTCCATGAGGTGGGCCTCCTGCTTGTCTGCTGAACTCATGCAATAAAAAAAGTAGCTTTAACTTTTTTTATAACCTTATGCGTGCAGAAACGGAGAAAGCATACAATTTCCTGCAGCCGGGCAGCCTGTCGTAAGAGGCGACAAAACAACTCGCAACAGGTAGGGCATTTGCCCGACTGGATGGCTACCACCCCTGCTTTAAAGTATGTAGCCATAACAACCTTGAGTTGAGTTCCGGCATTGGTGAGCAGGTTCCAGTCTCCCTTAAGAGAGCAGCAGCGCATTTATAGCACTTTGGTATTGCAAATGTCCATAGGCGATGGTAACCGCTTTCCATCAAGTGGGCCGTCTGCCTGTCTACTGCACTCCTGCAATAAAAAAACCTATTGTACGTATGGTTACTATGGTGAAGGGAAACGTAATGAAATGTGGACATCGAGATAACCGATGTGTCAAACCTGCCAATCCGTCTTGGACAAGCGTGGAAGTATACCGTCAGTTCCCCTATAAAAGTGGGAGACCTGAACCCAGCAGTGGGACGTTTATAGGCTGTTAATATAAATAATCTTCCTATTAATTATGTAAGCAATGAGGACACTCAAACCAGTTTAATACAATGGTTACCAACGAATTTACAATTTAACGCTCTAACATAATCCTCCATGTTTATAATCGGAATAATTCGCTTGGAATATTTGATTTGGGTAGAATTTAATCAACTGTATTTGTTAATTTAGTAATGTGTTAGGATTTCATCTACGGTTACTCTCGAAAGCTTCTTTTGCTTTAATAAAAAATGTTGTGTGAGAGATAAAATATCTGTTATATATAAAAACAAACGGACATACCCACAGATTGGTAGGACGACAGTTGGACAGATGGGCAGTCGGACAGATGGGCAGTCGGGTAGATGGGCAGTCGGAAAGTCGCAGTTAGAGCGAGTTCACATCAGGTCGGATCGACAGTTTTATCATAACTACAAAGGTGTGGGAAGGATATTGGCATATATATTTCAACTGGCTGTGCCTGCGACGTCATCCTCGTGGATTTTTTTTAACCCTCATGATTTTGAAACATTCTTCATTGGTGTTCTGCTCCTATTGGTCTTAGCGTGATAATATATAATCTATAGCCTTTCTTGACAAATGGGCTATCTAACACAGAAAGATTTTTTCAAATCAGTAGTTCCTGAGATTAGCGCTTTCAAGCAAACAAACTCTTCAGCTTTACATATTAGTATAAGATGTATAAAAACAAACGGACATACCCACAGACTGGTAGAACGACAGTTGGACAGATGGGCAGTCGGACAGATGGGCAGTCGGACAGATGAACAGTCGGACAGATGGACAGTCGGGCAGATGGGCAGTCCGATAGATGAAAAGTCGGACAGATGGACAGTTTCGGAAGGATATTGGCATATATATTTTAATGGCACTGTTCATGTTGGGGTACCCAAAAAAGTAGCCTAAGTTACTTCTTATAACATCAGCTATCTGCCAATGAAAGCCCTTTCAATATTAGTGCAGCCGTTTCAGAGGTTACCCAAAACAGATAGAAAAAAAATGTTTTGAAATAAGTACAGTATATACTTTCATATGCAATTAGTAAAAAGCTGTTATTTTGACATTACAAACAGAAAATTCAAGTTAATTTATCTGTATAGACTTTTTTTATTGCGAAGGTGGCAAACAGGCCAGCGCATGGAAGGTGGTTGTCCAGTTTCTAACTAAATGCGTTAATGACGAGTTTGATTTGCATGAGATGATGAGACTAGATGGCGCCACCATCGAATTGCATCACGATATGGTCCGCAATCATATACATATTTTGTTAATTAATTATTTGTTCAATTTGTTAATGGTTATTATTTACTCTATGGGAGCCTAATCTAATTTCCCACCGTTCCGCAACATGCTGTAGCTTGAAGAAAAGAAGCGGCGCAAGAAACTCTTCAGGAAATATGCTTAGTCCAAATTTTATATAATATTAAAATGGGTGAAAGAAAAGTTGGTTTGTGTTCCGGTGTACGCAGAAAGAGCTTACAGTGTCTTGAGGTTGAGAAAATATTGCCTATTGTAATATCTAACTTTATATGTGAATCAAGTTGCATGTTTGATCTCACACGAGAAAACCCGAGTGATTTACCCAGTGTTGCGCATAAGCCTTTTGACGCGTAAAATCGGGAACGCAAAGCGAGGCTTGAAACGTAATAAATTGATGACATTGTTTGTTGGACTTTTGGCAATTTTCCAAATGAAATGTGCTCAACGGACAGGCGTACAATGTGTGTTTTACATATATATTTGTATTATATTGATTGCGAGGCAAACGAGGTTTGACAATTGAAAGCAAATAAGTTGATTGTATAGCATCTGCCAACGAAACTTCGTTCGCGTTGCATAACATCGACGTAATTGTTAGTGAACGCAGCGCCATCTGTTTGGCTATATTAGTCTATCTCACGGAAACGACGTTATGTATGAAGATGACAAATATTCTAAGCTAGCTCTGTGTTAAAATTAATTTAAATCCGTTCAAAAGTTTTCACAAAATTTCAAAAATTCCAAAAATTCAGTTTTCTAAATCTGCTGATTTTTTTTAAATTTTTTAACGCATTGTACAACCTCTAACCTTCTACAGATTTACTACATTACTAGCTGTGCCCGTAACGTCAGCCATGTGGAATTTGTTTTCAAAGCCCCCCCGACTTTGAAACATTATTCATTGGTGCTTCGCTCCTATTGGTTTCAGCGTGATGATATATAGCCTACCTCGATAAATCTATCTAACACTGAAATAGTTTTTCAAATCAGACCAGTAGTCCCTGAGATTAGCGCGTTCAATCAAACAAACAAACTCTTCTGCGTTATATATTAAAATAAGATAACTTAATTTCGCTTATTAACTAATTGAATTTTGTCTCAAAATTTTTTAATAATCCCTTGCGCTATTTTTTCTTTTTACTGAGATAAATTGATTCTATGTTCATTTTTGTTTAAATAATCCAATAATTTTAATTTTTCCCTGTAAAATAGTTAGCAACTTTACTCGAATTAGAATTATTTTTTGTGACTAAATTTTAACGTAAAACTGTAAGAAGAGAGATTAAAATCATAATTGTTATCTTAATGGTTTATGTAATTTCCGAATAATTGTATATTTTTTAATTAACTATTTGAGGTAATTATTTTTTAGTAGAAACATGATTGATACATCGCTTCTTTGCTTCAATAACGTGGTATCTTGAAAAACCCAAATTTACAGTACGCCACTTTTAAAATTTCAAAAAAGATTTTACCCAAACATATTTTACACTTTTTTGTATATTTTTTACAATTAAATTTAGCGTCAATTTACTAAGCTTTTTGAAATATATGAAAAAGTTGTGATAATATGATAAATTTAGCAAAATATAGTGAGTGAGGGAAATAAGTGAGTATTGGGATACGTCACGTTATTGAAGCAAAGAAGCGACATGTATTAATTTTATTTTTTATACTTAAGAATATTAATTATTGTATGTTTCCCAAACAAATTAAATAAATAAACCATGATTTTGTTATATAAAGTAAGGTAAGTACATGTATTTTACATTTACTAAAATCCGTCATAGTGGCTACGGTAGGCCGTAGCATCTGAGCGTAGCGCTACGGCGTAGTCCTGCTACGCTTTCATTACGGAATTAAGTTGGAAAAGATCTTATCAGAAGCGGGTCGGGTTTTAAATTATCTTATTCACGAAACACAAAGATATATTTTATCTTTGGTCAAATTTATTAGGAAGTTAACATTAATACGCGACTTGGTGTAGAATTATTCTGAAATTGTTTTTTATTTCTACGAGAAACCATCAGATTAAACGACTTACTACTTTAAATGATTAAATATTTTAGTTGATTTACATAGTTATTGAAATTATGTTGTTATTGGAAATACTTAAGGGGTCAGAAGTCATGGTCATGGTGTTCACATAATTCCAAAAGGTTGGAATTATATTTTGACGTGGAAACCTATTATTTAAGAGGTTTTTCGCCTAATACGCACATTATTGTAATTTTATTCGTGCAGGAATTCAAATTCAAGTTTGTATCACTCTTCAGGTGATCAGAGGGCTGGTGCCTACCTCGGCCAACGGATCAGTATGGCGATCCAGCGAGGAAACGTAGCCAGCCTTCTGGGCACTTTACCCATAGAAGACGGTGATCTGGGCTCAGTATTCTACTTATAGTCTTCAGGGTAGAATTCAATACAAATAAGTTAAGTTTTCTTACATTATATTCAATAGTATGTAATTTTATAATTGTGTTAATAAATAGTTTTTATTCAAAATGAGTTCCACTGGAGACCACTTTTTGAAAGTTATAATACATATAGGTTAAAATGTTATTTTATTTCCTAGTCTATGTACACCGCTTCGCCACGTGTTATTGCTGTCAAGGAGAAGAAGCGGCAAGAAACTCCCCAGCAACACGTACAGCTGAAAAAAAAATTTCTTTACATTTATTTTATCCTATTTATATCTCAAGTTCTTTTTTTTAATAAGTTTTATACAGAAGTATGTTACAGAATTCCTTTTGAATAATCCATTAATTATTCAATAGTTTTAGTTAATTAGTTATAGCAAACAGTGCATATTCAATAAGACAGAGACAATAAAAGGATAGAAAAAAATTATTATAGTTATAAAATACATAAATAAAAGAAGTTAAAATATAATATATTTACCTTCCAAAATCGTAAGTATGAACCTTTATAAAGTAACTAGCTGTCCCGGCAGACGTCGTCCTGCCCGGTAAAAAATAGGGGTTGTTCGTAGAAGGCTGAAAATTGAGGATTTTATGTATTTTTGTATGTTGTATCATAAAAAAATAGAAATTAAAAATTTTGTCTAAAAAATAAATAAAAAATTTAGGGGTGGACTACCCCTAACATTTAGGGGGATGAAAAATAGATGTTGGCCGATTCTCATAGATACCGGATAAGCACAAAAAATTTCATCAAAATCGGTCAAGCCGTTTCGGAGGAGTATGGCAACGAAAACTGTGACACGAGAATTTTATATAAAGTAATACTTGCAACAACTTAGAAGGGTTTGTTTTTGTTAATAAAAGAACAGCAACTGGTTGGTCACTATACTTATATATATATTTCGTACACTGTTTCGACACCCAGGACAGACATTTTTAGAAAACTTTAAATATTTTACAGTATAAGAAACTTAGCAAATTGGTACAATCGAAAGCGGATTGAAGTCATTAATAAACTATTTTAACTAAAAAGATTATGAATTACAAAATATTATTATAATAATATCTTTTGAATATTTAAGATAATATTGTATATATTATCTTATATCTTATACTAATATGTAAAGCTGAAGAGTTTTTTTGTTTGAACGCGCTCATCTCAGGATTATTGGTCCGATTTGAAAAATTCTTTCAGTGTTAGATAGCCCATTTATTGAGCAAGGTACCATATATATCAAGACTATATATCATCACGCAAAGACCACGTAGGACCATGGCAAAATTCCACGTGGACGACGTATCAGGCACAGCTAGTTATTACATAAAATTATATTTTAAAATTTACGTGTAATAAAATAAATCAAACACAGTAAACAATCTATCACGTCTGCCAACATGAAAATAAAATGTAGTGAATCCATCAATACCATCTATGTACAATTGAGAGATTTTAAATTATAATCTACAAAATTTTGTAGATATTATAATTTAAAATCTCTATTATGATGTGGTAATTACCACATCATATTACAGATAAATATTCATGTATATAATTATGGTAAATTATAGAAAATTACTCCGTACAAGACAGGCACTAATCACAGAATAAAATTAAGGAAATAGCGGATTGTATCGTTTAGAAACACGAGGGTACATTACAAAATTAATTATGAACCTTAAAAGGGACATGACAAGAACAACCATACAAGAAACCAAATGTATCAATAAATTCAAAATCGATTTTTTTCATCGTTTTAATTTTGATCTAACTTCGATAGAAATCTACACCAGCGAAACCGCAATAACAGCTGTAATTATTAATTTTATAGGATTTTCTGGAAGTTATAATTGAAAATCGAATTGTAGGTATTTAAGTTTCCGATGGTCCTTCGTGGGTTTCGCAATCAACGGTATCGAATTCCGTTGATAGCTAAACTTAGACACTTCTACATATTATAATAGGTGTCTATTAACATTTCGCAGTAGAGAACATTTTGACGCGGTAGTACCATGCTGGCACCATTACATTCATTACTCCACTATCAGTTAGTCGATTTGATAGAGACCAAGTTTACCTCAACGAAATTATTAATAACTAACTGACCCGCTAAATTTCGTATCGCCTATTTTTTGAATTCCTAAAAGACGGAGGATTCTAGAACCCGTTATCAGCGCCACCTACCTGTTCTAATTGCGAATATAAACCATCAGGGAACCCACTCAAACACACGAAAACAAAATCATCAAAATAGCTCCTGTTGATTAGGAGGATTCTAGAATCAGATCTCAGCGCCACCTACCAGTTCCAACGGGATAAAAAGTATCCTATGTCCGTCTCCTGATTCTAAGCTACCTCCACACCAATTTTCAGCGAAATCGGTACAGCCGTCCTCGAGTTATAAATAGTGTAACTAACACGACTTTCTTTTATATATATAGATAGATTTACTCCTGAAGTAAGTAAGCACTTGTCAGAAATACAATGCATTATTTACTAATGTAGATCCTTTCATAGATAATTTATATCATTTTAAAACCCAAATAAAAAAATGATATAATTTCGACTAATCACGTACACATTTTAAAATAATGCAATGACTTACATTTTTATAATAATGCAGTGACTTACAATTTTTAAAATGATCCAATGACTTACACTTTTTAGTATAATGCATTGTGACTTACAATTTTTTTTATATATTTTGTTAGTAATTATTATGGTGACATTTTTTTCAATATTGACCTCATTTAAATAGACATTTTATTAAATTTTCATATTCTTGTTTTTTGTGATTGTTTGAAACAATTTTGTTGAAACAATGTTTTAGTGGAAACTTGACTGATATATGTATAAATATTGTGTTTTGTATTTAAGAATATTAGTTATTGTATGTTTTCCAAACAAATTAAATCAATAAATTACCTTGTGTATAATAGTTCGCAAACACAGAACATCGCCGTGAGACGGGTAGCCTTGGGCTAATGTTTTTTATCGGTAAATCGTTAAATCGGTAAAGGTTGTAACCCCTCCTTCTAACTTTTAATTAATTCTGACGATAGGTTTAAATGAAAATCAGTTACTGATTTTTAAGATAAGGGTTTTTAATAGTTTTAAGTTCGTTTGTCACCTGCACAGAATCATCATAATTCGTTAATACCACACAGTTATCTTCTTTTTCATTATTAAATTCTAGATCACAAGAGGTCTGTATACAGCACAGTAAAAACAAAAAACAGCACTTAAAAAAGTTCACTGACCTTATACCGTCGAGACTGTATAACCCAGACAATTTCCAAAACCCTGTTTTTCCTTTTCCATCCCAATTTCGTCGCGTATTTTTCCTAGCCTACGACAAATTTATATTTGCCACCTAACTAGTCTTTATTGCCATTCAATAAAGTTACATTTTGTTCAATTCATAAAACGTTTACAGTGGTTAGTCTCTAGTGAGTTCCGCTTGAATTATGCATGCAGAAGCAAGTTTGTTTAATAATTAAAGAAGAGCTATTCAAAGAGGTTTATAGGCCTAATTATTCGGGGCCGTACTGTGATATTCACGGGCTGTTGTTAGTATATTGTTGTTTCTATAGCATATTGTTACGTGCGAGCGGAGGTACACACTTAAGGGTTGGAAGGAACCACAAGGTTTTTAACTAAATGTTTTATTGACTTAGGTACGTGATTCCTCTCCGCAAGATTGCCTATACACGGACAACTAACGAAGCACTGAACCGAAGATAAAATATCTCACACAATACCGTCGCCGATTTTGCATAGACCACCTCCTGCTACTGCAGTACCTTCGAAATTACCACGTGTCTGAATCTCCTCGTAAACTACGCTACACTGCTCTTTCACTGAACTTCCCACTAAACTGTCACTGTTTTCCACAAACTTCTCTTCCAGTTCTTTAGCATCGCACTTGTCGCTTCGCTGTCTTGAAGTGAAATCTCCGGTAGGCACGCATTACGTTGCTTGTAAACCCGAAATAATCTTCTGGAACCCATAATTGCGAGCTTCTTCTTTTATTTATTGTCTATTCCTTTCTAAAATGTATCTGCACTTGTCTTTTTCTTCCAGAATCTTGTACATTTTTCTGAAACTTCTTAAACCAGCTAGATCGTTCCACAATCACACGCCACAGTGTTATGAATTTGAAAATCAAAGCAAATACTTATTGTAATAGAAACATATAATTATATTATTTCTATGGGTGCAATTATTATTAGCAGTTAGCATTGATTTTCTATGTTGTGTGATATTGAAACATCAGTTATGAAAAAATTAAAAATAACTAAATTACCAATTTGGTGGTAGTTTCATAAATAGCTAAACTACACATATTTAGAAAAAAACACTCAACTAATAATACATTCTAAATAACTACATATCAACCTTACAAAACTTGTATACAATTTATCATGAGAAGTATAATGACAGTGAATTTAAATAAGATCTTATACTAATATATAAAGCTGAAGAGTTTGTTTGTATTTTTGTTTGCTTGAATGCGCTAATCTCAGGAACTACTGGTCTGACTTGAAAAATTAGATAGCCCATTTATCGAGGAAGGGTATAGGCTATATCATCATGCTAAGACCAAAAGGAGCGGAGCACCAATGAAGAATGTTTCGAAATTGGGAGGTTTTGAAAACAAATTCCACGCGGACGACGTCGCGAGCACAGCTAGTATTATATACATGAATAAGTTCAATTACATAATTTACTACCCCAGGAATTGAATGCGAAACCTCTATGTGCCAGGTAGGCCAGTATAACCTTAATCCACTTAACAACAAAGCCTGTCCATTAGAAGCAACGTTGGTGCGTGATTGCAGAAGGTAGTCGTTAGAAACGCACAAATATCTCTTAATTCAGAGATTCCTTTATTATCTCGAGTGGGAATTTCTCTTCCTTGTAACGCACTTATCTGTTAAAGGCTTACCATACACCATGTAATTTAAATATTATACTATTTATCAAATAACAGTGGTAGGCATGTACATGTTTACTACTAAGAAGACTTCGTTCGCATTACTATATGACAACATGTTTGGTAGTCAACTGGAATGGCTGCACTGAAAAAAATGACTGAATGACTGTCTGTTGTGGCTGTCTTTGTCTAAATCTCGGAAAGCTCGGTCTGTATCGAGTTTAATTTCAACCAGTTTACCATTTTCAGGTGATGCTCTCAGATAGATATTAAAAACTAGTTAAGTTACATTCTGGAATCTGCTGGCCCGTAATCGCTCCTGTAGGGGTTAGATAGGTATAGAGGCCAAGGGCCCTGAATAAAATGCTGAATGCCGTAAAAGAGTGTAGATATGTCGTCATTGTTTACGATTCAAAAATTAGCAGATCAAAACGGTGTTCACGGTTGGTCCGTCGCCAACTTGCCTTTGTCAGACTTGGTATGATGATTTGAAGGTAGATATAGGATAGCACTCACGAGGAGGATTTTAGGCTTCTATAAAGGTGTCTGTTTGTAATGTCAGAATAAAATATGAAAAAATCAGGGTTATAATTCGGATCAGCAGATTCCGAAAATACATTTTTTTGCATTTTTGTCTGTCTGTCTGGATGTTCCAGCTACTCTCGGAAACAGATGAACAATTTGCTAATGTTACAAGGAGTAACTTAGGGTACTTTTTCTTTAGGGTTCCGTGAAAAAAAATCCATGCGGACAAAGTCGTCGGCACCGCTAGGTGTAATATAAATTATCAAGTTTCACATTTAGCGATTTGTATTTTTTGATAGATCATTATAATAGAACATTAAACGACATTTATTTATTTGGAAACATACAATAATTAATATTCTAAAATATAAAACATAAAATTAAGACATAATTATATCAATCAAGCTTCCAATAAAGAATAATTAATAATAATATAATAAAAATTAACTCAAACAATTAATTACAAAAAAAATACAATTATACGACAATTACACATAACGTTTTTTTAAACGAGGTCAATATTTAAAAAAATATCACCATAATAATTACTAATAAAATAGAGAAAAAAAAAGAAAAATATGAAAAAAGAAGTTTAATTCATTGCATTAATATAAAAGGTGTAAGTCATTAGATTTTTCTAAATTACAACATTTTTTAATTTGGGTATGTGACATGTATAAACTTTCTAATATGTATTTGTTCATCAAACAAATTCATCATCAGTCCTGTCCTTTTGTATGGCAGTGAAGCGTGGCCAGTACTTGAGCGACACAAGCAAGAACTGCGTGTCACGGAGATGAATATGCTGCGATGGATGTGTGAAGTGACGTGGAAAGACCGGGTCAGGAACTCCCGTATCCGCAGCAGTCTTCATGTCCGTGACATACCAGACAAACTGCAAGAGTGTCGCTTACGCTGGTGCGGCCACGATTTAGGCAGACCGGCTACTTACGTGGGGAACAGACGTCGTGAAGGATGACATGCGTGCCAATGGTCTCAAAACGGGGGATGCTGAAGACCGGGCGAAATGGAGTAGAAAAAGTAGGAAAGCGGACCCTGGGCGTCGGAGTAAACGCTCCGAACGCAACCGGGATTTAACGCTCGGATGATGATGATGATCAAACACGTTTCAGGATGAGTCTAGAAATAGGTTTGGGGAAATGCGGGCAGAAAAGTCATAGGCAAGTGTTATTATTAATATCACGTATTGAAAATATATATTTCAGGAATAAACCCAAAATCCAACCTTTTTGTTTATTATAAAAATGAACAAGGTTGTAAGATTTCTAGTTTTCATTAAGCTGGTAGCAAAAGTTGACGAATAATCTAAATTTCTTTTTCTTGTTTGTACAGCAAATCTACTTTAAAAACTTTGCGAATTCGCCCAGGACACAGTGAACGCGAGCGTGCAAATCTAAATCATCCCTAACTAATTTCTCCGGCGCGAGACATCGTCTCTAAACTGGGTATATAAATCCTCAAGTCGTAAAACAAGCGAGAAGTAAAATTAAGACGAGTCACAGTTATCCGTCAGGCGGCGTCACGGTTGAGATGGGAGCGGTATAACAAAGGTTATAGCTCAAAACTACGCGCAGATTGTTATCGTAGAATTTCATGTTATGGAAGAGCCTAGCATCAATTAAACAGTATTCCTATAATAACATTAGTTTTTGAAGTGAAAATTTTTTAGCTACAGTAATGAATTATTTTGATGGATACGAAAAAGCCATGTCATGAATTTAATAATTTAAACTATTAATAATTCAAATTTTAAAATTGTATACTTTTTATCTGTATTTTTAGTGGAAACTTGCTTTTAACCTTGTGTGACTACACAAGGTTTTCGGTTCAGTGTCTGACGGACTCGTCAGGCACCAAAATCTCAACCTGTGAATTTTGGTTAACTTCGGCTACTATCGGTTGCAGTAGATTACAGAATACAAAAAGGCTGTAAGGGACATGGATAATATTAGATGTTGGAATAAGAGGACATCAGATTATAAGAATTCCTATTGTAAAACCATTATATAATTATTTAAAGTATATTGATACGTAGTATATAAGAATCTTGTAATGTTAACACTATTATTATTTATAATCCAGTATAATAAGAATGTGTTAGAATAGTGTAAATTGTGTAGTGACAAATAGTGCAGTGTTTTGCCTATGACCATAAACCCTTGTCGGAGACACCAGTGATGACTACAAAAAAATGTGAAAATTTTTTTTAGACTTAAATTACTGATCATTAAGGTACTGCGTTGAATTGGCCTCATTCGTCAAATGGAGGGCATCGCTTGAAACTTTCATATTTTGTTAGTAGACAGTGATTTATTGCTTTTATGGACAACAATACAATTTAGATAAGCTGTTTATATAATAAGCATTCATCGTTGTTTATTATTTAAACGGCAGAGATAGAAAAAAATCAGAGTTACCTTTTTAGTCAATTATTATTTTCATGATATTTACGAAATTGAAATAGAACTAATTACGACTTTCAAAGTATGATTTGATTTTTTTAAAGCCTTAAATGAAATTTTAATTCATATTTTCTACAAATGATTTTTTTTAACACAAACAAAACGCACCGATTGTTATGTTTTACTTGGCACCACTTTAATGACGTTGTAGAAAAAAGGCGGTTATAGTTGCGCAAGCACTTGAATAGATTTAGAAATAATATGCGCTAGCGCTTGTAGAAATTGTAGTAATGGCAGGCGTATACAAGGTAACTATCTCGCTCTTCGGTGTTGACGCTCGTCAACAAGGCTTGTTCTCGAATGCCCTGCGACCCACTCTTCAGATTCTGACTTCATAATCATGGGCACAACTTGGGTCTATACAAGAGTATGAAAGTAGAAAGTGTCTTAAGAAAGAATAACAAAAAATGAAAATCGGTTCACAATAGACGGAAAATCGCATTACATGTATAAAAAATTAAGCGCCTGTAGAAAATACACTTACACGCGTAAATAAGGTTTTGTGGCACCGTTACGTAACGCGTTACGGCGCCAGTTTGTTTGGCTTCCCTTTCTTTCACGTTAGATTAGTTTAAGTTATCACTTCTGTCGGGCGTCCCGAGGCTCACGCCCTAATTTTTTTTCTAAAGAATTTAGGCGCACTGCGTTCTATAGTAAATAATGGTTACTCTCTATTTCCCGGGAATCCATTCTCCAAATTTTGACTTAGTGATCATGGCGCCACCTAGGAAGTATAGACTTACGAGTAAAGAAAATATAAAAATCAGTTTAGAATTGACAAAGATATCGTGTTACAAAAAAGTCAATTGTCGTAAATTTCTCTAATTCCTTAGGATCTACTTATCAGATCCTGGCAAAGTGACAATGGGACCAATCCGAGCATATAACCTTTCGATATAAAAAATGTCACTTCAAAAATTGAAAATAGGTTTACCATTGACGAATTAAGAACCGCCACCATTTTGAAGACGGCTAACAAGGACTGGTGGAGCCACCTATGATTTCAGAATGTGCTAAGAGTAACAGTTTTAATGGCTGGTTGTCATTACATTAGTAATCTTTTCTAAAATAATTTTTATCTTGAACTGATTGTTATATTTTCTACACTACGAACAGTTTCAATTATGACAAAGAAAAGAAAAATTATTTTCGTAACCTCATAGGCGGGTTACTTGATTGTATTTTCCTTATTGTTTTATCTGTAATCCATAATAAATTAACTTCCTATATTCTCACATCCAATAAACATGGAGGAAGGATAAGTATATTGATTTATAAGAGCCTTGGTTGTGTTTGTTCTTTCCATGTCATTTATTATTAGCCGTTTGACAGGAAAATCGTAAATGTTGTTCTGAAAATCCATAAGTGTACTATCTATATGTAACATCGAAGTTTTGTTTGACTTCTGGTGAAAGGAAGAAAATAATTGTATCCAGGACAAACAGGTATAAACTAATTATTTTTACACCATAATTAAATTTGAAATAAACAAACTTGTCCTAAAAGGGGCATCAGTTTCAGCCTAATGCTGGTTTGTTAAAGCCAGTGCTGATCTTCCGTCACTAAGGTATTGTCACGGTAGACATTACATCATTGCAAAGCATGCAAGTCGAATCTTAAATAATATATATACAAACATACATTCATAGTATACACAAGAAATAAGAAAAATGACAATCAGAAAGACCAACAAAAGTGGATTCACACCTGCATACTATAAAAGCACACTTTATTACCTTTCCACATTTGGAGTTCTTTTGATAACTTTGTGTTTAAAATTTGTAGTTAGAAAAACAAGCCATTGTGTTTAGTATTTTTTATGATAATCATTAGCCAGGTGTGATTCGTGGGAATTATTGTTATACGGTCGAGTATTGTGTCGAGACATATTGTATTGGTGTATACTAAAGCAACCAATAAAGATATGGCAGTCAAGCGATAATCGCAATCGAGGAAAGACGTGTGTACATTCGATAAGCTATATAGTGACTGACTTTGCGCGTGTTATCGAATCGTGCGTTTGTACTGGTTGTGTCTAGTTATATTTGCACCTGTGTTATATGTGTATAGTCATAATACATTCTAAGTAATTCCAACGGCATTTTAATTCAAGTCCTGCAGCTTGTAACAATATATTAGTGTTATTAATACGAATATTTTAACAAACTGCCAGGTGGTAGGGCATTTGCCTGACTGGATAGCTACCACCCCTGGTCAAAAGTATGTCGCCATAACAACCTTGTGTTGTGTTCCGGCATTAGTGGCCAGGTTCCAGTCTCCCTTAAGAGGGTAGCAGCGCATTTGTAGCACCTTTGGTGTTGCATATGTCCATAGGCGATGGTAACCGCTTTCCATTAAGTGGGCCGTCTGCCTGTCTGCTGAACTCCCGCAATAAAAAATACATAAAAAAGGAACCGGCCATTAATAAAAAGACTTATTACTTAGTACAAGAACGTTAGGATAGTAACGGAATATATATTTGTTACAGATTTTGAACTCTGATATATGAGCAACAAGGACTATAATCAAGAGATGTAACTGCCAAGACTTCCACCATGTGCTCGTGGGTGGTGTCCGCTCTGATCATCCTCTTCGCAATGGGTAAGTACTCTGTCTTGAGGTATTCGACTACTAATTTATACTTTACCAATATATTTTGACAAACTTTATTATTATAAGATTTCATTTTACATTTTTCACATTGTGTTCTATATGGAATAACTCTTTTGTGGATCGAGTGGATTACAGTTTGTTTTTGTTAATTATTTGACTTTCAACTTTCAATTACTACTAGCGCCCTCTCCCCCCGGCACCCACTCAAACACAAAAGCAAAATCACCAAAATCGGTCCAGGTGATTAGGAGGATTTTAGAACCCGATCTCAGCGCCACCTACCGGTTCCAACGGGATAAAAAGTATCCGATATCCGTCTCCTGCTTCTAAGCTATCTCCTCGCCAATTTTCAGCCAAATCGGTACAGCCATTCTTGAGTTATAAATAGTGTAACTAACACGACTTTCATTTATATAATATACGAGATTTGTATGCCTGAAAGGCCAAATACATAATATCATTTGATTTGATTCCTAGTATGCTTAATTTCGGAAACAATTTTTCTCCGTTACTTACTATGGTCTGAGTGTCTGAGATAGGCCTCCGAGTAGACCATTGTATATTGCCCATAACACAAACGTAACTCCCTTAATTTGGCGACATACAATATATATATATATATATATATATATATATATATATATATATATATATATATATATATATATCTGTGTTTAATTAATGTCGGATAATTAATTATGCGGGGAACAAATGTCTAGCCATGCCACCTCCGCCAAGTCCCAGTCGAAGGGTAAGGCCCAAGAAATGCGGCCTTGACGTTGTGAAGGAAGACATACCACAATAGTCTCAACACGGGGGATGCTGAAGACCGCGCAAAGTGGAGTAGAATAATTAAAAATAAGAAAGCGGACCCTAGGCGTTGGAGAGAACGTTCCAAACGCAACCGGGATTTATCGCTCAGATGATGATGATGAATGTCTGTGTTTGGCTACAATATTCATAGAAACTACTTCAACCTACATTAGAGTAGAACTCTCTACTGTCGTATGTTTTTCCTGAAGAATACCATCTAGGCATCTTCAAGTCTCTCGTAAACAGGTATCTTCTAGGTAAGTCTGCTCCACTTTATACTGCATTTCCACCTGACATTAGGCGCAATGACAGTCAAACGCGAACCTTCTTTTTATTTTATTTTTATTGCAGGAGTTCAGCAGACAGACGGCCTACTTGATGGAAAGCGGTTACCATCGCCTATGGACATTTGAAACACCAAAGGTGCTACAAATGCGCTGCTGCTCTCTTAAGGGAGACTGGAATCTGATCACTAATGCCGGAACACAACTTAAAGTTGCTATGGCGATATGCTTTAGACCAGGGGTGGTAGGCATCCAGTCGGGCAAATGCTGTTCTTCACCTGGCTGTGGGTTGTTTTGTCGCCTCTTATGAAAGGCCGCCCCAACGATATTGTATTCCTTTTCCGTTAAAATTTGGATTTCGAGCCTCTAAATTTAAAAGTCAAAGTGAATAGGTAAATGGCAGAATAATAAAGCAAATAACTGCGTGAAACCAAACAAAAGACCCTCAATTACTTTTGATTAAGTAAATCCCTGTGTTTTATTAACAGAATCCTTTCACACATACATACACGCTCAATATGAATAGGACACCCTGTCCGGGCAGGGTGACACCAATTTACATGTTAATTGACAGGACAGCGATGAAAAATCACATCAAGTGTACACCCTTTGTGCGGCCGATGCTGAAATATTGGATTAATTCAGTAATTAGGGTCTTGCTATTATTAGCAGACTGCGATACATGAGAATAGGATCGTGTTCAACATTTTGTTGTTTAAGCTTTTTTTAATGCTAGGCTGGGAAACAGGCAAGCGTCCATAATATTGAAAAGTAGTTACCAGCCCCGGATCTTGATTTTCTTCGAGAGAGGACAAAAATGAAGAATGTTGTTTTTACCTTAAGGTCCATTTACATGGAGAGAGTTTCTTGTCTCGAAGATACGATTGTCTTGATTTTTCAAAATGTTGTATTAAAACTACCACATTAATATTACCATCTAGTCTGATAAGACTAAAAACTTCAACGGACAAGTGGAAAAACGAATGACAACGGATAAGTGGCAAAACGAATCGCAACTAGATTTTAAATTGAAGTTTTACGGGCAGATTGTTAATATACTTGTCCAATTTGAAAATCTTTTCATTGCAGTTTTTTTTACTTTTTTCATTGCAGACTTCAGCAGACAGGCAAACGGCCCACTTGATGGAAACCGGCTACCATCGCCTATAGACATTTGTAACACCAAAGTTGCTACAAATTCGCTGCTGCTCTCTTAAGGGAAACTGGTCACTGGTGCCGGAATACAACTCAAGATTGTTATGACGGGATACTATAGACAAGGGGTGGTAGCCATCCTGTTGGGCAAATGCTGTTCTTCACCTGGCTGTGGGTTTTATCATCTTTTACGACATGCCGCTCTGCCGCAGAAAGTTGTATTCATTCACCGTTCCTGCACGGATACAAAATAATGCAACACCCTTCTTAAAGAACCCTAAGGGTTGTGGTTATCCAGCACCGGGACTTGGTTAATCCACTCCAAGGGTTAATTATGTTCCCAGTTTTAGATTTGAAACGTTGAATAACATTTTAAATTTGCCAATGTACCCACGGGCGAAATGGCAGTCGTTTTATACGATGTGAATATTTCAAAATTTATTTTCATATAAAGAGTTATGTTTGGCAGTTGGGTTGAATTAATTAATTTTTGAATACATGTTGACCCGAGAATGGACGGACGGACTTTGTGCTTCAGTAAATTTGATAAGTGCGTAACTGTCGATTAACAAAAGGGTTTCATTGGGTGATAAACTTTTTCTTTCCGTCATATGACTACTGAACATAAAAAGGCATGTGGATAGATAGATAGTCAACACTATATTGTACACGAAGGATAGATAATCAAAAATAGAAAAAAAACAAAGGGTGGCTTTATGTCTAAAAAGCGATCTCTTCCAAGCAACCCTGGGCAGAGGTTGATAGATTTTTAATACTGACGGAAGTGCATTTTATGAATAATCATAAAATGCGGTAAGATAAAAACAGACAGTCAAGCGACGATTACGATGCTAGCAAGACGTGTGTAGTACATTCGATAAGCGATATAGTGATGAACTTTGCGCGTGTTATTGGATCGTGCAGTTGGTACTGGTTGTACCCAATTATATATGTACATGTTAGTACAGTTCTAATAAATTCTACAGTAATTCCAACGGCATTTTAATTCGAGTCCTGCGTAACTCGTAACTAATTTTTGAATTTTTGCTAAAAATACATAGATAAGTTAAATTGATTGTAATTTATTTATGAAAATAGATAAACAATTTTAAGATTTAAAGCAAATATTATCTAAAATTTTAATGAATTGCTGAAAAACTCATTGATTTGTGAAACTGTTCATTTTTAACCGTTTAATAACATAGAGACTATGCGGAGCGAAATTAATAAATTTGCATAAAAGGGTTGGACTAAATAACGAAAGTCCGGGTCTATTATCTTAAAACCCGCGGGAATATTATGAAACGAATTGCGTGAAATATTTGCATATTCGTAACTGGGATTGAAATTATTTGATATAGACCCTTTTATATCAGGGCCTTGATCCTAAAATTCATAGTTGCAAAACTATGCTCAGCGTTTGGATAAGGTTGTGTACACACAGGTCCAGTAAAGGCCAATGCCCATTCGTTGGGCAATCCGCCGCGTGGTGCTAACATAAAAAACCGATTGATTATCTGCTCCAATTTCATATCGCAATTTGCTTTTAAAATAAAATTTAAATTTATCCGTGCAGGAACGGAGAAAGAATACAATTTCCTGCGGCCCGGCGGCCTGTCGTAAGAGGCGACAAAACAACCCACAGCCAGGTGGTAGGGCATTTGCCCGACTGGATGGCTACCACCCCTGGTCTAGAGTATGTCGCCATAACAACCTTGTGTTGTGTTCCGGCATTAGTGACCAGGTTCCAGGCTCCCTAAAGAGAGCAGCAGCGCATTCGTAGCACCTTTGGTGTTGCAAATGTCCATAGGCGATGGTAACCGCTGTCCATCAAGTGGGCCGTCTGCCTGTCTGCTGATCTCCTGCAATAAAAAAAAAAAAAAAAAAAAAAAAAAATCACCTCATATCGTTAACTTCAAATCCATTTATTTTACATGTTTTTAAAAGATAATAATTATATTTACGTTTTTAGCCGGATTTCCAGAAATGTTGCTTTAGTTCGAAAGATATCCTCCACTAAATATAAGATGAGAGTTAACGGTGGGATATTTTTGTAATTTTGCCTTGTTTTGATTTCTTACGTTTCCATTTACTTATCTCTCCATTCATCTTTATATATTTATTTATCTATCCATCCCTGGGTTGAGGCGGCTCAGTACCAGCTGCTCCCACTTGACTCCTTACCGCACCGAGTGGTCCGGATTGTCGAAGATCCTGAACTTGCAGATAGTTTAGAGCCTTCAAGTCTCAGAGGAGACGTTGTTATGAGGAGCTATTTGATTTCATACCTACTTCGCCGTTTTATCACCACACTGCTCGCCGGCGACTGGGAGTTCATCCACACTTTTTGGACACCTGGAAGTTATCCCCTGCACGTGGCGCTCGCTCCTTTATGCCATACGTGAGCAAACTATAGAATGAGCTCTCTCCCTCGGTTTTCCCAGAGCACTACAATATGGGGCTCTTCAAAAAGGGCATAAACAAATACTTAAAGTCTCAGCCAGGTATAGGCTCCCTTAGTGTCATAGATGTCCAAGAGCGATGATAGCCACTTACCATCAAGTGGACCTGTTTGCCAGTTTACAAGCAAAAATAAAAAAAAACTATTTTTTCAACTTAGCTGTTTTCCTATTTATTAACATTTTTCCACCAAATTTATTATTCTAAATACTCTCAGTAATATAATTATATATTCGTATGACACTATTAAAACAAGTTTGTCAAAACATAATTTTAATTTACAATCCAAGAACATGTGCTACTTTTTTTTAAATTTATTTTCATTAAAAATAAAGTTACAAGATTATACATTCAGTTACTTTGCCACACTGCAGCGCAGTTTGTCGGCAGCGTTCTCGCGGATCGCATTACATTATTATACCTTATAACTTATAGTTTTTTAATGTAATTGTAATATATATTAATTTAATTAATGGATTAATCAATTTTATTATCACCGTTATCTAAAGTACATAATACACAAAATCCATTGTAAAATCGTTTATAACGTTTCCATTAATATCTTAATGATAGTACCATATCCCCCCGCGTACATGTATCATGCCTATCCATACATATGCATATACATGCATACATATATACACATATATGCACACATACAAACCAATCAATCGTACATATACGCAACGGGACATGGCACCGTCATCAAGTGCACAATGCTAAATACTAATTCTTATTATTTCTGAAGTATATAGTGCAATTTATATAAATGAATAGTAAATTCATTTACTAATTTAATATCATCATTATTGTAATTTTTAATGATTGACTATAAATGAAAAGGTAATGAATGATTTGTTAGTCGACGATACGTCGACGTAGGACCAACAAAACTCATTTGTTGATCCTACTTGGAGCTGTCTGTACGCACTGTTGGCAACATGAGCGCTTAAATTCTGAATATATTGTGTTTTTGTTCCTTCTGTTCGTAGTTTGCTTAATCAGTGATCGTCTTTACTTTTTCTCAGCATTTTGATTATTTAAAACAACTTGTAACGCCGGAAATTCAAGGGAGAATCAGCAACATATCGGATAAATCCTCGTTTCCTAGCGTATTTATCGCTTTATCTCTGTCTACATCTAATATATAAAATTCTCGTGTCACAGTTTTCGTTGCCATACTCCTCCGAAACGCTTGACCGATTTTGATGAAATTTTTTGTGCTTATCCGGTATCTATGAGAATCGGCCAACATCTATTTTTCATCCCCTAAATGTTAGGGGTAGTCCACCCCTAAATTTTTATTTTTTATTTTTTAGACAAAATTTTTAATTTCTATTTTTTTATGATACAACATACAAAAATACATACAAACCTATATTTTCAACGCTCTACGATCAACCCCAATTTTTTCGGGCAGGACGACGTCTGCCGGGACAGCTAATTTATAATAAAATTCTAAAATATTGAGACATAAAAAACTATGCTCTCTTCCAGAAGCAAAATCTATACTAAGTAAATGGTTAAAATCACTAATATGTCATATCACAGAGTGCCTAATGGTGTCATCATTTTAATAAAATGTAGTATTTTATATAATACTAGCGACCCGCCCCGGCTTCGCACGGGTGCAATGCTGATACAAAATTAAATACACTACAGAAAAACTTGTATTATACATATAAACCTTCCTCTTGAATCACTCTATCTATTGGAAAAAACCACATCAAAATTCGTTGGGTAGTTTTAAAGATTTAAGCGCACATAGGGATATAGGGACAGAAAAGGCGACTTTGTTTTATACTATGTAGTTTTATATAATATATGTAACTATACTATAATATACATGAGTGTGTGTATGTAGGTATATGTGTAATGTATTATACATGCATTTTATTATATGATCCCTTATGTATATGCATTTATGTATTTTTTAAACATCCAGGTGAAGTACATATACACCGAGGCCAATGGTCTCTGCCGAACGCATCTCAGTACCCACAACAGAGAATTTTATTTCCTAGTGTGGGTGCCATTGTTAACCGAATCACTTATGTTAATAATGATGCCAATAACCGCAGGGGGTTTTGTAGCGAAGCCGCAAGTGAGTAGCGACATCTCGTAACTGACTCCGGGGGCCAAGGCAAGGTCCCCCCGCCCCGTTGTTGCCTTAACCAGCGAGCATGGAGTGGAGATTGCAGGAGCTAAGACTCAAGCTCCAGGGGTGGAAGTGATAAATGGCATAACATCAGAAGTAGCTTCGGTGAACCTACAGCCCACCTCTCTACACACCTTAGCCACTCACGCCCATGTTGCCCCTGTCTTCTATGACATTTTTTGAGGCCCATGTACGGAGTGGCGAGTAATTTTTTTTTGTTCTCCGTACATTGCGACGGGCAGACGACATAATCCCTATATTCTTAGACCCCTAGCATCATTACAGTTCACCCCAATAGCCCGGTACTTTCTCTTCACATTTCCCACATAATTCTACACTGGCCGGGGCTTCTCCTTGGGTGTATTATTATATGATGTAGATAAGGATAATCGCCGGTCAGTGTCACGCCACATTTAGGTTAAATTTTTTAAGGGTCTCTAGGTGTTGGCCTCCACATCGTCCCAGACAGCCCTCCAAAAGTCCGGGGTACTTTTACGGGTCGTGGTCTTTAAAGACATACAATAATGTCAATAATACTACTAACAAAAACCTAAATATCAACACGATAACCACTCTCCACAACTAAAAAGGTTTATAACCGACTAAAAAAAGGGAGGTTCGCAATGTGTCGGGTTAATATTTTTTTGCTATTAGATTTTGTTGATGTCGTAGTAGCGTAATGGTTAGCGTACGCGTCCCTAACTCAAAGGGCGGGGGTTCGATTCTAGCAGGAACGAATGCACCATTTAGTCAGTTTTCTGATCTAATGTGCATATTGTCACAATTACGGTAAAGGAAAACATCGTAATGCAACCTGCACATCGAGATAGCCGATGTGTCAATCCTGCCAAGCCGCCTTGGACAAGCTTGGAGGGTATAGTGTCCGTGCCCCCTATAATGGGAGGCCCGAGCCCAGCAGTGGGACATTTATGGGCTGATATTATATTTATGTATTAGATTTTGGGTTCCGAAAGTATATAGCAGAAATTCTAATAAATTAACATTTTCCGTCTGATTTGAATAAATCAGATCCGATGACGGAAAAGAGATAGCGACTTCAGTTTAAAATTAACTTAAACAAAGTTAATCATCAAATACTACTTCACCAATTTGGTTCAAATCAGTTTGTATTCAATTTATTTTTGTTATTCGATAACCTTTCGCTTTTCCAGACTTTTCCGTAAAATAATTTAAAAATTAAAGAGAGCGACAGAAGTTTCTTTATTCAGTTCCAAAACATTTCACTTCAAAAAAGAGAAATAACATGGACAATCTTCAAAAATTAATTCTTTCGGACTTTTATTGTATACTACACAACTTTGATCTGCGGACCGAAATCGACCTTATTCCTATTGTTACAAGATACAATTTCCCAACACATCATTTTTCGTTTAACTTGCATGCTAAGGACATTAGCATATAAACAAGGAGCTGAGACAACTTTGTTTTTCCATCTCCGTCTAATGAAATGGTCGGGGGCTCATCATATTTTAATAATGTCACGTCGGGCTTGTTTCTTCGTAATTATGAGTGAAATACCAACACGTTAATTGCTCGTAAAGGTTTATGGTTTCATATTCAATATTTGGTGGCTTAAACGCTCTTTGAATGAAGAAAGTTAAGATTCTCTTACATCCGTTAATTTATTATATTCAAACACATATAAAAATTTCACCAAAATCCTAAAACTTGATTGCAGCATCACCTACTGGATCTCATTGTGAAACTAAACCATCCAGGGAACAACTCAAATTTCATCAACATTTTGGTACTCAATCGCAGCGCCACCGGGTTCAACTATTATTATTATGAAAATAAATCATCCAGGCATCCACTCAAATATACATAATATTAGCTCGAAATTTGTTCAGCGGTTTAGGAGTTCAGTGACATAAACACATATGGAATAATTAATTATATATGAATTAATTAATTAATAAGTTCAAAAGTAAAACTAATGATTAAAAATTCTGAACCTAAGTAAAACTTATTTTATCTTTATTATAACTTATTATATAATATAATAGTAATAATTCCGAACGTAACATTACGTCAAAATTCACAATAATAATAGCCCGGGGCTACAAAACGAGTATACTGACACAGAATCTCAACAGAAAGTCCACTCGAATTTAAACTAGGTACTTAAACAATTTGAAATTACACTAACAATACATAAAATAAAAATCTTATATTTCGTTCGTTTCGTTCGTTCGTAAGCGCGTAACTTGAGAACGACTTTACCGATTTTGATGAAATTTTGTGTGTGTGTTTGAGTGGGTCCCAGAATGCTTTAATCCACAATTGGAGCCGGTGGGTGGAGCTGAGATCGGATTCTAGAATCCTAATCACCGGGATCGATTTTGGAGATTTTATGTGTTTGAGTGGGTTCCAGGATGGTTTAGATTCGCAATTAGAACCGGTAGATGGCGCTAAGGTCGGGTTTTAGAATCCTCCTAATCCCTGGACCGATTATGGTGATTTTGTTTTTGTGTCATGAAACAAAGTCTTTTAGGAATTCAGAAAATATGAAGGTACGAAGTTCGCTCGGTCAGCTAGTTACGGATAAACTTTTTTCCATATTTTTTTTTTTTTTTTTTTTTTTTTAATTCGCGATAAATTATGATCCATGCATACTATACATTCTTGATAACTTCGCATGATACTTCATGTTTTTTTTTTTTTTTTTTTTTTTTTTTTTTTTTTTTTTTTTTTTTTTTTTTTTTTTATTTCATTTTATATCATCTATACACCCCTTCTTGCAAACTTGCGTTTATAATATTCATAGAGATATTATCAACGAAGAAACAATTTTTAGAATCATGTGTTCCTCGCGGCCCAATACAATTCTATCCTCGATTGTTTTTCTAGGCGTTCTACGAATTTATTTTAGATAATTATATTTTTTAATATATATGACGACTAAAAAAAATGTCCCTCAGTACATCGACACCATCAACACATTTATTATGTTATGGATAGACAAAATAAAAATTGCTTTTCACGTATTTGTACGACTGTATTTGTCACAGCATTTTATACCTAGTGGACCTACTGTTAGCTATTCTGTGGTTCGGAGTACTCACGCCAGCATGTTGGACTTACATACAGAATGAGCTGATTTCTTACTCGGTCCAATTCGGTGGCACATGGAGTGACGAAATCTGCAAATCAGTGGCACAATCTGCCAAATGTTTGCTTTTGTAAAATAAAAATATTTGGCAGATTTGCCTTTTAGGGTTCCTTAGGCATTTTGGTATAATAATAGACGACTATTGTTAGGGTATTTATCATTAACAAAGAATAATTCAAATTCAATAATTTAATTTTTACAAGTGAGATTCATATCTAGAATACGCCACCGACTTTGTCCACGCTTGACCTGAATTCCCGCGGGATTCCCGCGACACTAAGTACCGCAGTATTTATAAAAGAATTTAAGCTATGCTATCGTTTTATTGAAAACTGTGTCGGAATAATAATAAAACCATCAAAGTCATCTATAATTTCACGAAATCTTGTCTGATCTAGCTTAATCTATGTTTTATTCCCGGGAGCGGTTTGTAATTGTGTCCCGGGAATCCCGCGGAATTTCAAATTAACGGTGGACGAAGCTGGTCTCATATTCTACTATTACATAATTAGGGACTTAATAGTGTGAGTAAAATGACTAAAACTGCTTTTTAATTTCCAAATAGAAACACTTTCATAGGTACTATATCTATTTTTCCGGTAGAATTGAGATGTACTAAATGTCTGAAGACATTAACATCGTATGAACGCCGCCATATTTAAAGCTGAACAAAAACGACCATACCCATCGTGTAAAGAGATAAACCAAATGGCAGCGGTGGCCAATAAAAAATGTGTCTCCCCACCCCTCCTCTAGGCTTGGCTCTAGGGGCCCCCACTCCGCCCTTGGCCCTCGGCCCCTCGTCATTGTCGCCAAGTGATAAATGGCCTGTGGAACGTGCACTGCCAACTGACTTGTGTCTGAGTTTTTTCATGGGGAAGTATTTAAGACGCGACTTATTATACCTTCATAATAAAGTGAGTTGTAAGAAGAGGGAATTGTTCCGTAGTGGCCGCTGGAACTGTTTTTTTTTAAAGGAGGTGGAACTTCTGACTTTAATGTTCGTATCCTTAATAGAATAGAATAGAATAGAAAACACTTCATTATTTACCAAATAAAAATACTAACTTTAGAAACTGCACTATATGTCTATATGTATATGCGTTTCCTCTTACTGTCAGAGGTCAAAACATTACCTACATTTTGGAACTCCCTCAGAAAGTACTATCTAGCTTTAAATAAATATGTCTAATATATTAAATTACTATATATATATATATAATAAAAAAAAAAAAAAAAAATATAATATATATATATATATATATATATATATATATATATATATATATATATATATATATATATATATATATTACTATTACTATTATATTATGTATTAAATTGATAAATTCTATTGATAGTTTCATCATTGCATTGCATTAAATTGTACAGTCCTATCATTTTTCTGCTCCACCTTCATCAACAGATTAGTTGAAAATTCCTTTAAAGCTGGGTTGCCTGGAAGAGATCGCCTGTTGTTTTGCCAAGAAGTATTGTAATTATGCATTGTGTTTTATTTTGATGAGCAATAAAGTGTTATCTATCTAGCTATCTATCTATATGCCGAAGTTTACCGCTGACGTTGATATATATCAAAAACGCCAGTTGAATGCAGCGGCTGATACTGAACTACCGTTCTTCGAAGGATATCACCGTCTGTAATTATAAACAGACTGGGAGAGATTTTCAATACAAGCAAACGAGCACAAACACCTTTAATGATCGTGATTCTGTTATGCAAGCGTCGTCTGTTTGTCCTGGATCTGGTCCATCCTTTGCACACGCTCTACAAAACATTCGCTTGTCTACCTGTATCTGAGTATACTGTGCACTACCTATGTCTATGTAATTAAAAAAATTAAAACATTATATTTATAACTAGCTGTCCCGACAGACGTCGTCCTGCCGGAAAAGCTTCGATCGATATACTGACAGCAGCGCCACCTACCGGGTCCAATTGCGAACTAACTTAGAACCTTCTCTGGATCATGCACAACCACTTTGCTAAACATCATCATGATCAAATGTATAGTATACGATTCCATAAAGGACATTTAAACAAACATTCATTTTTATATATATGTAAGAAGATTTATTAGAAAACTTTTCAAAAACAGTTCCCTCCTTGAGTTTTTTCTGTTCCGCCACTGGTTGAATATTTAGCATAGTATATATATAGCAAATTATTTCAAACCAAACTTGTAATCTGTATGAGTATAAATTTATTTATTGTATTTGTATGGTGTATTTTATACATTCATAATGTTTTGGTTAAAATTCTTATAAGCAAATTCTATGAAATTATATTTTCAAAAATTTGGTAATGCGCCACGCGACTTATGCGCAATTTGAATGGTAGAAGTTATGATGTCATAACTTGCTACGCTCATACGAAGTTTAAGTGTAAAAAAGTACCTCAGATTTCACTGTCAACTACCTTATTTTTTTTGTAAATAATTTGTCATCTTCGGTTATCGTTAAAATATAATGGAGTACTAACAAAGAAACTCCCGCGAAAATTCACAATGACAAGCTGTCGTCGACTCATACAAGCGTCATGTATTTCCACCGCACGAAACATATTTCTTTTTTGACGACAGGAGTAAAAAATATATGGAGCTACCATCTTTTATATCTTGCCAGTTAGACACATCTTTACATTCCCTTGGGGTGTTTAATATTTTGATACTTGCTGATGTCATTCGAGTGGATGTTAGGAGATGTCAAGTTGGGGTCCACAGGGAACTCTTGTGATACGTGTACTGAACATAAGGTGAAAAATGAAATTTTCATTTTGTGTCAGATGATGATTATTCTTTATCTTCATATATACCTTTTTTATCGCAGGAGCTCAGAAGAGAGGCGGCCCATTGATAGAAGCGGTTACCATCGCCTATGGACATTTGCAACACTAAAGGTGCTACAAGTACGCTGCTGCTCTCTTAAGGGAGACTGAAACTGGTCACTAATGCCGGAACACAACTCAAGGTTGTTATGGCGACATACTTTAGACCAGGGGTGGTAGCCATCCAGTCGGGCAAATGCGCTACCACCTGGCAAAACCTACATGAACTCCTAAACTGCTGGACTGGTTTTGATATTTTTTGGTGTGTGTTTGAGTGGGTTCTTGGGTGATTAAGATCTACCATTGAATCCGGTAAATGACGCTGAAATTGGATTCCAGGAGTGTGTGTTTGGGTATGTCCGTGGATGGGTTAATTACACAATTGGATCTGGTAGGTGGCGCTGACGTCGGACACAAGATTTTTATAATTTTTTTGTATTATTTGGGTCAGTCGCTGGATGGTTTAGATTAACAAAACGCCTGATACGACAGGAAAACGTCTACCAGGCCTGAAAGTTTCAGATCATTTGATTGAGATTTACAATAGGCCTGATACGACAGGAAAACGTCTACCAGACTTAAAGGTTTCATATCATTTGATTTACAAAAGGCCTGATACGACAGCAAAACGTCTACCAGACTTAAAAGTTTCATATCATTTGATTTACAAAAGGCCTGATACGACAGGAAAACGTCTACCAGACTTCAAAGTTTCATATCATTTGATTTACAAAAGCCTGATACGACAGGAAAACGTCTACTAGGCTTAAAAGTTTCATATTATTTGATTTAGATTTACAAAAGGCCTGATACGACAGGAAAAACGTCTAACAGGCCTAAAATTTTCATATCATTTGATTTAGATTTACAATAGGCCTGATACGACAGGAAAACGTCTACCAGACTTAAAAGTTTCATATCATTTGATTTAGATTTACAATAGGCCTGATACGACAGGAAAACGTCTACCAGGCTTAAAAGTTTCATATTATTTGATTTAGATTTACAAAAGGCCTGATACGACAGAAAAACGTCTAACAGGCCTAAAAGTTTCATATCATTTGATTTACAAAAGGCCTGATATTACAGGAAAACGTCTACTAGGTCTAAAATTTTCAAATCATTTGATTTAGATTTACAATAGGCCTGATACGACAGGAAAACGTCTACCAGACTTAAAAGTTTCATATCATTTGATTTAGATTTACAATAGGCCTTATACGACAGGAAAACGTCTACCATACTTAAAAGTTTCATATCATTTGATTTAGATTTACAATAGGCCTGATACGACAGGAAAACGTCTACCAGGCTTAAAAGTTTCATATTATTTGATTTAGATTTACAAAAGGCCTGATACGACAGAAAAACGTCTAACAGGCCTAAAAGTTTCATATCATTTGATTTAGATTTACAAAAGGTCTGATCCGACAGGAAAGCGTCTACTTGGCCCACTAGTTTGGTATCATTACCGTTGATTATCGTGATTGATTATTTGGTACACCATGCAATAAATCGGTTATGAATTCAAAATGTAAGTTTCTGCTGGATATGTAAACGAAGTTACGCAAGCCGAGCCGCTTAGAAATCCTAGTATCATATAACTTGAATACCTAAGAGAATTTCCACAAGACAACAGACTTCTGGATAGTGAGAAAAGTTGGGAGCCTTTGGATATTTCTAAAGATAAAGTTTTACAAAGTTATCCTAACTTATTCAAGACTGTGAAACCCTCAAGGGCACAACAACATTTATTCTTTTGTTTGTTGACGAACAAACCGTTTGGCATACTAATTACCGCAATCAGAGAATTTAATGACGATTAATTTTAATGAAACCTTACTTTAAACTATGAAAGAGGAATTTAGAATGACAAGTGATCAGTAAGAGATTTAACATGTAACTCGGATTATAATAAAACGTTTTAGCTGTTTTAGGCGCGGTAATTTATTTGATTTTTGTTATTACGACGTTTCGGTCAACTTGAGTGGCCGTTATCACGGTAGACAAAGATGTCAAATGCCAAAGGGTATTATGAAAGTTTTATTTAGTCTACCGCCAACTTGTTAACTATTATTATTTAGTATTAATTTTTTTAATACGGTGGTTCGGGCATGTGGAAAGAATGTATGATGAAAGAATGACTAAACAGATATACAATGCAAAAGTGGATGGATGCAGAAGTCGCGGAAGGCCACGACACACCTTCCATGATCAAATTGATCATGTGTTAGCAGAAGGATGTTAGGAGCCTTAAGAACAGACGAGCGTGCATGACAAGAGCTATGAATGTCAAAGAAGCAAGTGAGGTGTGTAAGAATGGGCCTGTGTGGCGCTCTGTTGTTCGTGCCTACCCCGCAAGGGACCTGGCGTGAAGTTATGTATGTATGTATGTATGTAATTTTTTATGGTTATTATTTAGTCTATGGAGACTGAATCTAATTTACCATCGCTTCGCAACATGTTATGGCTTGAAGAGAAGAAGCGACGCAAGAAATCTTCAACAAACATGCCTAGCTCTAATAATTTTATATGATATTAAAATAGGTGGAAAGAAAAATATAAGAAATTATCAGTCAAGTTGGTTTGTGTTGCGTTGCACGCAGAAAGATCTCAGTGTATTGAGGTCAGGCAGTTCATTTTTGCTGTGTTTGAGTCTTAATAGTTTTGATGAGCTGATCCTAAACAGTAGAAGATAGAAGTATGTATAATGGGCGCACTTATTGCTTAAAGCAATCTCTTCCAGGCAACCTTCGGATGGACAAGGATCTTATTCATAATAATTTGTTGGCGCGTAGCTTAAGATTATAATAATAATATATACATACTTACTTGTAAGATGTGTATATATTGTATATATTTTAAATTATGGGTACCAAATGCCGACCCATTATTAAAAAATTAAAATTATCTCCAGAAGGCTGTCTAGAAGAAATCGCTGTTAGCGATAAGACCGCCGATTGTACTAGTTATAAGATTCTTAATTATGTGTATTATTATTTAATTCTATTCTATTCTACATACTGTCGCCGATATTGCCTCCTGCTACTGCAGTGCTTACCTCCGAATTACCGCGTGTAGCTGGCTTCTGGATCTTCTCTCAAACTACGCTACACTCCTCCTTCACTGAACTGTCCATTAAATCCAAGACTAAACTCGTTACTGTTTTCTGATAAACTTCTCTTCCAACTCTTCCGTATCGCACTTGTCGCTTCGCTGTCTTGAACTGAACTCAACTCTAAACCTCCCCGGAAGGCGCGCCTTACGATGCTTATATACCCGGAAGAATCTTCTGGAACCCATAATTTCGATCTTTTTTCATTATTATTTTATTTACTATCTGGCCTTTTCTAAACATCTATCGATCTCTGTCCTTTCGTTCGTCGTCTATCCCTTTCTAAAATATATCAGACCTTGTCTTTTCCTTCCAGAATCTTCTACCTTTTTCTAAAAGTCATGAGACTGGCATACGCTGCCAGAAAGTTCTACCCTCGGCCACCACAATACTAATAATATGATAATAATTTTGATGGGTGCAATAATTACATAATGTTTTTAAAAATAAGGGTGTGTGTACAAAATTGATCCTAAATTCGGATTCAGTGCATCTAAATACATAATAATAGATAGGTCTGATCATAAGTCCAGACAACTTTTTTGTGGACCGGTGTTATAATTTCAATGTCAAAGAAATAACAGCCAAATCTGTGCTTAATATGTAAAGCTGAAGAGCTTGTTTGTTTGTTTATTTGAACGCGTTAATCTCAGGAACTACTGGTTTGATTTGAAATATTCTTTCAGTGTGAGATGGCTCATTTATCGAGAAAGGCTATAGGTTATATGTTATCACGCTAAGACCAATGGGAGCGGAGCACCAATGAAGAATGTTTCACAATCGGGGGATGTTTCTTCCTTTTGAGAGATTCCGCTGCGTGCGCTGTGTAAACGGTTAAAGCAAAAATCATGTGTGGTAGAAGCTAGCGTTAGCCCTATACTATTCGCCCATTTGAAGGTTGTGCCTCACCTATCCTGTATTTGTTATGTCGTGTGTGTTTTTTTAACATGGCTTCTTTTGAACTCTTATCTGTTCTAACTATCTCAAACTATATAATATGTATTTAATCTTTTTACAATTGTTGTGGACATTTTTTTTCCTTCTCTTTTTTTTCTTTTTTGTTTCACTTTGTATTTTAATTGCTTCAATGTTTGTGTATGTCACTTAAATGGCCCTAGCGGAAGATCAGCGCTGGTTAACTTAACCAACAACACGCTGAGCTAGGACCAATTTAGAGCTACACTTTCTTTGTTTTTTTTCTATTGCATTGTTTTATACTGTACATTTATTTATTTATGCTTGTATATTGTATTTTAATTTATGTTGTAGTTCTAAATAAACGTTTTTTCTTTCTTTCTTTCTTTCATTCCACGCGCACACGCGGGCAGAAGTAATACATTTATAAAATGAAAAAAGCCCCAGAAATAGCGCTATAATTCAATCTCTATTGTTTTTGTAGCGTTTAAAAATCACGGCACAATGGTCGTGTAGGTTTGCAAGTCGAATTGTTCCGGCGTACATTGTTTCGGGCCAAACATTATTGTAGTTGAAATATTTTGTTTACTGTGCCACGGGGTTAAACAAATAGTCCACGTTTTCGAGTGCTGAATTTTGATTTTTAACTGTTTCCTCTATATTTGTATATATAAAACTAGGATATAACCGCGATTCCTGGTACGCAAAGCATTTAACAAAGACGTGTAAACTATTTTTTTTGTGAAAACTGTATCGGAATGAGCTAATTTTAATACATCCGAACAACTTTTTTATCCGTGCAGGAACGGAGAAAGAATACAAATTCCTGCGGCCGGGCGGCCTGTCGTAAGAGGCGACAAAACAACCCACAGCCAGGTGATAGGGCATTTGCCCGACTGGTTGGCTACCACCCCTGGTCTAAAGTATGTCGCCATAACAACCCTTAGTTGTGTTCCGGCATTAGTGACCAGGCTCCAGTCTCCTTCAAGAGAGCAGCAGCGCATTAGTAGTACCTTTGGTGTTACCAATGTCAATAGGCGATGGTAATCGCTATCCATCAAGTGGGCCGTCTGCCTGTCTACTGAACTCCGCAAAAAAAAATTACAAACCATTCCCAAAAAAATCCCACGAGATTTTGAGTTAAAAAGTATTTTATTACACAACATTTGCTATCAATCAGCGAAAAAATTTCATAGGAATTCGTTTCTTTCTTCAAATTTTAATTCTAAGAATTTTCTGTTTATCGGCGCACGCGTCTCAAGCAAGGGCGCGGGTTCGATCCTGATCGGAATGCATGCACCACTTAGTGACGCGACGTGCTAGCAACGGTGAAGGAAAACATCGTGATGCAATCTGCACATCAAGATAACCTATATTACTAGGGGCCTAGTACCACTGGTAGTTCACCCCACTAGCCCGGTAGTTTCTCTTCTCATTTCCCACAATAGTCCTACGCTGGCCGGCGTCACGCCACATTTAGATTAAATTTTCAAGGGGCCTCTATGTGTTGGCCTCCCCATAGCCCCACGCAAGCCCTCCAAAAGTCCGGGCCATTTCATGGCCCGTGGTCTTGAAACACATACATAATTAATAACACTAATTCTACTTGTATAATATTTAATTAATAAATGAAATGAATAAATTTCAATAAAACAACTATAAAATATTATACTTTGTTACTTTAAAATTAAATAAACACGTGAAAAAAAAAAAAAAATATTCAATATCGACACAAACAAAACAATACTAAGATATTAAATTACACAGATAAAAATTGTACCATATGAAAATAGTTCACTCACATTTGCCGTGCGAGCTAGGACACAGCGCTGATCAGTGATCTCCAATCACAATATGCATATCAACATAAATATAGTATAAATAACCGTGCAAGAACTAGTATCTAATCATCTATTCGAATACAATAGTGAAACTTCGCGAAACTTTAAAATAATACGCGTCATCGCCATGTGCGCTACCAAAGGCGGGCAAACGCCATCATCATTGAGGATTGTGCTCTCATTGCGAATTTTCAGACCAAACTTAGGCGTACACACAAACGACGTCTATTAGATTCATTAGTAAACAAAGAGGTCGGAGTCTTACATCTTATTAACTAAGACGTTTCCCAAACTTTAAAGTTAACCCATCTATTCTGATTGCGGTACTATTCAACACGAGGGCGGGGGGGCCGACCCCACTTGACCCGGGGGGCGACCTCGCATGACGTCACAGCCTGCGAAGCCAACCAAATTGAACACAGATCAAAGTGACTTTTATCAATTTTAACTAGTGTTATTGGGTTGTTTATTTGCACGGACAGTAACTCATTATGCTTATCCAAGTCTGTATTTGCTCTTCAAAAACTGCCATGATGCGGAAAAGTATCTAATGTATGGCGGGTATCAATTAAATAAACTGCCAGAAATGTTCCGTGTTCAGCCTATAAATTTTTTAGTCTTTTAGAAAATTTTGTTGAACCAATTTCATTGTACTGTAAATAAATATGAGAATGACAAAGACGTGACATATTTTGTAACTAGATATATAATTATATTGCAATATTTTATATTATATATCTTTTACTAATATATAAAGCTGAACAGTTTGTTTGTTTAAACGCGCTAATCTCAGGAACTACTGGTCTGATTTGAAAAATTCTGTCAATTTTGGATAGCCCATTTATTGAGAAAGGCTATATATCATCACGCTAAGACCAATAGGAGCGGAGCAGGAATGAAATATGTTTCAAAACCAGGGGGAGCTTTGAAAACAAATTCCACGCGGACAGCGTCGCGGGCACATCTAGTGTGTAGTTTTATAATTCTGACATGTATTCGGACATTGCCTAATAATGCAAGATGTATTGAAACAACACATATTATAACATCTTGTGTACATACATTATTGCAATAAATTATTCATCCATTCATTCATTCACCCAATGACGATTAGGGAGTTTCACAGATAGTCTATAATAAACAAATCCTTTTGCTTTATTGCGTAGCTGGCAAACAGGTAGATAACCCAGCTCTTGGAAAGCGGTTACCGTCGCCAATAGGCGTATGCAATACCGTTTCACTCCGTGCAGGAACTGTAAGAGAATACTAATTCCTGTGGCCGGGTGGCCTGTCATAAGAGGGGACAAAACAACCCACAGCTAGGTGGTGGAGTATTTGCCCGACTGGATGGCTATACACCACTGGTCTAGAGTATGCCGCCATAACAACCTTGAGTTGTGTTGTGTGGCATTAGTGACCAGGTTCCAGTGTCTCTTAAGAGAGCAGCAGCGCATTTGTAGCACCTTTGGTGTTGCTGTCAGTCTTTCTGCTGAACTCATGCAACAAAGAAATAAAAACACTCCTGCACAGAAGAATTTAATATATAAATATACTAGCTTTTGCCCGAAAGCCAAGTTAAGTATCTTTATGTAATTAAAATAGAGCTACTCACTGGGATATAGAAAACACTCTATTGTAATTATATACAGTAGAAACTCCATGTAACGTCACCAGATTTAACGACATCACTTTGCTTTTGAAAGAAGAAAGAAAGAAAGAAAATAATGTTTATTTAGAGTTATTCAAAGTGATTACAAAATACATAAACAGTTTGATAAAACCAAAAACTTAACTAACATATAAATTATAATAAATTACCTTTCGGTTGACATATTTTTGTAAAGTTAAGAATGTTTATTGTAAATTAGATTTTTATTTTTTATAATTGTAATTATGACTATGTATGTATATTTCAGACACAAATGTTTTTTTGTTAATGAATTAATATAAATATAAATATAAAACTGTAAACAGGCCCTAACTCAGCAGATGCTGGTTGATAACAACCAACGGTGGTCTTCCGTTAGTGCCTAGCAGCAACGTCACCTTCACAGAAGAAAAATATAACAAAATAATTAATTAACAATTAATATTATATATAATTAGACCACCATGAAAACAAAGAATAGACATATTTCGAATAAATTAAAATAAGTACATAATATGTTATAAAATAATTATTGAAATTTGAAAATAATGATTTCGAAAAAATAATAATAGATAAATTGCAAACAAAAAGAAAATATAATAATTTTGGTTTGCTTGTCTTCCGTATAATACACTCTATGTAGAATTATACCCACTCTCTATAACGACAGCAATTAAGTAATAAAAAGTACCTTTTAAGTTGCCAAAATAAGAGTAAAAAATGCGCAGCTGTGTATGTTCTTGTATCGTTTTTGTTTTTCTAGCCCTCAATAAATTCGAATGTCGGCATCATGCAAATTTCTAAGTACTTCCTTTATCATTAAGATACTTCAATATCGCAAGATATGAATTACGGTACAGTAAAAGACGTCAGCCAAAATAACAGTCTCTCCATGTAACGAAAACACTCTGTAACGCTATAAAATGTGCCTTCAGTGTTGTTGTATAAAGTTTACATTATAATTGTGTTTTATTTATTTATCAACGATATCACATATTAAGATAACAGGCAGAAATTGTATTTCCACCGAACTATACAATCTGTATAATATATTGAATATTGAATTTGCCACTAACGTATTCCTTAGTAAATTGAATTACGTAGTTTGGCGTCGCGTTACCCACGTCTGCGCTTCTGAATGCACCTTGCCATTCTTGGAATCTGGTTAAACTTTGTTACGATAGCGTATATGTGTCTCATATATAATACGTAATAATTATACACATATATGGTCACTTATTATATCGATATACTATCGGTTAAAATTTGACCTAAGCGCCGAACAAGTAATGTTTAACATTATTTGTTCGGCACTTATGTCAAATTATAAGTAAGATATTGACAACGCAAATAGTTGACTACCTTTCTGATAAAGATATCTGTCGTGCATTTCGAACACTACCTTTGTAAGTGTAAAGGGTCGTTCACATTTTTCACAGAGTTCATTGCACGTTTTGGGATGAAAATCGTATACTATTTTCGTAGGCGATACTTTTTCGATAATAATCGCATTGACATGTTTTCGTTCAACCAAAAAACGAAAACTTGCCTACGAGTATATTATACGATAATGGTAAGGTCCTTATCACCAAGTTTTATTTACACTACTTTCTCGACTTGTCTAAGCTAGAACTTTTATGACATTTTTTTCAAGCTCATGCGAGTATCGTACAAATTAGTTTAAACCGATTTGAATGCGAGACTTGCCTTTGGAGCTCGATAATGTGCACTGTATTTTGTATTTTTTTTACATAGAGACGTGAATACTCAATGACCAGGCTATTATCCCCCTTCTACGTAGGATATCGTATGTTTAGTTTATATGATAATATTTTTGCATGGAGGCAACAAACTCTCTCCATATAAATGGATCAAGATTTGGTCCACTTTGTATTGAAACAATACACAAAAGCAGTATCAACAGTATTTACCTTTTAACAAACAATTATATTGCTGACAGCGATATTTGCCACGCAAACTAGAAATAGAGAGAGAAATATGCCACAAAAGCTAGGATAGAGTTTGGTTGCACAATATTTAAAAAATGTGTATATGTATATTGTTACATGCGAGCACTATACGTAATTGGGGTTTGAAGTTTACACAAGTTTTTTTCAACTTCATGCTTTTAATGACTTACACAGCCGTACGTGACTCTTCTTTGCAGAGTGTCTCTTTCACGCACAACTAACGACGCACTGTCCCGACGATGAGATCTCTCACTCACAATATCGTCGCCGATATTGCGTAGAACATTTCCTGCTACTGCAGTGCTCACCTCCGAATTTAACGTGTGAACCGCTCACAAAGCTTTTCACTACACTCGTCACTGTCTTCTACTTAACTCGTCTCTTAACTCGTCGCTTTGCTGTCTTCAACTGAACTCCCCGGCCTTACGCTATTTATATATCCGGAAGAATCTTCTGGAATCCATAATTTGGATCTTCTTTTCATTATTCTTTTATTCATTATTTATCCCTTTCTAAAATGTATAAGTCCTTATCTTTTCCTTCCAGAACATTCTACCCTCGGTTGCCACACTATATACATAATATCGGTTAATATTTGACATTGTCTCCATACAAGATACCAAAATTCAACCGATGGTAAGACAAGTGAATGGATTGTATGATATGGGAACCGTTAATCATGCATCAGGTAATCATGCATAATCACCCTTAATGCCGGTAAGTATATTAAAATTCTTGTAACTCGAACCTCGTAATGCTGGGAATAATGTAAATAAATCGGTTAATTTGATAAATTTTCATTTAATTATCCTATTTACAAAATTTAGTGGTGATTATGCGTAATTACCGGTTATTATAATATAAACACCAGATTAATCACATTTACCACTTTATCTCATACTAATATATAAACCTAAAGAGTTTGTTTGTTTCTTGGCTTGAACGCACTAATCTCAGGTCTGATTTGAAATTTCTTTATCTAGGTAAACTATGTTTTTAAATTATTCCACGCGGACGAAGTTGCGGGCAGAACCTAATAATAACATCAAAACATTTACATATTACATAACCTTATGTTACGACATCCCGTCACATTCCCGGAAAGCATCCCTTTCCTGGGAACATTTCCTCTTCCACCTTTATTCAGCCGGTTTGTACCAGAGGGCGCTGCGTACTAACACGCACCTAATTGGCCTAGTCGAATCTACCAATGGCTGCCTAAATATCGTCGTGACGCCACGCTCGCTAATAATTAGTCAAAAACCGTCGGAAAACTACTGCATTGTGCCATAAAACCGCTTCCTAAAGTGCCAACTGTGTCCCGGACATCTAGCGCAGTGTTTGTGTCAAACCAGGACGCGCGAGTCCGGCCGAAATCCAGCACAATTCCTTACACAGTTCCAGTGACGGTAAGCGTTCATATTTTTTCTGGTTGGTTCACTGGGATTTGCGAGGCGGCATCAGGTCTAATAGAGATCAGGGTTTGCTCCGGCAAAGTAGCCATTCACATCTTATCACCTTCTAAAACCAATCTGATTTCAAATTTTTGCACTCGGCTGTCATCAATATCTTTCGTCAAACGTAAACGAAGAAAAAAGCAAATACTAGTTCAGAATAAAAACCCAGAAAACATTACACGGCTAAGAAAACCATGAATTTTAAATAATGACGTTAATAAAGGACAACATGGCGTCCTGCAACCGTTGGCTGGTGGATGTTCCAAGTTTGAAATTCAAATCGCGCATTATACATAATCAGAGCGAGTGTCAGTCTGTCACTGTAACCGGCTTAAAGCGGGTTAACCCGGTTTAACCCGGAACTAATTGGCAAATCTCGATTCAAACCGAACCCACTATTGCGTCTATGAATAAATGTAGATGGACTGTAATTGTTATGACATTTTTCTCCAGTATGAATTTGGTAATAAAGACAAATACAGTGTAAACTCTATATAACGACACTATGTACATTTGTTGGCGTTATAGCGAGTTGTTGTTAAATGGAGAGAAGCCTGTTATTTTTGTCTGACGTCTTTTACTGCACCAGTAATTTTGTTGTATTTTTTTACTTATTTCATTCATAAGCACCTTGGTGATATAGTAAGTACTTAGAAATTACGGCACTTTGGAATTTCTTACAAATTTCGGTATGAATAAAGCCGACAATCGAGTTTATTACGGGCTAGGATAACAGAGCGATAAAAGACTGCGCCGCTTTTACTAATTTTGGCAACTTAAAAGGTCATTTTTATTACTTTATTGTTTTCGTTATTGAGAGTGGGTGTAATGCTATATAGAGTGTATCTTTGTATGGAAGACAAGCTAAACGAAAACCAAAGCCAAGCGATTGCGATGCTTAAGGGAGCTTGTCGTTAAATCACGTGACGTTACGTGGAATTTACACTGTATTTTCAAAAATACGAATTTTGGTTAAGTTTAGTAATAAGGTGATGCTGCAATCTCTTGGCGGCAACATAACTTTAAAGATTAATAAAATGTTTATGTCAACGTAAATTAGTATAATATTTTCTTAAGTTTTCGCGACTTGTATACATAATAAAACTACGTTTTAACGGTTTTAAGCGCGGTAATTTATTTTATTTTGGTTTATCCGACGTTTCGGCCGCTTTTCAATTAAATTAGATTAGGTTTCCATAGAGTAAATAATATCCATAAACAAAATTAAAACTAAATAATTAAAATGAACAAATTGGCGGTAGGCTGAATAAAACTTTAACGTGTATTGTTAGACAAATGTCATCTCTGTTGCCCGTGACCACGTCGGATAAACCAAAATCAAATAAATTACCGAGCTTAAAACCGTTAAAACGTAGTTTTATTATAAATAAGTATAGACTTTTCAGCAAACACAGTACCATAAATAAAAATTAAATCCTCATTTCCGGTCACCTGTCTCTTTGTCCCCTAATCGAAGAATGAGAAAGCTTATAAAAGCAGATGTTGAAGAATTCACTCATGGTCTGTGGTCGAAGTTCGGTTATAAATTATATGCAAATCCAAATTCTAGAAGCGTCTATTTATTCCCAGGTGGCGAGGGCCAGGAACACGGTCCAGTGTTCCTGATGGAGCCACCTTCAAGGCTGGTCTTCTCCAACACGACTGGCGCGAGGGTCTCTTGTGCGGCTCATGGGTTTCCCTCACCCCAACTTACCTGGCAGCAGTTGGACGGTGGGCAGCTGGACGACGTGCCAGGTCTAAGGTAAAACATTTATTCAAATTCAAAAGTTTTTAACGGTAACTGTAAGCTTCGTTAAGGGTTCTTAAAGAAGCGTAAAAACTTATTCTAACTTAATATAAATAAGGACCTTAAGAAGTGTATAGTTTTAAATAAGCAAGTCACACAAAATTGGGAATGGACTGCCAAGTCCACGCACATTCAAGGATTACGTATGGGTAAGAAATTTCAACCATAAAAAGCATTTAATTTATTTTTTCAAAACTTAAAAATATTTTTTTATGTTTATAATATAATTTTTGTAACTAAATAGATACTAAATACATTTATAAATAACATCGATGAACCTATAGATTCAGAGAAAAATGATTACGAGGAAAACAGAGCAGATTAAATTTTGCAAAAATTGCTAAAAAGGCTACGTAATTTTCAAAATCATTACAAGTCTTGAATGACAATGCAGATAATAATCCTGTACGAACTTTCGTGAAAGACATTGTATTCAACACTTCAACTTTGTCACACAAAGTTTGATACGGTGAAGACATACTTTGCAAGGTGTATGACACTGTTACGTATGTTTTTCATTACGGCTTGTCTATGTATGTAACGGTTGACAATTCAATAAACACTATCTTTGGCGACTGGCCATTGGTTGAAAAATAGTGTTTTTATGCTGGAACAAGTGAATGAGTTTGTATATCTCGGATGTGCTTTTAGCAGGGATGGAAGGTACACCGCTGACATAGAAAGAAGAGTAAATTTGGGAAATAGTGTGAATGGAGCGTTAGGTAAACTTCTAGGCGCTAAGAACCTCAGCCAGAAGGCCCAGCTTGCCATACACAACGCGGTGCTGGTACCTACGCTCACGTATGGAAGCGAGAGTTGGGTATGGAATAGAGAGCACGAAAGTAGAGTAAACGCGGTCGAGATGCGAGCACTGCGCAAAATCTGCGGAGTGACGCTCGCGGACCGCGTTCGTAATACCGAAGTAAGAAAGAGAGTTGGTCTGAAAGAGAGTGTCGGGGTGAAGGTAAGGAAAGGAATGCTCCGGTGGTTCGGGCATGTGGAAAGAATGTATGATGAAAGAATGACTAAACAGATATACAATGCAAAAGTGGATGGATGCAGAAGTCGCGGAAGGCCACGACACACCTTCCATGATCAAATTGATCGTGTATTAGCAGAAGGTGATGTCAGGAGCCTTAAGAACAGACGAGCGTGCATGACAAGAACTATGAATGTCAAAGAAGCAAGTGAGGTGTGTAAGAATAAGCCTAAATGGCACTCTGTTGTTCGTGCCTACCCCGCAAGGGACCTGGCGTGAAGTTATGTAGGTATGTATGTATATAAAATTCTCGTGTCACAGTTTTCGTTGCCATACTCCTCCGAAACGGCTTGACCGATTTTGATGAAATTTTTTGTGCTTATCCGGTATCTATGAGAATCGGCCAACATCTATTTTTCATCCCCCTAAATGTTAGGGGTAGACCACCCCTAAATTTCTTTTTTAATTTTTAGACAAAATTTTTAATTTCTATTTTTTTATGATACAACATACAAAAATACATACAACCCTAAATTATTAACCCTCTGCGACAAACCCCTATTTTTACCGGGCAGCACGACGTCTGCCGGGACAGCTAGTTATACTATAATAAATAAATAAATAAATATTAACATTTCTTAATGCTTTAAATAAAATAATAAGATCCCAGTTATTGTATTGGACTGCCAACAATAATATAGTTTCTCTTACGTAGTTTACTGCTATCACAAAGACAGCTAAATATAACAAACTTGGATATTGAAAAGATCGTATATGCCTTCTCAAACTTAAAAAATAATCAATGGAAAAAATACAAATTCTAAAAACTTCCATCGCAAATTAACAATAGAACAAATTAAATTCCTTAGTCCAAGCCAAGGCCGATAATAAACATAAAAGTAAACAATAATTGATTATAATGTTTCAAAATCACGGGGTTTTTATTCCACGCGAACGAAGTCGCTGGCAAAAGCTAGTTCAATAATAAATTTATTTCAACAAATATTTATGTAATCTTTTTTGTCAACCGTATTGACCATCGACGCGTGACGTCATGAGGCTATCGGCAAACATTCTGCGCACGGCTAATAATCATTCACCTTCGACTAACAATATGATATTTGCCTGTTCCGCAGTGCGGTAGCTTTCCAAAGTTAATAATTCAAAAGTAGCAAAGTTGGTGGCTCAAAACCAGGATGTGTATTGGATAACGTGCTGTATATTCTGTATTATGTATAGGGTCTTTGGGTCGCCACCTGCGTCTGTATATTTCCATATCAAAACAGATGCCATGTCTGGATAGTCTACTCGGTATAGATTTATAATGCCCTTTGTTTGGCCAAACAACGCGATTCTACTCAGTTTTGAAATAGTAGAAATGTTAAGAGTTATCAACGAGTTCCACTTGCACTATGCTAAAATTAGAGAAAGTTATTAAATATTTTATCAAGTTTTCGCGCCTTGCATACATAATTAAACTACTTTTTAACGGTTTTAAGCGCGGTAATTTAATTGATTTTTATTAATACGACGTTAGTCAGAAGACGGTAGTGTTGATTATTATATATTTGGCAAACATAGAGGAGCATAAAAACTGACATGAAAGACACACGCTGGATAAACCCAATCACTACATCAGATTCGATAACCCACAAATGCTCGCGAAAGAGAATCGTTTCATAACCAGAATGATGCATGAGGCTATTGAAATAAAAAAACACCCAAATTTCAATAGAGAAGATGGTTGGCAAGTACCACCTGTTTGGGATCCAATCATCAAAACTATTAATACCCAAACCCAGCATATACGGTATACCAACTGCCAGACTTGATACTATGAGCTCTTTCTACGTGCACCGGAACAAGAAACAACTTGATTGATAATTTCTTTTACTTTTCCTTTCACCCATTTTAATATTACATAAAATAATTAGAGCTCGGCGTTTCGGTGTTTGCTGAAGAGTTTTTTGCGCCGCTTCTTCTCTTCAAACCACATCATGTTGCGAAGCGGTAGTAAATTAAATTAAGCTCCCATAGAGTAAATAATAACCAAATATTTAAAATATACAAGTTGGCGGTAGGATAAATAAAACTTTAACAATAGTCATTCACATTTCACCTTTGTCTTCCGTGATGACGGCCACTGAAAAGTGACCGAAACGTCGGAATAATAAAAATAAAATCAATTACCGCGCTTGAAACCGTTAAAACGTAGTTTTATTATGTATTATTTTATATAGAAAAATAATTGTGGCTAGACGTGTTGCTGGGGAGTTTCTTGCCGCTTCTTCTTCTTAACAGTAATAACACGTTGCGAAGCGGTGTACATAGACTAGGAAGTAAAATTAAATTTTAACCTATATGTACCTTCAAAAAGTGTTCTCCAGAGGAACTTATTTGGAATATAAACTTTTCAATTTGAAATTGAATATAAAAGTCACCAAAACTTAAGAATATATGTATATTTTTTTTTTAAATATACATACATACATAACTTCACGCCAGGTCCCTTGCGGGGTAGGCACGAACAACAGAGTGCCATACAGGCTTATTCTTACACACCTCACTTGCTTCTTAGACATTCATAGCTCTTGTTATGCACGCTCGTCTGTTCTTAAGGCTCCTAACATCACCTTCGGCTAGTACACGATCAATTTGATCATGGAAGGTGTGTCGTGGCCTTCCGCGACTTCTGCATCCATCCACTTTTGCATTGTATATCTGTTTAGTCATTCTTTCATCATACATTCTTTCCACATGCCCGTCATACACACTTTAAATATAAGTACCGAAAATATTTTATTACAAACAAACACTTAAGTCTGTCCGTATTGTCATCGAATAGATTAAGAAATATTTTTGCACTGTGAGCATTTGTTACAAATTTTAAACCCGTAGGCGATTTAATCTCTTGGCCTTTGTTTCAGACATTTTTCTTTTTTTGGATAAATTAAGATTGTTTCGGTTTTTCTGATAACATTCCTAATTTATGTTATCTCTGATCTGCGTGGCTTGCGAGCCTTGACTTGATTGGATGAATTTTCATTTCGAAGGGTTTAATCTTAAATATTACGCATAATATTTTACAGAGGCGTTTTTGCTGCTTGTTTTTTGTCTACGCCTGTATTTTATTTATTACTAGGATATACCAGAGTACCAGGGAAAATTCCCGTTGGATTCTCGGAAGGCAAAGTACTGTAGCATTTATAAAAGAATGTAAATCGCATTTTATTGGAAACTGTGTAATTTAAACTACTCCCGCATAAATCCCTGCGGGATTCCCGAAGTTTTATTACGTAAAAATTGTTTTGTGAATTTTTTCACTGATCGATAAGTGAAAAACTTGCCCTGGAATTATTTTTTTATTCAATCAGGCCATAATTAAACAATTCCCAGAAAATTCCTACGGGAATCCCGGATAAAAGGTAGAGCAGATTTTAAAAAATTGACCCAGTAGTTTTACGTGAATCCCGAACAAGTGGACAAACGGACAAACAGATAAGAAATCTAAAAGAATGCATCAAATTGACACTGACATTGCTTGTATAATACCTTAGATATTGTCTTTTTCCACCTTCTCACAATTACTTGAGATCTGCACAACATGTATTTTCCTTTCAAACTATATTCTGACGTACTTCCTTCTTTTTAGGTCTACATTTCATTTGTACTCATCAATCTTGCAGTTTCTTTTTAATTTTTATAGCAAGAGTTCAGCAGACAGGCAGACGGCCCACCTGATGAGAGCGGTTACCATCGCGTATGGACATTTGTAACACCAAAGATGCTACAAATGCGCTGCTGCTCTCTTAAGGGAGACTGGAACCTGGTCACTAATGCCGGAATACAACACAAGGTTGTTATGGCGACATACTCTAGACCAGGGGTGGTAGCCATCCAGTCGGGCAAATGCCCTACCACCTGGCTGTGGTTTGTTTTCGACGGGACGCCTGGCTGCAGGAAATTAAATTCTTTCTCCGTTCCTGCACGGATAAATATCTATTTTTACATTCTAAACTAAACTGGCTATATCGCAAGATAAACGTGTTTTAAAATTGTCAAACAACTAGGCAAGGTCCGTGCCAGAAAACAAATAGTCAATACGTATTATTAAACCCTACATCCCTCTGCAATCCCTTTACGCAAGTTTAATCTGGTTATTACAGAGTACAACAGCTATAAAACTTAATATTTAGACAATATCATGTTAGCAACGTAAGCTTCGCCAGCTTATATCTTCACTCCATACTTTAAACGACACTACTTATGAAAAAATGAAGGGTTTCATTTATCTGACAAATGTCATCTGTGTTCATTATTTGGCTACGTAATTCTAAAACTAATGAAGCAATTAGACCATTGTATTCAAAATAGTCAACTCTTGTCTAAACCAATCTTCCTTAAAAGTATATTTTAAGTTACAGATGCATAGTCATATAAGTTATTTATTTTTACGATATATTCTATTTAAAGTAGTATATTTCATTTTATTTTGTTTACTTAATTAAAAATATATTTAAAAACATTAATGCTACAAGACAATTGTAAACTGTACCTCATGACAGCCATGGCAATGCTACTTCGCTGTGCAAAGTATAAACCAGACTTCTGGTCATGGGTGATATCACAGAGTTTTCTACTTTCTTTCTAGAAAGTTTATAACCTTTAATTGGTTCAATATGAAATACCTTATATTTCATAAGTTACAGAAGAGGATAGACATCCATTTTTACTTTAAGGTTAATTAAATATATATTTAACGACTCTATACGTTAAACATAATTTACAGTTGTATGTATACCAATCAACCCCCATTTTTTAAAATAATTCATTACATCACGGTGCATTACAAATGCACACTTGTCCAATTTAATCCGTATAAACTCATGTGTCGATATGTATGAACATTTCTAGTAAAAAAATTATTTAACACTAAAAATAAGTAATAACGAGGAAAAGTAATAGATAACAAATTGTCCCCAAACCACTGTCACTCATTACGAAAGTTTCCAAAAAGCTGGTAGCGTTACCGCGGTGAATATTATCTACATTTATTCTTTGGCCTATATAGGACAGCCATTTAATCACGTGTCTTCAATTCAATCAGATGTTTTCCAAGCGATTAGTGAGACGCCTCGATAAAGTTTTAGAGCGTCGTGACAATATATAATTAAGGGTACTGACCCCAAACGCTCCAAAAACGTAACCATTTCCAAAGTAGCATATTTACGGATACCTCTTGGATTGCAGCAGGTTAGCCATGGCCCGCGTACTTGGAAATAGTACGTTGCCAGATGGCTACTACAAGTGGGCTCATCTATCTTACAAGCAACTAACGTTATCTCTTAAACCATACTTTTGATTTTGAGATTATACAATTATAACTTTTAGAAGGTATTATCGTTTAGAGTGGTCGTTTCTGTATGCTTACCTCCGACCCAAAGGGTATTACCCGTTGAAATATCACCTGTATTGTTCACAAAATAAAGGTTATTTATGATGACAGCTCACACCACACTAGATAAAGCTTTTAATATGTAATTCGCAAACTAGTTTCCTGGAACATTCTTTATGAAATTATTTGCTTAAAGTACATATATATTTTAGATATTACTCTTTCATTTGTGCTTTTAGAATATAATAGAATAGAATATACTTTATTGCAGACAATGTTACAAATGAATTCGTACACACAATCATAATGATAAGTACATTGGGCAGTATTATTGCTGGGAGGAATTTCTTCCAGACAACCTTTGGATAGACAGAAGCTCGGTATGGATGCTTTTATGACACGCAAAACGGACTCTTACAAGAAAATTGTATTTTTTCTCCGTTCCTGCACGGATGAAAAGTCTAGTTTCTCAAGTTAACCAAATAATTAACTAAAGCAAGCAAATATGGGTCAGGCAAATGAAGATCAAGCTTGAGCTTCAAATAACGAAGTTTTGGTTTTCAACCAATCACTTGCTTCAGTGAAAATCTAAAGTTAATAAACACAATAATGTTTTAACACTGAACTGTAATAATTGTATAAAAGCAGAAATGTCTATCTGCTTGTGTTTGCTGCTGAAATATTTAAAGGGCGGTATTCAGATACTTAGGTTCAACTTTTATGTAATTTGGCTCACCGGGAAGTGTTCCGAAGAACTCTTTAGAAAGGTGCCTTCGTCCTCTTTCTAAGATCACACCGCTAGCCACCAGTTAGGGAGTTCATCCCCACTTCCTCGAGCCGCTTCGCTCATATACGCAAGGGTTCTGTAGAACGTTTCTTTTGCGTAACGTGGGATTTGGAATGAGTACGATATGGAGTTTTTCAAAAAGGGTGTCATAAAATTTCTTCGAGGCCGGCAGCGCGTTAGTATCATCCCTGGTGTTGTAAATGTCCATAGGCGACGGTAACCACTTTTCATTAGGTGAGCCGTCTGCCTGTTTGTCTGCTTCAGGCAATAAAAATAGTATCTCCATATTATCTAGGTTCTTTCGGGCTATGTGGCCAAAGTACTTCAGACACTGTCTATATCAGTTGTTGGTATACTTTTTTTTTATTGCACGAGTTCAGCAGACAGACAGATAGTCCACGTGATGGAAAGCGGTAACCATCGTCTATAGACATTTGCAACACGAAAGGTACTACAGATGAGCTGCTGCTCTCTAAAGGGAGACTGAAGTTTGGCTCATAATACCGGAATGCAACTCAATGTTGTTATAGCAATATACTCTAGACCAGGGCTGGTAGTCGTCCAGACGTGCAAATACCCTACCACCGTGGGTGGTTTTATCGCCTCTTAGGACAGACCGCCCCAGCGCATAAAATCGTATTCTTTCTCCGTTCCTGCATTGACGAAAAATACTGCTGATAGCATCTGGTGATATCTTCCAATATGAAGGCATTTGTTCGGCGAGCTTTCTATGGAACTAAGAATCCTCATAACACAAATTTCCCAAAAGGAGTGATAAGTTTAACCTTAAATGCTCGAGCTTGCATATATTTTTATTTTATTTTATTGCAGGAGTTCAGTAGACAGGCAGTCGGCCACTTGATGGAAAGTGCTTACCATCACCTATGGACGTTTGCAACACCTAGTGCTACAAATGCGCTGCTGCTGTTCTAAGGGAGACTGGAACCTGGTCACTAATGCCGGAACACAGCTCAAGGTTTTTATGGTGACATATTTTAGACCAGGGACTTTATATTTCCTACTGTAGGCGCGTTGTCAGATTACTATGTTATTTTTATACAAAGTGTAGAAGAGCCGTCAGGCAAGCCATTTGTGCAGTCACGCAATTCCGTAATTAATAATTGATACCACTCCGCTTAGCGTCCAACAAAGTTCAAGCGACGAGATAGTGAACAATGATAGCCAACGGATCTATTTCTACAAAAATAATTTGTGGTGTTTGTCTCTATATTGATAGGATTCTGATGCCATTTTGGCAAAAATGGAAGCCTTATGACAGTCATCATCATTCTTTAAAGGAAATATAATGGATGAATATGCTTTATTGTATTTTAAAAGATACAGTTATCAGAAATAAAAATTTACTATACAATAGGCCGTCTTATCACTATTAGAGATTTCTTCCAGACAACCTTTGGATGGCCAAATAATTGATAAGAACAAAGGTATGTTGCATTACTCTCACACCCATATCAGTATCTTAAAATACATAATTATACTAGGCTGGCTTGTTAGTGATTTTAGTGTCGTTATTATACCATAGAAAACCATATTTAAAGTCTTTGAATACAAAAAACGCGTAATTTCCTCTGTCCCCATATCCAATATCTACAATATGCAGCTAGAAGACTTCATAATAATATGTTCTTTCTAAAAAGACAAAAATACTAGAGAATTTTGCACTCAGTACGCGTGAGCAATTACGCAGGCAGTAAACTATTAAAGGAAAAAAATAAACATATAAATTAAGGTAACTTCCTTTGCTAACTCGGAGCTCAAAGCGTTACGTTGTGTACACTTAATTATATAATAAACAGGAAACAAAGGAGGGCTGATGCCTTCAAAGGCCCCTTTGTGTCTTTTATTTAGGGCTCTTTTATTGTCCACCCGTAGGCACGGGACATTAGCGACGGCCGAGTGAAATTCGCGTAAAATTACACATTCTACTGCGTCGGGAAAACATTTCTTACGTGAAACTCGTATATTGACAAATCATTTAAGAATTTTCTTAAAATTTATTTTCGTTGTAAAGCGAAGCTGGAAATATTATGTTGATCACAACTCGATTTGATATTCAATTGGATGGAACTTGCTTTCCAATTCTAGTTGTTTATTTTACGGTATGCCATGGAATTGATTAAATTAATATATAACAAGGAATTGGAGTGTATAATATAGTGTTGTAATGAGTGGATATTAATAGCTATTTTATTATACTATTATAGTTACATACATACATACATACATAAAATCACGCCTGTTTCCCATGGGGGTAGGCAGAGACTATGGATCTCCACTTGCGACGATCCTGACAAACAACTTTCGCTTCGTCTACTTTCATTAACCTCTTCATACATGCGCGTTTATTTGAAATGCTTTTTACGTGACCTTTTTTTAACAGTTCTGATATTTGTTCATGGTATGTTCGTCTCGGTCTACCGGCAACAGGTCTACCATTGACAATACTGTCATATACCTGTTTTGTAATTCTATTTTCATCCATCCTCTCTACATGCCCAAACCACCTTAACATTCCTTTTTCAACTCTTGTTATTACATCTTCTTTCAAACCACAACGTTCCCTTAGCACACTGTTTCTTATCCTATCATTCAAGCTAACCGCACATATACTTCTCAAAGCTCTCATTTCAACTGCGTTTATCCTACTTTCATGCTTCTTCTGCCATACCCAACTTTCACTACCATACAACAAGGTCGGCACCAACACTCCTTTATGGACAGCCAAGCGTGCCTTTACAGACACTTTCTGGCTATTCATAAAAGAATTTAGCGCTCCATTCACCTATTACTTTTTTTTTTACCAGGGGAAATCCGATTGAGGACTAAGCCGCGACAAGGGCAGAACATTGGGGGGATAATTCGCGACCTAGTGTGGGATTCGCCACATCGGGGGTGGCACTAGCATGCCCAGTCAGAACTGGTGCCATGCTATTGCCACTCCCCGGTTAGGGATACCCACTAAAACCCCTGGGTGTTCCGTCCTTCGCCTTATGCCAGGGCTACGGGTATATGACCTAGCCTCTCCGCAGCCCTCGCAGGCGTGGGCCCCCCTCACGAGGCCTCTTCCATTGCCGGGGGACTCATACCCCGGCATCGTCATGCTCCCTTTGGCGTGGGGCGGTCTGTAACGCGCCCCACGGAAGGAGAGATGAGCGCGCGCGGAACACTCGCGCTCTCATCTCGACGGCATATGCGGGTGAGTGAGAACCCCTATACCCCAAGGGGCAAGCTTACGGTGGCCGAAGGTCGAAATCCGCCCTCCGGCGTCGGCGCGTCCTCCTTTGGCGGGAGCGGAGCAAGGACGTCCGCTCACGCTCCCGCTCCGCCTCCTATTTCGCAAGCATAACGCGCTCGCAGCAGGAATTCACCTATTACCTGCCATAACTCTCCTTTCAATATCCCTTTCATGCTTTCCGTCTCTGGTAAACATGCAGCCTAAGTAAACAAATTCACTAAACTATTATAGTTACAATTATTATATCTAGTCCAGCCATAAGTTCTGTTACAAATAAAAATGCATTTATTTGTAATGAAGTAATGTAATCTTATTAAATTTTATACAAAAAAAATATTCTATTCGTCATGAATCTATCTCGCCATTGGTGGTGAGATAAAGAAATGGTAAAAATATATTTAAAATTTTGACGTTTATGTTTTGAACGTTACGAAAAATGTGCTCTGTAATACTGTTACAAGTGCGAGACTCGAATTAAAAATGCCGTTGGAATTACTATAGAATTTATTAGAACTATACAAACACATTTAACACAGGTACAAATATAACTGAGCACAACCTGCACGATACAATAACAAGCGCAAAGTCCGTCACTATATAGCTTATCGAATGTACACACGTCTTGCTCGTATCGTAATTGTCGCTTGACTGCCTCACCCCTCCGTTCGGGCTACTACTAACTATACAATACAATACTCGACCGCGTGGACTGAATTTTCTAAGAACCACACCTGGCTAACGACCGTCATAAAGGATTATAATACACAATAGACTGAGTTTATAAATACAATTTTTAAACACAAAGTAAACAAAAGAATTCCAAAAGCCGAACAGGTAATAAACTGCAGGTGTGCATTCACTTTTGTCGGCGTGTAATACTACGTTTATAAAAATATATTATTATGATAAATGTTTTTTGTTTAAATATATTGTTATTTTGTGAATTGAACATTCCGGAGTTTCCTTCAAGTATTTAACAGCCGACGGCACCCGGTATCTACCAATTTTTTCCCACCGCCAAAACTTTATGGAAATCCATCCGTAGTTCATTATCCATTAGTTTCATCCATATTCTTCTAAAATCTTAGAAATAAACCTTTCCTGACCTAAATATAATAATACTTCATTTTGTTTCATCGAGTTTCAAATCACAACGATTGTAAAGAAGTTTCGCTTCAAAAATCATCCCTTTTCTGTGGGATAGTCGAATATATCCAAAAGGATGTCGCTCGCGTGTCGCAATTCACTGTCAAATACGTCGTTCATTATAGCACATCGACTAGACACATACTAGTCCGTAAAATCAGTTTAACAAAACTTTTTTCTAGAAATCTAAAATATTATGAAGTGTTGACCAATTAGCACTAATGAGGTTGGCATCAGCTGGGCTCTAAATAGTCGGTCAAATTAGCGACCATGCTTTCAGTACTGCGAACTCGTGCCATTGACCCCGTGGATTGACTATAGCCACATATTATAACTTTCAAGGTACTTACTAGAACCAGTATGTAGGTATATTTGAAAAAAAATTGTTTTGGTGCTCTCATGAGAGAATAATAATAAAAATATATAAACAAAACTGACTTCAAACCAAAAAGTAAAAATAAATATTATATCGACGTCTTTTTACATCTTGAAGTCGGTGCCAAGTAAAATATAAAAAAAAACAAATTTACAAAATAGTATCTTTGTTTTGTTTTATATTGTGCCGACAAAGACAAATTCACACCTGCATTTTATTATCTTTTCGGAATTTGGACTTCTTTTGTTAACTTTTAACAGCCTATTGTGTATTGGAATCTTTTACGCCCTATTTTTGTATTGTGATCACTGCCAGGTGTGTCGGATTTCAAAATACAAACTAATTCTAAAAAATTCGGTCCACGCGGTCGGGCAGACATATTGTATCGATACAATATAAAGCAATTCCCCAATGCAGGGATGAGAAGTCAAGCGATAACCACGAGCGAAGCAAGACGTACATTCTGTTATCTATTTAGTGACGGACTTTGCGTGTGTTATTGAATCGTGCATTACGTTTGGACTGGTTGTGTTCAGTTATATTTGTACCTGTGTTATACGTGTTTGTATAGTTCTAATAAACTCTATAGTAATTTTAACGCCATTTTAATTCGAGTCCTGGAACTCGTAACAATATGTATATGAAATGGTGGAGTGCGTCTGGTTGTCCGATGGTAAAATGGGGATAGACGAATCAGCCTGTGCAATTATAAGGATACTTCCCAAAAGCATCCGATAGAGGACAGATGGTAGCCTGCTGCAATCCACCAATCTAAACAGGAAAATTACATTGAAGAGTCTGTTTGTAATGGTGAAATAAATATATATATATATATATATATATATATATATATAAATCAGGGAGGATAATTTTTGTCCATATTGATGTTCCGGTAAGTCTCTGAAACGGCTGGACTGATTTTGACGAGACTTTCACTGGCAGATAGCTGATGTTATGACGAGTAACTTTACTATTTTTTAGGGTACCGCGAAAAAAAATCCACGCAAACGAAATCCACAGTCAGTAAATTAATAAAGTATTAGTGTAGAACAAATTTCCTTGGTTCTTTGTTCGCAGGGAAACATATAAATAGACACCATGAATGGCCTTTTGAAATTCGTTTAGAAAAATAAAGTAAACAACATTGTTTTCGCAACTTTTGGAGTTCGGCCAAACCGAATTCGGGCCTTTGTGCTTTTTGTAAGGCTTCACTTTATTTATAGGTTTGTTTATCCAGACAGCTTAGTTAAAAGAAGCTATCATTTACGATAAAGTTTAAACTCTCGTAACAAAACTCTAAAACTTCTGAGTGGTTTTGTCTGTTGTTACTCATATTTTGTAAACTCACAAGTTTTCTAAAAAAAAATTTGAATTGAAATGTTACCAAAGAATTATACATTATACTAATACCTGAAGCAAAGACTATGAAACTTATAGTTTATAATAATAGGTACAGTATGCAATGTTTTTTTAATTATGCATAAAAAATTCATTAAATCAATAAATAAAAATACATTTTTTTTATTTTTTATATATATTTTTTTTTATAATTGTAATTATGTCTATGTATGTATATTTCAGACACAGATGTTTTTTGTTAATGAATTAATATAAATAAATAAATAAATACACTACCATTTATTTGATACATAGCACAAGAGCAGTTTGAAGTAGTTCGAGTACATAAAAATTAGCTTATTTCCAGAGTTTCACGAAAAGGTAGCTTACATTCTTTTTTAAACGCTGCAGCGCTTTGTATCTCGGGAATCCCACGGGAATTTGAAGTCGGGCGTGGAAGAAGTCACGGGCATATCTTAGTACAAAATATAAACTTAACTTAAACAAAAGCATTTGAATTTGAATTTCCCATCTTCATAATAGCAAGTTACGAGGACTAGTCTTTATGATACATTAATGCAGATGCAAGCAGAAGCTTGTCTGTGAATGAAGTTGAATCTCTGCGTCATTTATTTTGTATACGACCACTTGTATTTAGCCGGAGGTAACGTTATTTCTTGTTTTGCCTCGACCGAGAATATTCAGTGCAGGATTTGCAGGCAACGGTGCTTTTATGCATTAAGCTTTGTTTGGACAATACGATTTACTGGATAATTAACGTCTGTTTCGTGTGGACTGTTTGTTTAATGACAATTTAGAAAGCTAATTATTATTCTCTGAAAGGCAGTGCTTTGTTATAAACGGTTTTGGCTGCGTGTGACGTAAGCTGGGCCAGGATTTCACTGGACACTCCATCCTATACCCGTATTCTTGCACGATACCAAATATCGACGGTCGACTGGGTATTGGCCAATGGATAATTACGGCGAAGTGTTATTTATTTTCTCTTCTCATGATGATGGTGCTAGAAACTGGCAAGGTCGCCATGTGGTATGGGCGGGGGCTGCTCGTAGTCTGAGGTGGTAGTAGTATTAAAACTACATTGTCCCAATGTGAACGATGTCTTTATTTTCGTCGTTTAACAAAATTACAGTCTTAATACTACATTTATGCTACGTGTGCAAATACTTAATTATTGCGCCCTGCCTCCCCCTACAATGAACAATACAAATGCTTACATACTACACCCTGTATGCTTCTCTCCGTGCAGGAACGGAACAAGAATACTAATTCCGGCGGCCGTGCAGCCTGTCGTAAGAGACGACAAAATAACCCATAGTCAGGTAGTAGAGCATCTGCCCGACTGGATGACTACCACCACTGGTCTAGTGTTCCGGTATCAGAGGCCAGATTCCAGTTTCCTACAAAGCCGGCAGCACATTGGCGAGACCTCTGATATTGCTAATGTCCATAGGCGACGGTAACCACTTTCCATCGCAGTTGGGCCATGAGCCTGTCTGCTGTGCTTGCGCAATGAAAAAAAGACCGATGAATATATACGCCGTATGCGGCATCCATACATCGTATGCCAAATGCGTTCGATCAATACTGGAATATGCCTCAATAATCTGGTCTCCCTTTTACTCTGTGCATAGCGATAGAATAGAAAGAGTGCAGAAAAAAATGTTAAATATTCTCTATTATAGATTCCATCTTGGCCGCGAATACAGATCTTACATAAAAAGACTAGTGAAATTTAAAATTGACTCACTCAAATCACACACATTAAATGGCTCAATTGACTGTCCAGACATACTTTCCTTCATTAATTTTAACCTAGTGTTATACAAAACTCGTAATCCTTCGCCTAGACTCTTTTCCCTTCAAGTTTTTAAAAATAACACATCCTTTTATAATCCAATCACAAGAATGTGCAGGCTTTATAATGAGATTGCAAGTACAAATACATCCGTTGATATTTTTAATTCCTTCTTCCTTAAATTTAAACGCGAAAATCGAGCTATTATTTGCACCAATACTTCTGGCATAATTACATAATAATTTTGTTACCTTACCACTGTATATCTAACATTATATTAAGTCATACTAACCCCTAGATATATTGTCAATGTATGGTACATTATGTGCTCACATGTTTAGAGTACAGCTTAGACCTGATTTTTATATATAATATGAAATTTGTAACTTTAGCTGTAGATACAGCAACAATCTTGTTTTGTGTGCCAAATAAATAAATAAATCCGTCCACATTCTTGAGCATTCCAGCTTAAAGACATCGCGTTTTTGACGTCAATGTGTCTGCCAATTCGTGTGCCCAACATTGTCTGACTGGTTGACTTCTAAGGCTCCTATTACCGCAATAGGTCGAAAGTGGAGTGTAAACGAAGCAACTTTTGTTCGTATTTATTGAATAATAATTCATCAAAAAAAATATCACAAGTTTTCACGATATGGCACGCAACATGGTTATTTCGCAATTTCTCTATTGCTATTTTAAGTTAAGAAAAGAATTATCCAATCACCTCAAAATATTGACATGAAAACATTTAACCCCTTTAATTTTTATCAAAATAGGATAAAAATATCTGCATCTTCATAAAACAAAGATAAATATTTGCGATTTGTTGTAATTTATTTAAAATTTAGTTATTTTTAAGCATTTTGGGCCTTACTTATAAACGTTTCTTAAATTTAAATAAACTGCTCAGCAACTAAATTAGTTATTAGCCATCCGGGAACCCACTCAATCACACAAAAAGAATATCACCAAAATCGGTCCCAGTGATTAGGAGGATTCTAGAACCCGATCTCCGCGCCACCTACAGTTCCAATTGTGCCTCTTAACCATCCCGGGACCCACTCAAACACACACAAAATTTCATCAAAATCGGTTAAGTCGTTCTCAAGTTATAAAATTAAAACGGAAATGGCATTGATTTTTATATACAGCGTGTTTCAGACCTTACGACAATAAATCAGACCACGTTTGCTTCATGACGTACTCAGCCCAAATGCAAATACAAATCAAGGTCGCTTCTTTGGTTTAGCCACAGGACCTCATTTTTAATTTCAGAATATTACAACAACATGTATCAGTTATTGTGTCTAAATCGGTAGGTTAGTGACCAATGTATCATGTTGCCAGCTCGTCTCGTCATCATTAAACGCGGAAGTGGTTCATTCTTACGCTCTCGCTCGCGAACCAATATTTACAAGATGTTCTGTTTTTATTCCCTTTTTATCGTAATTAATTTGTTCGGAAATTGCTTTTTTTAAATTTTGACTTCACGGTTGATTTAATAGTACCAAAAAGTTTGTATGGAGTACGACCGCTAAAATTATGATTTATTGTCATTTGAAATGAAACACGCTGTATATAGAAGATAGATAGATAGATCACATACATATATCTAACTCTAGTTTATTTCAAATAAACATATGTATGTTATACACTGATTTGTGTATATAAATAACTAGGCCAAGCTGAAACAGTTTAATTCAGTGCCAAAGCAAAACACATCTAACTTAATACCAACTTGGTAACTTGCTAAGTTATATAACTTAAGCTGTGTTAAGGATAACTATGTTAGTTCGTGTATGTCGTAGTGGTCAGGTCATCTATGTATCATATATTATGTATGATATATGTGTTTTTATATATATACAAAATTATAATACCGAAGTAAGAAAGAGAGTTGATCTGAAAGAGAGTGTCGGGGTGAAGGTAAGGAAAGGAATGCTCCGGTGGTTCGGGCATGTGGAAAGAATGTATGATGAAAGAATGACTAAACAGATATACAATGCAAAAGCTACGACACAGCTTCCATGATCAAATTGATCATGTGTTAGCAGAAGGTGATGTTAGGAGCCTTAAGAACAGACGAGCGTGCATGACAAGAGCTATGAATGTCAAAGAAGCAAGTGAGGTGTGTAAGAATGGGCCTGTGTGGCGCTCTGTTGTTCGTGCCTACCCCGCAAGGGACCTGGCGTGAAGTTATGTATGTATGTATATATATACAAGTAAAATAACATAATGAAATAAATTAAAATTAATAAAATATACTTACACAAAGTAAATACTGGGTGCCAACCTCATTTCTAAAATTGCGTCATTCAGTTTTTGTACATATTTTGAACCCACTTCAAAAAGTAGGAGGTTCTCAAGTCGTCTGTAATTGTGAACCGATTTTCATTTTTTTTTCAGAAAAGGTACACTCCCGAGTTGGTCCAATTGTCGCTATGTCAGGATCTGAGTGGATCCCAGGAAAATCGAGAGAAACTCTCAAGTTTGTTAACAAACTTCTTTGTTAGACATCGTGACATCTTCGTCAATTGTAAAGCGATTTTAATTTTTGTTTATTTATTAGTAAGTTTATACTCCTGAGTTGATGCCATGGTCATCAAATCAGGATCTGGTGGTGGATTCCAGGGAGATCAGAGTGTAACGCTTATTAAAGAACACTAAACGCCTACACTCTAAAAAAAGCTTGTATACGCGTGCCAGTATTACATTTTCTACAGACGCTTCTATTTTTGTATTCATATTATGCGATTGCTTCGTCAATTGTGGGCCGATTTTCATTTTTGTTATTCGATTGTCACCACTCTCATGGATAACCAGTCAGGATCTGATGAATCGACGACAACCTTGTATATTTGGGCTGTACTATAATTTCTCCAGGCACTAAATATTATTTCTAAAGCTATTCAAATTTTGCGCAACAAAAACAAACCCAACGAAATTCTAATCTGTTTGAATTGTGTGAGTAGCATTTGGAATTTTTTTCTTTCTAGCGTCTTAGTTTATACCAGTGATTCTTTATAAACAGCGTAAGCGGTTTTTTATGTACGTGTCTATGTCACTGAACTCGTCTAAGCCGGGGTACCAATTGTGTGAGTATGTATGGTTCAGAGATAGTGTTTACATTCACAATTTGTCCGATACGGGCACTGGAATTTGTTTTCACCAATAATCTATATTTATAAGTGTATTTTTCCTTTTTATTATCATTTGTAGACACCGTACACCTGAACAAACATAACTATGTATAGCATTGTTTTTCAAATTACTGTAACCAAATAGAACCTGTTCAAATAATTATAGGCTTAAGACTGAGAATAACAAAGCTAAAGTAGGCCTTTACGGGATTTCGTACCTAATCTCGCGTAGGGAACGCAAATTACACGTAGGCAGTTGATTTATCTTGTACTACTTATTTTATCAAGATTAGGATTACGTAATAGACTTTAATATGATTACAGTATTCACTTATTAAATCACCATTAAAGTTAAAGTAAGTTTTAACATGTACATTTTCTTAAATCAGGTTATCGATTATTATATTAGATGATGCCTATGCTACCAAATATGCAGTGTTCGCACTGTAAAATTGGCAGAATATATAGTGTCCCTCACTGTATAGTTGGTAGAATATGCAGTGTTCGCGCTGTAAAATTGGCAGAATATATAGTGTCCTCACTGTATAGTTGGTAGAATATGCAGTGTTCGCGCTGTAAATTGCAGAATATATAGTGTCCTCACTGTATATTGGTAGAATATGCAGTGTTCGCACTGTAAATTGGCAGAATATATAGTGTCCTCACTGTATAGTTGGTAGAATATGCAGTGTTCGCGCTGTAAAATTGGCAGAATATATAGTGTTTTTTTTTTTTTTTTTTATAGTGTCCCTCACTGTATAGTTGGTAGAATATGCAGTGTTCGCACTGTAAAATTGGCAGAATATATAGTGTCCCTCACTGTATAGTTGGTAGAATATGCAGTGTTCGCGCTGTAAAATTGGCAGAATATATAGTGTCCCTCACTGTATAGTTGGTAGAATATGCAGTGTTCGCACTGTAAAATTGGCAGAATATATAGTGTCCCTCACTGTATAGTTGGTAGAATATGCAGTGTTCGCGCTGTAAAATTGGCAGAATATATAGTGTCCCTCACTGTATAGTTGGTAGAATATGCAGTGTTCGCGCTGTAAATTGCAGAATATATAGTGTCCCTCGCTATATAGTTGGTAGAATATGCAGTGTCTCTACTATATACTGAGTAGAGTGTACAGTGTCGCCACTATATAGTCGTAGAATCCTCTAGTTCTAAGGAATTGTTTAGATGGGACCTTCGTCTTCTTTCTTCCACTGTACTGCTTGCTATTGGCTCGGTGTTCTTCATCCTCACTTCTTTGAGCCGCTTTGCTCGTGCTACCTGGGTACTTGTAATGAGGTCCCAACAGGGGATTTCTCGCAATGTGGGTTTTTAAAAAGGGTGTCATAAAATTTCTTCAAAGTCGACAGCGAGTTGTAATATATCTGGTGTTGAAAACATCCACTAGAACGGTAACCGCTTTCGATGGTGGGTCTGCCTATCAGGTGTACTCTAAAAAAAGGGTGAAGTAAGATTGTTCCTAGTTGCTAACGCTGCATACTCGTTTTCCAAGAAACTATTGGAAATATATATGTTTATAACTGTCTATTATTTATAATAAGACATAATTTAAATATAATAAATTTATGTCTTATAATAAATAATAGCTATGAATATGAGGCCCTCGTAGTCCTAGGCCTGAACATTACAAGCCTTTTCAAATAACTGGATATTTTCCGTATCTAAGGGTCTCCAATATTATGTCGACGACGAGAGCAACACCATAAGTTGATAATGGTGTATCACCATAAGTTGCTTTCTATACTAAAATTACTCTATTGTTTACATTTTTTATTGCAGTAGTTCAGCAAACAAGCAAAGGACCCACTTGATGCAAAGTGGTTACCATCGCCTATGGACATTTGCAACACCAAAAGTGCTACAAATGCGCTACTGCTCTCTTAAGGGAGACTGGAACCTGGTCACTTATGCCGGAACACAACTCAACGTTGTTATGGCGACATAGTCTGGACCAAGGGTGGTAGCCATCAACCTCGCTGTGGGTTGTTTTGTCGCCTCTAACGATAGGCCGCCCGGCCGCAGGACATTTTATACTTTCTCTGTCCTTCACGGATAAACATACAAATATTTCAGACGCGGTAGTCATCATTTTGATTATACCTTAGAGACAGCTCGATCGGTGTGATACCACGCTCTCACAGAATATAGGCGTGAAATGGTTAGTCTTCAGGTAAGCGTATTTCGTATCGTACGATAAGTGAGTGGTCCATCTCAGGTCATCTCCACTTGAAGTTCAAGTAAACTCCATACATCCTCAACTGACATACAAAGTAATGAAATTATAGTAAGTAAATAAATAAACTGTGTATATTCTAGCGAAAATAGACATAAATAAACACAATAATTTTCTTTAAGCGGTATCCTTCGCTGGCTTCTACGGGGTAAGGTTTGGGACAGGTTATAGGCGATAGCGGGCGGCTAGCAGCTATATTTAAAAATATTAGAAATCCTTCTCATGAAGAAAAAACGTCCGAATTCAAAAAAAGTTGTTACAGTAACCTTTGATAACCTGAAGAGTTAATGAATCGTTTTGATTAAAAAAACTGGCTCATGGCCTAAGTACCCCACGGTCTAAGCGTTCTAGTCTAATAGTTTATTAGATTCCCTCTCATCGCTTGTTCCTTGGGCGTGCTGTCATCCGTTGGCACATTATCGCAGGCCACTGCTCAAAGGAGACCAACGTCATTAGGGTGGTGCGTCTAGTACAGCTTCCAGTATTCTTAGTGACTTTTGTAAAGTATTTTGGGTTGACTACAATCAAATCCCTAGTAGAATTTCATGTATTTCTTTTATAGCTGAATCACAACAGAAAGGCTGACGGTGTAACTATGTTGGTAAATTGGTTACCATCGCCTATGGACAGTAGCAATACCAGAGGTGCTCCTAATGTGCTGCCGGCCTTGAAGCAGAAACTGGAACCTGGTCACTGATGGAACAAAACACAACTTAAATTTGCTGTGTCGGTATGGTCAGTGTGGTCTATGTATTCGATGTGGCTGGTGTGGCAGATGTGGTTCGGTGCGGTCGGTGCGGTCGGTATGGTCGAGGTGGTTGGTGTGATCGATGTTGTCGATATGGTCGATTTGGTCATTTTAGTGTACATTGTACTTAATCCGTGCAGGAACGGAGAAAGAATACAGTTTCCTGGGGCCGGCGGCCTGTCGTAAGAGGCGACAAAACAACCCACAGCCAGGTGGTAGGGCATTTGCCCGACTGGATGGCTACCACCCCTGGTCTAGTGTTCCGGTCTCAGTGGCCAGGTACCAGGTTCCTACAAGGTACAAATGTCGCCATAACAACCATGTGTTGTGTTCCGGCATTAGTGACCAGGTTCCAGGCCCTAAGAGAGCAGCAGCGCATTCGTAGCACCTTTGGTGTTGCAAATGTCCATAGGCGATGGTAACCGCTGTCCATCAAGTGGCGTCTGCCTGTCTGCTGATCTCCTGCAATAAAAAAAAAAAAAAAAAAAAAGTTTTGATGACAAAAATTTCACCCGGGAGATGGGATAATAGCGATATAATATGAAATGAATCTTCCGGTTAATAGCAGTAAAATAAAAATTGAATACAATGTAACCTGTGTTCTAAACTCATTATTTAATTTTAATTGAAATTTTTACATAATTACGATAATATTGTAAATAACGTAAATTGTACAAGGTAAATTTGCACTCGAATCTGACAAAAACATGTGTAATTAAATATAATTATTGTAACACCTTTAAACCATGTTTTTTGCAGTAAATAAATTTGGATTCCAATTTGAATAAGAGGCACGCTCTAAACGGACAACGAAGGTTGACTAAAACGGAGGTAAAATCTAGTCATTTAATAAATTTTGACCTATGTCATGTCCATACGCCAGCGCTAGGTGATCCTAAAAGCAGCATGTAATGATTAGAAGTATTTTGTAGATCATTTTCGGCGTGTCATTGTGATAGTAAAGACGCCAAAATTCACTTTACACGCTAACTCGGTTACTGTCCAAAGTTAATTTGCATAAAAAACTCTCTTCAAAATTACATTCCCCGTTTAATGGGTAAAGAATCAAAAATTTATATCAAAAGTTACAACGTGGGCGTAGTAGGTAATAAATTTTTGTTTAGATCCCCGTTCCTGGGCTCAATTATAAAAAGATGGGGAACTTTGTTCCGCTTGTAATCACTCGTTAAGGCAACGTTATGTAATTACAAGTTTGCAGGTTCCTTTGGGGGAAAGGAATGTTACTTAACCTAAACAAAATTAATTTTAAATTAACCCAACAATAGAGGAGCAGACAGTGTATATGTGCCTACAGTTCACACGCAGTAGAAGTGGAACTTCAGAAAAAATATTTCTTCTCTATTCTTTACTAATATAATCCCCTTAGCCTACTCCATTAACACATTAAAATTCATTAAATTCAATCCAAATTACACTTTAAATCACTAGTATAAAGCTCAAAATTCAATGCACTGTTACGCACAATTTCCTTTGATATACGTATAAAAGAATATCTGCCTTAATTATATACAGATAGAGCTGCAATTCATTTGAAATCTTTTAGGTATTAGAGCAAGAGCCCGTGAACCCCAGACCTTCGTTATTTTATAAAAGCTGAAAGTTTGTCAGCGCATGCTCCCAACACAGGTAAGAACGATGGACTATTATGAAGTTTGGGTTACCGTGGCTTTGGCAGGTAAACGGTACTAAAGGTGTGTAAAATACCGATATAAATTCGTCAAATAATAAAGTGTGATTTTTTGGTATTACCTTCAGAATATTATTAAAAATCACGTTATTGATTGCCAGACACTTAACATCGTGGCAACCCCTTGCCAGACACCCCTAATGTTCATGAAATTATTATAATTCTACTTATGTATAGTTTAAAAGCTGATTTTATATATAATACTTAGTAATAATTAGATGATTTCCTCATCAGCAGACATTAGGGTGTCTGGCAAGGGTTGCACGATGTTAAGTGTCTGGCAATCAATAACGTGATTTTAATAATATTCTGAAGGTATACCAAAAATCACACTTTATTATTTGACGAATTTAGATCGGTATTTTACACACCTTTAGTACCGTTTATCTGCCAAAGCCACGTTAACCCAAACTTCATAATAGTCCATCGTTCTTACCTGTGTTGGGAGCATGCGCTGACAAACTTTCAGCTTTTATAAAATAACGAAAGTCTGGGGTTCACGGGCTCTTAGACTATATTATTCAAATTGAAAATGAATAGTAACGCGTAAAGAGAAGTGTGTTTTATTTCTAATTAGATAAGGTTAAATTTTATATGTTAATCTCTTTTTAGTTTCATCGATTTATAAATCACAACGATTCTAAAGAAATTCAACATCTCAGATACCTTTTAAATAGATAACACTTTACTGCTCACCAATATACAGACGCAATACATTAATAATATTTTAAGCAGAACGATATAGGCAGTCTCATTTCTTAGACTTATCTCTTCCAGACAAACCAACTTAAAAGATATTCTAACTAATCTGGCGAAGTCTATCCGTTCTAAGCTCTATCCTTGCAGGAACAGAGAAAGAATACAAACAAATTGACAAAAAAATTCACAGGCAACCTTCAGTTGTGTTCCGACATTAGTGGCCAGGCTCCAGTCTCCTTTCAGAGAGCAGCAGCGCATTTGTAACACCCTTGCTGTGGCAAATGTCCATAGGCGTTGGTAACCGCTTTCCGTCAAGTGGGCATCTGCCTGTCTGATGAACTCCTGCAATAGAAAAATTAAAAAAAAACATAGTAAAATAAATTAAATAGAGTAACTATTTATGCCTAAATGTTATTAATTGTTAGCTATTTAAGTGGGGGAAATATGGACAGACAAGACAAGACAAGATAGTTATGGTTAATGGGACGAGGGATATCTGTTTGTAGGATGTCATAAAGAGGGATGGAGATACTCGGTCAATGAAAAATGATGTGTTCTAATGAACCCTCATCCAGATATCGTAACCCTTCTAAGGTCACTCATGATATAATGTCAATCACTGGACCATAGTCGCGTACGTCGAAGAGATTTCTCTCGTTTGCTGTACTGATGCAAAAGTGTGGTATGATACAAAGCCATCATCACTTAAATTAACATAATATAAATATTATGATTCCTTTTTATCTTAGTTCTGAAGCAAACAAAACATAAATCAAGTTAAATTAATACTAATTAATTAATGTGTTTAGCGATCATAATTGCAAACAGTACTGCTCAGCAAGCATTCACGGTCGGCCTGCTGCCATGCATTATCTTATGTGCTAATTTCAATAAATGTGGAAATATAACTTGTGTATAATATGTATATATAATATAATAGCTTTTTACCTTTAATATTATAATTGATATCACAGTAAGACACGACAGACCAGACTTAATCTACGTAGACATAACAAATAACAAAAAATAGACATAACAGTACCATCTGACTATAACATAGGAGGTAAGGAAATAGAAAAACTGAGCAAATACCATTTATTATAATAACTTATGTGTTATTGTATATATATATATATATATATATATATATATATATGACTATGTATATATGTATGTATTTGTATATTTATTTCTTAAATTAGTTTGAGTATTTGTGTATCTATTGTCTTTTTCCTGCACCACCTATTTCGCCTGATTCAATCTCTGTTATTAAGGTTGCCTGGAAGAGATCGCTTTGAGCGATAAGGCCGCCTGTTGTATTGCCTGGAAAATATTGTAAACATAGACTGTTTTTGTAATTGTATATTTTGGTGTGCAATAAAGTGTTATCTATCTATCTATCTTAAAACTGAAGTCAGTCGCTTGTGGAATACACAGGCGACTGTCATCCCGATAGTTATAGGTGCAACAGGGATAGTAGCTAAAAGCATAAAAAATACATAGAAAAACTAGACACTTAAATTGATATAACTATTTTACAGAAGCAGGCAGCGTTACACACCACAAACATTCTACGTAAGGTGCTAGGAGATACCGTATTTGTAAACAACAGAGGCACCCTAAATTCAACCACACATAACACAACTCAACAACCAGAACACACATCACAACCACCATACCGAAGCGACATACACACATATGCCACGCAAACAAAGACAGCTAGAGGAAGAGCAAGAGGAAGACAAAGAAGAGATACACACACGTACACCATCCAGAATCAATAGTGGGGACATAAATATCTTTTTTCCGTGGGCAACGGGACGGAATATTTATAAAAACGGTACAAAAGTCGTGAGATAGTTCATTTCATATAATTCGCAGCGTAACGTTTCGTATACATTGCCACTGTCGCTGGTCTCCTGCGTGGTGTTGCCAGGGCTCTCTGTCCCATTCAAGGCTTGAAAACCGGTAAAAATTCGAACCGGTCACAGTATATAGGAAAACATTCTTAATTTCAACCAAATGCTTCTTGGTAACAAAAGTTCGTCAAGTAGGTTTTGTTGAATAAACGGGTTTCCAACTATTTTGAACGGTATTTGCCGCACACCTTCAAAGCGCTTTCATGTGCTAGAGCAAGCTTCCAAACGCACACAAATACATGTTAAAGGAGACATAGATTGACAGTTTCTCTTCTCGCGGAATAAACCAGTTAATACAGGTGTATATATCTCTCTTTTTAAGGGTCACATTCTAAATGAAATAGTTGACTAAAACTGGTTATAGTCCATTGACTATAACCAGTTTTAGTCAACTATTTCATTAGGCCATTGCCTATAAACATCCCACTGTTGGGCTCTAGCCTCCCACTATTAGAAAATGGACAGTATAGACGTCACGCGTGTCCAAGCCGGCTTTGCAGTTTTCACACAACTGTTATCTTCATGTGCAGGTTTCATCAAGTTGTTTTCTTTCCCTGTTGTTAGCACGTGGAAATTGTAACAATAATCAAATTACGTCAGAGAACTTCCTGTGCATCGTACATGTCCGGCCAGGATTCAAACACACGCTCTTAGCTTTTGGGATTTATACGATAGCCATTACGCTGCCATGACTTCGTATTGCGACAAAATCGGGTTAATTTTGAACATTACATCCGCCTCCAACATAATGTGCTCGTATGTTTCTGTCTGTGGATTTAATGTACATTATGTAATTGGTATTTTGACAAATTTGTTCACCTGCCCTTTACCCCTTCAACGCGTGTCACCGCGAATATAATTTCCTTTGGGAACGCCACCAATAACTTTGCACTTATGTTATTAGCTTCGACTCCCTTTGTGCTTCAATATATCAAAGTTAGAAGGTCATGCTTTGATCTTTTTGATATTGAATTTTCAAAAACTCGATACGCATGATGTACGTTTGTTTTTCGTGCTGCAACTTTGAAAATGACGGATTTTCGTAAAAACTGTCATGCCCTTTTCATTCGCCCAACATATTATTATGTGCGTGCGAGGGTACGCACTTAGGATTGGAAGTAAACACCAGCTTATTTTTACTTACACAGCCGTACGTGATTCTTCTTTGGATGGTTTCCCCTTCAGGCACAACTAACGATGCTCTGCCCCGACGATGAGATATCTCACTTACTATACCGTTGCCGATATTGCGTATACCGCCTGCTGCTACTGCAGTGCTCACCTCCGATATTTCCGCGCGTAGCTTGCTTTTGGATCTCTTCTTAAACTACGCTAAACCCCTCCTTCACTGAACCCACTACTCTCCCTAAACTCGAGACTGTCTAATTAAATATTCTTGCTACATTTTTTCGTATCGCACACGACGTTTTGCTGTCTTCAACTGAAATACGCCTTACGTTGCTTATATACCCCGAAGAATCTTCTGGAACCCATAATTTCGATCTTCTTTTCGATTTTGTTTACTGTCTATCTCTTTCTAAACATCTATCTATTTCTGTCTTTTCCTTCCCGAACCTTCTATTCTCGCATTTCAATCTTCATTTCGTTATTCTATTTTTCCTCATCTATCTCTTTCTAAATTATCTCTGACCTTGTATTTTTCTTCTGGAATCTTCCACATTTTTCTGAAATGCTCTATACCCTCGCTCTCCACACTATACTATGTGTAGATTTGTTTAGAATTACGCCGTAAAGAACATTCACATATTTCATTATTATATATTATATTTCATTCATTATATCAAACATTTTTTTCAATTTCCTTATCACATTATAATCTGTCAATATGAAGCCTAATCAGATCCCGTCAATCAGTTGTGATGGCAACTCATCTTATTATTCCACTCATTCCCCGAGATCCCTCGTCCTCACCTCTCGCCTCCCCACGGAAATGCTCATTCTAATTCAATAACCGAATTATTAGATTTCCACTGGCGTAAATGTATTTCGATTTGAACAAATGCGTTTTTACTGGGTTTTTTCCCTAATAAAATTTGTATTTTTTTTTAGTTCATCAGACAGGCAGACGGTCCACTTGATGGAAAGTGGTTTCCATCGCCTATGGACATTTGCAACACCTACGGTGCTAAAACGCGCTGCTGCTCTTTTAAAGAAGACTGAAACCTGGTCACCAATGCCGGAACACCAATCAAGGTTGTTATGGCGGACATTTTAGACCAGGGGTAGTAGCCATCCAGTCGGATAAATACTGTGGTGGGTACTCTGGTGGGTTGTTTTTTGCCTCTTATGACAGGCCGCCATTTTTCTGGTCCTCATCGGAGGAAACAACTACTTCCTTCTACCTATTTATCACAGTCACCTCTAGAGCTTAAGTCTCAGCTCTAGCAATCCCCACTCTGCGCCGGTTGTTAAGGCAAGCACGGCCTTGCCCTGCTACAGGGAGTTTATTGGAATTACTACATACGACTGTACATTTCAATATTATATAAAAAGACGATTAAAATAAATGTTCTGATTATTGTTCACAGACAAATTCTGGATAACGGTACCTTAGTCTTCCAGCCGTTTGCAGCAGTGCAATTCAGGCAAGACGTCCACGCGACGGTATACAGATGCCGTGCGCATAATGCCCACGGTGCTATACTATCCAGGGATATGAGGACACAAGCTGGTGAGTTAGCCCTTTTGTTTGCACCTACCATAATATTTTAATTAAGATTACAATTATAGAATAAACCTCGAACCTTTAATACCATTGTTGGAAAACCCAAAATATTAAAAAATCTTTGTATTTCTTAATTTGCTAGCCATACAGTAATTGCAAGGTTACAAACATTCATGTATCTTACCTTTAATTTGAAATTTAATTTTGCTTCACAGAAATTGATCCTTATTAGCTAGTTTAATAAGTATGTTTTTTTTTCAAAATCAATCTCTTAAATTCCTGACCAGGGTAACTGATTTTTCAAAAATTTCAAAATTCATCAAAATCGGCTCCAAGACTCCTTTGAGTATTTTTTGCTACAAATATTATAGTTTTAGATTTGGCCACAGAGGCTCACTTGAATGATTCACCATCTATTTTGAGTTTGAGCGATGAGTGTTGTATATGAGTGATTTTCAGTTTGAGCGATGAGTGCAATTGTATAAGTGATTTTCAATTTGAGTAATGAGTGTTGTATATGAGACATTTTCAATTTGAGCGATGAGTGTAATTGTATAAAAATATTTTTCAGTTTGGGTGATGAGTGTTGTATATGAGTGATTTTGACGTCACAGTACTTATACATATTTAAACAGAGCACCAGAATGATTTCTTAATTTATCAAACGTACCTACACAAGTTGAATGGCTCCGAGTTCCGGATTTACTGGAAAATTATGTTAAGCGGGAAATGGGGCGAATTACATGTTACAGGATTCACGGCAAGCGCAAACATCCGCAACGGAAAGCGACGGAATTATTATTTTTGACATTTTTAAATTGGATTAGGCAATTTATATACTAAAATGTCAAATATTATAACCTCACTTACAGAAAAGGAAAGATTTCAAGTATGAAATTCATTTAGATTGTATTTTAAACATAAACGTCTTGTAAAATTACATAATATGATGTTAAAATATTTCTACATGTATTCGTTTAATTAAATTTTTAATAAACAATAAAAATATTATAATAAAATATTAATTAAAAAAAAAAAAAGATTTCCGCCAGCATCGGCGTATGGCCCTTTTTTTCTAAAATAGCCTAAGTTATACCTTATAATATCAGCTATCTGCCAGTGAAAGTCACGTCAAAATCGATTCAGGCAATAATCTCTGAAGAGAGATTATCTGGAACAAGCAAACAGACACATAGACAAAAAAATATTTTTTTATATAAGTACCATATATCATATGCACTTAGTAAAAAGTTGTCATTACAAAATACTTCAATTTTATTTGTTTGGATATGTATATGCATCTATGTATGTCTAGATGACATTTCGTTATAATAATATGATCTAAAAAATTCCATCTAATATTTGCAAGTTTAAATAATATCATACAAATAAAGTCAATTTAATAAGCGCTACAAGGATTTGCACAAAACTGAATTAATGTCGTCGCATCGGGAATCCAATAAAATACTCCGAAAGAATCTATTTCAGTTCTTTGGTTTCTCCCTTGCGATGTAGATACTTCAAGCTTCGTTAGTTCGAATACTTGAGTAGCAAAAGCGAATTCATAGTCAAAGAGTTTCCAATTGATACGTCTAGCTCCAGTTTTTGTTCTTGGAATTGGATAGTTTTATCTTCTCGTTTCATTCATTTTATACTTCTAATTATCATTATACTGTTAGGAAAAAAACAAATTTCACTCCTAATCTATAAAAACACTACAAAGGACGACGCCCGGGTTCTTTCAGGGTACAGTGGGGTGAATAAAAAACCCTCACTCGTGACCCGTATATTGGAGCCTTCATTCGATACAAACCTTTAGTATAATACATTAAACAACACAATTAAAACATTATCGCCATACATTAGCGAACAGCGCCATCTAGTGATCGATCACATAAAACAATTTCCATTGAGGCGATGTGACGCGTTTAACAATAATAATAAATAAATAATTATTATATTTTATAATAATAATTATTTATTTATTTCAGACACAAAGTTTCATAATTACAACATATTTTACAGATTTATTAGTATTATATTAAATTAAACTATTATAAATAAAAATAAATAGATAAAAATGTCCAGCAGTCATTCGGTCAATCCCTCACTTATTTATTACCTGTCGGCGTTTGAACTTATCGTAATTATTTTATGATCATCTTTTGTTTACTTATTTATTGGCATACGTTTCTAGAGAATAACCTATTGTTACATTGTACTCGTTTACGGCATCTTGCGCCTGAATCATTGGCCAGGTGTTGCGGATTATGTCAAATACGATACGGGCATATTTGTATTTGTGAGGTATAAAACAACGACCTGATGGAGAGAGAGGGTAGTTGAGCGTGAACCTCGGTCAAGGCGAGTCGTGTGTACATTCAGGAATCTAATATTGATGGACTTTGCGCGTTTTATTGAATTACGACCTTCTTCATTTCGTTTGGATTTGTTGTGCTCGGTTATATAATTTGTACCTGTGTTATACGTGTTTGTATAGTATGACAATTATTTATTTACTTACACGTTATAGCATAAATAAATTTTACTAACTTCCTAGTCTATGATCAGCAATATTTGCCTATAAAAATACATATATATATATATATATATTAACTAAGCTATATATTATATAGATATATATTGTACTATACTAATTGCTATTACAGTTCAAAGTTAATCTGTACTGCACTTATATTTATAATCAGTTATGTGGTATATATATATATATATATATATATATATATATATATATATATATATTCTAATATATAAAATTCTCGTGCCACAGTTTTCGTTGCCATACTCCTCCGAAACGGCTTGACCGATTTTGATGAAATTTTTTGTGCTGATCCGGTATCTATGAGAATCGGCCAACATCTATTTTTCATCCCCCTAAATGTTAGGGGTAGTCCACCCCTAAATTTTTATTTTTTAGTCAAAATTTTTAATTTCTATTTTTTTATGATACAACATACAAAAATACATACAACCCTAATTTATCAACCCTCTGCGACAAACCCCTATTTTTACCGGGCAGGACTACGTCTGCCGGGACAGCTAGTATATATATATATATATATATATATATTAATATGATAATTTAAAATATAATGATGCTTTATTAACCTTATATATTGTGTGTGTGACGCCGTTGACAAATAAACGTTTCTTTCTTTCTTACTAATAAACTCTATAATAATTCTAATGGCATTTTAATTCGAGACCCGAAACTCGAAACAATATTAATATGTGAAGCAAATATTTACTCTTTTGTTTATTGTTCAAGTCAAAGTAACAGTGTAACCTTGGCGAAATCTGTGATTATTTCATACTCCCCCGTCCGCGCAATTATCACAGAAAGAGATACCTACAAAGTTTTTGCTTCACGTATACCTACTCACAAAATATTGTTCAAAAACTTATCTCGTAACAAAAGAGGTATACTACATTACACATAGAGAAGTCGTAGATAATAATTTCTCTCTTTTATTGTATAACAATACAAGTATGTCGTTATTAGGTGGTACCGGTGGCTCTTTATCGCCGGCTGACATTTATGGCCGACCCGGGCGCTGTTCCTCCTCTATTACAACCTCACTACGAACTGGTAGTCGAGCTCGTTATCGGAAGAATTTGTTGCTTTTATATTAACATTGTTATATTTATATGATTCTACCGACATTGCAAAATTATTGTCTACCTATATTGAATTTCTTTTAAACTACCCGCGCCCCAAGTCGGCTATTACAACTTTGCGAAAGTCTTACGTATCTGGCGTTATTTTTGTATGATTTCACAACTACCAGCTGAAGCACGTGTTAGGATCGTATTTATTATTGTAAAGGAACCATATGACGGAAGTAGTCAATAACCGGAGAAAATATTCATTAATGTAGTAATCGGAAGTCGTATAACCGGATGTCAACGTAGATGTATTTATTATCAATCCAACGGATATCTAAAACACAGTAACCGGAAGTTGGAAATTATACGGATGGCCGAAGTTGGTGTTACGACGGAAGTGAAGTGGCGCCAAAGTATTACAGGATGGTGTCGACGCAGACGCACCACGAGGATCTTATAAATACTCGGCGTCCGGGCAGAGGGGGGCAAGTCTACACCTAGTCTGCAAACGATATTCAGCTAGTCTACAACGATAGTCTACATTCATTGGCTGAACAGAGCGAAAGCTAAAAAAGCTAGAAAGGGCAAGAGGCCCGTACTATATTATTTGACGGCCTCTGTGGTTGAGCGGACTAAACCTTTGCCGGCCTACCTCACTGCAACCCCTCCGGGTTCGATTCTCGGTATAGTAAATTTCGGAAACGTATTTTCTCCGTTATTTACCATGGTCTGGGTGTCTGGGATCGGCCCCAGAGTGGTCCGTTGTGTATTACCCATAACACAAGCGTAACTTGCTTAATTTGGGGATATACAATGTGTGTGTTTGACTGCCGATTATTATTATTATCACATATTTATTAGTTTTCCAATTATTTACATTTTTCTTTATACATAAAAAAAACATATATTTAAAAAAAAATGTAAAAAACCGATGTCCGCCGGCAGCAGGGCCTAGGGTCCAAGCTACCGGTGGTTAAGGTTCCAGAGATAGGAACCTCCTCACGATACGGGTCGTGTCCAGCAGGGCTGCCTTCTGCATCCGACCCTTCACCCAGGTACCCTTATTATTATTATTATTGTGGTCAATAGCTACTGTTCGATAATGGTAGTATTCTTTAAGGGCAAATTGATGCTCGACACCTGCCAAGCGTGGAGACCACTCTTGGAGTTGTCTTAATATTGCTGTGTATTATTGTGCTGTATTAATATTGTAATAATTCTAGTGTAATAAACTTTTGATTATAATGTTTCAGATATTATTATTCTTTCTATTAACACCCGCAACTTCGTCCGCGTCACGACCGCGATGTACAATACTATCAGCGTCATCTAGTTTATTTAATTTGATATTTTTGTAAGGTTTTACTTTTTCGCGGAACTCGTCTTTTTAATATATAAATTGTTTTATTGTATGATGATACCGGCAAATTAATACTTAATTAGATGCATAAGTTGTATTATTATACAGCTGTTTAAGTAATTAAATTTTTTAACTATCCCACGGGAAATCTTTAAATTCTCGTGATCAAAAGTATCCTTATATGACCAGGTATATAAGCTACCACAATACAAAATTTAATTTAAATCGGTCCAGTCGTTTTGGAGATTAACCCGTACAAACGGAGAAACAAAAATCTAAATTAGTTCTATTTCTCTTCTTAGATTCCCTTTACTCGTTTTATATCATTTTTTTTCATTGTACAGAAATCAACCTCTGCAGTTTTATTATATGTACAGATTATGATATTATTATGACTGGTGTTCGGTCCTTGATTAGTTCGAGGTAGGTATAAATCGGTCTATTGGTTTTGCTGTCTACCTTCTTTCTGTGGGAGGCGAAGATCAATGCACAGCAGGGTAGGCACAGCCACTTTTTTTTTGGGGCGAGGAAAAATGCTACCGATTTACTCACAGACTGGGTCCTTGCCCACTTTATTACAACTTCTGTCAACGTTTTGACAAAGACATATCGTTTATCATTTAAACATATTTCATACTAATTGTAATAACTGGCCGTGCCAAGAACTTATAGTGTAATACTGGTATAAAGAAGTGATCAGTTTGGTGCCGTGCAGTGTTCCTTTCCCTTTTTTCCCTTCGTGTGTGTTTCTACACAAGAATTCTCACGTGGACCCGGCGACTTTTCTTGTATGTATAAGAACCCTGAACAACCTGACAGAGCCTGTCTCGCAGACATCATACAATTTTATACGTACCCACTTAAAATAAAATTCTAAATTAAAATTACTTAACGTCTGAATTAAGACATTCAATCAAAATGTCACGTCTTATTCAAAGAGTGAAGACCGTTATTATTTAAAACTGATTTTTGAAAAAAGTAATAAACTGAAAATTCTAATTACCTACTTTTCTAATTCATTCTTGAAATTGAAAGGAGCTAATTATCAAAACTGAAATTATGACTTGTTTCAGTATAAAAAATACGATTTAAATAACAAGAGATAAATTTAGAGTTTTAATTGAGATCTTTAGAAAAAACAAATACCTTTTTTATAGCTAGAGTACAGCAGACAGGCAGACGGCCCACCTGATGGAAAGCGGTTACCGTCGGCTATGGATGTTTGTAGCACCAAAGTTTCACCAACGCGCTGCCGGCCTAGAAGAAATTTTATAACACCCTTTTTGAAGAACTAGTATCCCATATTGTAGTGCTGTGGGAAAACCACCACTGGAAGCTAGTTCAAAATGTCTACCTATCGTATATAACGCATTTAATTCTTGGTTAAATCTAAGTGGCATTGTTACTAACATGATCTCAAGTGTAGCAAAGGCTGTAAAATTCTATTTTTGCTCTTCTAAGTCATTTTTGTAACGTAGTCGTGAGTATGAATTGTTCTCTCCTATTTCCCCCAAAAAATGAAGTGTTCTTGTGAATATATCAATGTTTGTGGCTTCGTGGAAATGTATCTGGGCCGCGGCACGCACTGAGCCGGATTCAGGCGCTATTATTACTTTATTATTCAAGCTGCGAGTTTTGTTTATTCCCTTTTGTTGGTGTAAACTTTATTTGGTCGCAGTTCTTCATTGTTTGAATCGTGGTGGGAATAAATTTGACTTACTTCATAGTTAATTGTTAGTGACCGCGACATTGTGTCAGAGCCCTAATTCTTCTGTTACAATAGTATCAGAATAGATGTATGCATCAAACGACCGAATCTGGGGTCAATTTGGCTCATATACTATAAAGATTTGAGAATGTATGGATCCAAAATCCCAATCTGTGGTCAGTTTGGTTCATACACTATCAAGATTTTTAATAATAACAATAATAAAACCCGCAGGTGGGCTTTGTGGCGAAGCCTTAGGTGAGTGGCGACACCTCGTACCTGACTCCGGGGGCCAAGGCAAGGCCCCCGCCTCCGTGCTTGCCTTAATCAGCCGGCACGGAGTGGAGATCGCTAGAGCTAAGACTCAAGCTCCAGGGGTGGAAGTGATAAATGGCCTAACGTCGGAAGTAGCTTCGGTGAACCTATAGCCCACCTCTCTACACCCCTTAGCCACTCACACCCATGTTGCCCCTGCCTTTTACGGCATTTTTAGGGGCCCATGCAGGGAGTGGCGAGTCACCGTCTGCCCATTTTTCCATGTTCCCTGAACATTGCGACGGGCAGACGTCATAGTCCCCATATTCCCAGACCGCTAGTACCACTAACAGTTCATCCCAATAGCCCGGTACTTTTTGTCCTCATTTCCCACAATAGTCCTACACTGGCCGGGGCTTGTCCTTGTTTGCATTATTATATGGTGTAGACAGGGATAATCGCCGGTCAGTGTCACGCCACATATTTACATTAAATTTGTCAAGGGGCCTTCACGTGTTAGCCTCCCTATGGCCCCACGCAAGCCCTCCAAAAGTCCGGGCCATATTTATGGCCCGTGGTCTTGAAAGACATACATACAATAATAATTGGCAGACAAACACACATATTGTATATGCTCAAATTAAGCAAGTTATGCTTTTGTTATGGATATTATACAACGTACTACTCTACTCTGGGGTCCATCCCAGACACCCAGACCATAGCAAATAACGGAGAAAATACGTTTCCGAAATTTACTATACCAGAAATCGAACCCGAAGCCTCTGTATTGCAGTGAGGTAGGCCGGCAAAGTCTTAGCCCACTCAACCACAGAGGCCATTTTGAGGATGTATGGATCAAAAAACCGAATCAGGGGTCAGTTTGGTCTATATGTACTGGTGTATAATTGATACTTTATCACCATGTGTGACAGCATGGCAGCTATCAGTGTGACTTCTATCTATCGAAGCATTTGGACCATTCAGCTTGGCTCTTAGTCCTTGCTAACCCTCAAGCGTGCAGTTTGCGGTAAGGCCGAAGCCTTGACTCCAATTTGAAATATATTAAATATAATATGTGACACATGACGCCAGGGGCAAAAGCTAATATTACTACAAGAAGTTTGCATAAACTCTGGTTTGCCATTTCATAGGAATTTATGCGCATAATTTCGACTTCAGTCTTATATTTTTAAGTAAACAAATCTAATATAAATGGCACTCAGAAGAGTCTGCGAAAGTTAACCTTCTCCAAGTCCTACAAGGTTTCTAGGGAGTTCTTGGATCCGAAACAAAACACGACTGTCCTGGGAACAAACTTAAGAACGTGACTGAATCCTATAAACACGTATTTCTTCTTCTATAATATTGTTGTAATTAGTTGCGAGACAATAAATAAAATGCCGCTGGAATTATTATAGAGTTTATTAGAACTATACAAACACGTATAACACAGGTACACATATAACCGAACACAGCAAGTCCAAACGTATTGCAGAAGGTTGTAATTCAATAAAACGCGCAAAGTCCGTCACTATTAGATTCCCGATTGCAGTAAACACGTCTCGCTTCGATCGTGGTTCTCGCTCGACTGTTGACCCCTCTCATTCAGGACCTCATTTTATACTACACAAATAGAAATTAATCCATGACACCTGGCTAATGATGCTAATGAGCGGGTACAATGGACAATAGGCTATTCTCAACAATAAGTAAGTAGAAACGCATGCAAATAAATAAGTGAGCAAAAGAAGACGATTATAAAAGGATTACAATAGTTTCAATGTTATTAGTTCAAATGCCGACGGGTAATAAATGAAACACATTACAAATCTGTACGTCGAATTTGTCTTTGTCGGCACCTAGGTTGTAACAATATTAAAAAATGCAAAAAAAAGCCGTTTCTGTTCATTAAAGCTACTTAAACAAAAACAACTATTATAGACTATATAAACGATGAAGAACACGATGCAATTTTTTTATGTTTTCTTGTCTGTTTGTTCGGTATTGACGTAAAAACTTCTGGGCGGATTTCGATGGGGTTTTCGCTGGTCAACAGCTAATTCTTAGACTTTAAATTCTCCAACCCTTGGATAGGTGGCTACCGTGCCCATGGACATCTGCAACTCAAGGGGAGCCGATGCGTTGCCTACCTCGTTGAGACTTTAGGTATCTGGTCACGCCCTTTTTGAAGAGCCCCATATTGTAGCGCTCTGGGAAAACCGCGGGAGGGAGAACATTCCATACTCCGGACACATATGGCATGAAGGAGCGTCCGCCACGTGCCGTGGAGGACTTCCAAGTGTCCAGAAATAATCTATTTTTGTAAATAAATGCCAGGTGGTAGGGCATTTGCCCGACTGGATGGCTACCACCCCGGGTCTAAAGTATGTCGTCATAACAACCTTGAGTTGTGTTCCGGCATAAGTTACCAGGTTCCAGTCTGCCTTAAGAAATCAGCAGCGCATTTGTAGCACCATTGGTGTTGCAAATGTCCATAGGCGATGGTAACCGCTTTCCATCAAGTGCCGTCTGCCTGTCTGATGAACTCCTGAAATTTAAAAAATAATAGCCTTGCTTTAGCCTTTAGAGTTTAGACTATAAGGTAAAAATTATATTGTTAATATTTAATAACATAGAAACGATTTCATTAAAACCTAATGGACATGCAGACGGTTTAAAACAGTTTATTAATAATGCACAGTGTTTTCAAAATTTATTAATGAAACAGTCGGTTTGTTTGAAATTAATATCTCAAATTAATATAATTATAATATAACTAAATATTGCAAAGCAGTGGCTACCATAGAGTATATATTAACCATAAAAAAAATTAAAGCTAAATAATTAAATTAAACAAGTTCGCAGTGGGTTTAATAAAACTTGAACAATACTCATTGACACGACATCTTTGTCTACCATGATCACGGCTACTGTAAAGTGGGCGAAACGTTGGAATAATAAAAATCTAACAAACAACCGCGCTTAAAACCGTTAAAACGTAGTTTTACTATATATACTATTCGTAAAAATTTAGAAAATACTATATCATAAAAAACGTTAAATAAGCAAGGGTGACCATTATGTAATACTCTTATCTTATAGTAATATTATATAAAGCTGAAAAGTTTGTTTGTTTTCTTGAACGCGCTAATCTCAGGAGCCGTTAGTCTGATTTGAAAAATTCTTTCAGTATTAGATACCCCATTTATAGAGAAAGGCTATAGGTTAAATATCATCACGCCAAGACTAATAGGAGCGGAGTACCAATGAAGAATGTTACAAAATCGGGTTTTTTTTTCAACTCACTCATTTAACTATTCCACGCGGATTCATCATGCTTATCGGATTGTACTGCTGTTTCTGTACAATATAATTTCTCAAAATGCGTACTAATTTTGACCTAGAATTCACAACTACCCTCACCTATTATATCCATAAGCAAACAATTACTCACTATCTTATGGCGTGTATCGGTCTACACCATTAATCAAGTGGCCTCGAAAGGCTAATCAATTTGTCCAGACTGATTTACCGTTGCTTAAGCCGTTATATCTATGATATACGGACGAACTGGAACACGATTCCTATTATAATAGAGAAACTAATTGTATTTATGTTCATATTATTATTAATAACAGTAGCTTTCAAAGTTAGTTTGACTGTAGACCAAGGATTCCCAAAGTACTTAATATCGACCCCCAGGGTCAAAATAGGGATAGGGGAAAATAGGGATAAATCGTGTCGCAGAAGGAAGCTGCTGAAAGAGCCAAGGAGGAGGACGCCTATGCGTACCGACGGTCACAGGCGCCGCTACGCGCATTCCTCCTCCCATAGTCACTGTTACAGGGGGCGGAAGTCCCGCTGTACGAAGACGCTACCCTGCTGTACGAAGTGGTCACTCTGCACCCCGGGGTGGCCCAGTTACAGAGCGTAGGAGCGTCATGGTGCAGTTACTCTGTAAGAGATCACGTGACGCCCCGTAAAAGAGCTATAAATGGGGCGCAGGTTTAGGTTTAGTGGGTAGTTCGGCGGCCATTTCTCGCGACAGCTTCGTCTTAGAAGTAAGCGTGGAGAACCCGTCGGTGAGAATCTACACACGTTCGATGCAAGCCTTATGCCTGCATTTTGGCCTTTCTCCCGAGGGTGGTGCCCAAAGGCATTCTCCCTGCGTTACCAAAAAAACTAAAGGGGTCAATATAAATGAAAATTGTTTTTGGGGGTCGAAGAAGTCTTATGTTGACCTCTATAAATTAACACAAGTTCTTATTTGAAACTTTCAAGATACTCTATCAGTTGTGTTGCGTGTACCAACTTGCTACAAAAGTGACTAATATTTTAGTAGGAAGTATCATTATCGTACTTCTAAAAACATCAACAAGTCGACAAGCGTGGGCAGTTTTATATATTTTTAATTCACGATTTTAATGTCTCTTGCAAAAAAATATTAGCTATACGTAATTTGTATTAATAATTATTAATTACACTTGATATCTATTTTACATCTATTTATTTTGTTAAAATTTGATGAGAAACTGATGTTAAGTTTACTCACATAACAAACCGCAAAGTTTTTAAATTGGCAAGTATTTTGTATTAATACAAAAGAAACTAGCGATAAGTTTTGTATATTAATTTGACTATGAGGGTCTGAGTTCTGAGGTGAGGTTCATTTTGGGAAAAGAGGCCAAGTTAGTTTGGGAATCCCTGCTATAGACTATTAATGGCCTGTATTCTACTGTTCACTTGCCTTACTATCGGTTGGATTTTAACTGTATGGAACTTATGTCAAATTTTAACCCATAGTTAGGCAAATGAACGATCAGTATAATATAGGAACGGCCCATAGACCGATTTGTTGATGTTAATAACAAGTTACGAAATAAACTTATTTTTCGAGACTTTGAAACATTATTTTAATTGTACATACATACATACATACATAACTTCACGCCAGGTCCCTTGCGGGGTAGGCACGAACAACAGAGCGCCATTTAGGCTTATTCTTACACACCTAACTTGCTTCTTTGACATTCATAGCTCTTGTCATGCACGCTCGTCTGTTCTTAAGGCTCCTGACATCACCTTCTGCTAATACACGGTCAATTTGATCATGTGTTCATGTTCATGTTAATAAAAGTCACATTTGTTAATTGTGACTTTTATTAACATCCAAAATTGAATAAAAACTATTTGAAAACTTGTCATTGGCCGCAACTTCATCCGCGTATATTTTTTTACTTTTTCGGTGATGTATAGATGTAATTGAAACGTAAAAACAATCATTTTGTTCACGCCATGCCACAGATGGTGGCAACATAAGTTCCCGTTATGGCCGATTTCTCTTTTAAGACAACAGAAGAGCGGGGAGGGATCGGCCTCCATCCCAAGACGGCGTGGGCACGCCACATTATCATTCTTGGATCATTCCATATTTCTTCGTTGCGCAGTCAACACGTACACACGCCATAAGCCAAGTCGCGCCATTTCATATAATTTATATTTCAACTATTTGTAATTAATATTAATTCAGTATAATTAAATATTGTAAACATTTTAAAACTGTGTTTATATGTACCACCCGTACAATTTTTTTACCAAGAGTATAAGTTTGAAGTTGCATTTTCCCCAACTTGAGAAATTCTGGGTTTTTATACATATTTTACTCCCAATTTTACTCCCTTCAAGACTGATTTTCGAGATAAATGGAAACTCTTATATTATCCCAGTCCATATTTATACATCCCTTACAATTATTTTAGCTTACAGTATATTTCTTTGATTAAAAAGTGTTCAGCGGTTTAGCGACTAGGTTAAAATATAATAATATATAGAATCTAACGCAAAAAGAATAATCAAACCTTGTTAAGAAACAAAAACAACAAATAATTAAAAGAATAGCTCCTGAATAGAATGTTTCGATGACGAATTTCTCAATTATAAATAGATATTTTGATATTATTAAATATTTTTCCTTTTGATATTGATGAGTATCCCATCCCACACATACATATTTAATTTTGTATGTTTCTATGTGAGCAAAACATATTGTGCACACTAAATTACATATAACCAATTGTATAACCATGTTTTAAACAAATAAATTTGATTTGATTTATTGCTGAAACAATACTAAAATCACTACAAATTTTGTTTGATTTTAAGGAGTTTTCTGCTATATCTTCGGAACACAATTTCAAATAGCGATGAAGATATGGGACCACTTTGAAGCTCTCCTAAATTCAACACAAAAATAAATACCGAAATATGTTCAGAAATAAACAAGTTATGACTGATACAATATTACATTACATTCTGAGGAGTTTTCTGATATATCTTCGGAACATAAGGTTCAATAGCGTTGTAACTATGGGAACACTTCGAAGTTCTCCTAAATCCAACGCAAAACAAAAAAGGATTATGGATGAACATGTAATATGCACATAAGACGAATTAAAAACCTTCTTTTTAAAGTTGGTTAAAAAGAGATATGTAACGCCTACTTTTAGTCGACCCAGCTCTGTGCATTTCATTTTATACAAACTCAAAAAGATCAAAAAACTATTCTGAATGTATTCCAAACAAGAATCGACCGACCGGAACTATTGGACAGGTCGCATTTGAATGTACATTGACCGCCTAATGCAGTTGTCTCGCTTGAATTACTACCGGAACAAGTAATGGATTGCAGGTGATTCAATACTAGCTGATGTTTGTTTGTACTTGTACCAAGTGCCATGATTCCATACTGTTAAGCATTGAATTCTGCTTTTTCTTGATCGCCTTTTAGTGAGGTATAGTCATTTTGGTAATGCTTATTAAAACTATAGAGTTACGATGAATTTTAGAGAATAAAGTAGTGCCATGCAATGTCAAGTGAGCAATATCGACCTCCAAGGTCGTTTCTTATATTAACCGTTCCGTCTGACACCTAGCTGCTAACTGTGCGAGCTATGGGCATCTACGGTATGCGCGACGTGGAGAGGTGTGCTCCGGTGGGCGGGCTAGGGCTAGCTCTCTGTCCGCAACAATGCTGACAGTAGACGTATCAACGAAATTGAATCGATTTTATTACAAGCACAGAAATTCAAATGCACGTCAATGACATTCACTGCGGTTGAGTCATCAAAAATGAAAGAGAGAAATGAATTGTCTAATTGTGCTTTACAATCCAATATTTCTCATGTCTGTCTATTTGTCTCTCAATACAATTAAACCATGAAGTAACAGTACAGCAAATTAAAGACCCAAAAGTTATAGTCCTCTGACTTTAGAAGCAAGTTAAATAAAATGGTGAGCAAGGCAGGTGGCATCTGACGTCTCAGGTTCATACAATCCAAAGTTTCGGTAAAAACTTCTCGAATCATCTGATCCTCCGCACATATAGAAAACGTTTGCAAACTTTTATAGATAAAATGAAAAACGAGGACATCCATAAGAGTACCAAAATAACCGTTATAGCTCCCACTTTTAATTTTAATTCTAATAAGCCGGCTACTGAACTAATTGGTAGATGGAACCTGCCAATCTTGGAGTGGAGATCATGGCTTGGTAAACATAGTGTAAGACGACTATTACTTTGGTGAACTGATCTAAGATTACCGCTCGATGAAGGAAACTGAGGGGCCGAATACGTGGTGCAAACTTAGATAGTCCTACATTCGACAGTTGTTACTACAATTTGCTAACGACAATTAGATAGAATGGAATTTAATAGAGAGAAGTATAATAGAAGTAAAGTGAAGTATTATTGTCATTACATTTTGTGTAAATATCATTAAATAATATGTTAATTAAATTTTTAAAGTCATATACAAAGATAACTTTTGTGTTCGAGTGGGCTAATTCTTTACCGGCTGAGCTCACTGAAACGTATCTGTACAAGGTTCGATTTCTGGCAAGGTAAACTGCGCGTCTGTACCAGTATAAGCGTCTGTACCACAATAGTAAATAACTTTCGGTTATTTACTATTGCGGCGAGTGACGGTAGAACAATCTATTCGATTTAAGAAATTTCAGAAAATGTAAAAGATTTTGGAAGAACAAGACATAGACAGATACATTTTAGAAAGGGATAGATGATGAACAAAAGAATAACGAAATAAAGATCGAAACTCTAGAATAGAAGGTTCAGAAAGGAAAAGACAGATATAGATAGATGTTTAAAAAGGGATAGACAGTAAATAAAGGAGTAAAAGAAGATCGAAATCACGGGTTCCAGAAAATTCTTCGGAGTATATAAGTAGCGTAAGGCGAACATATGAAAAAGATGGAAGAGAAGTTTAGTCGAAGACAGTGACCAGTATAATGGATGTTTAGCGTAATTTAAAAGAGATCAGAAGCGAGCTACACGCGGTAAGTTCGAAGGTGAGCACCGCAGTAGCAGGTGGTGGTCTACGCAATATCCGTGACGGTACCTATTGTGATTAAACATCTCTTCGTCGTAGCAGAGCGTGAAAGGGCAACCCTGTAAGGAAGCATCACGTACGGCTATGTAAGTCAACAAAAGCGTTTATTTGGAAAAAGACTGGTGTTTTCTTCCAATCATAAGTACGTACCTCCGCTTGTACGTAATACTTTTAATATGAGGGTGTCAGTCCCTGGATGTTCCTTTATATATTATTAAGCATAACCCGACCGTAAGTTCCTTAGCCTGGGTATGTCAAATACGTTTGTTTCTGTGTCTATTATTAATAGTGTTACCTACCGACAAAGAAATCTGCACCTAGTTTATTACCTTTCCCGCATTTGAACTTCTTTTGTTTACTTTGTGTTTAATATTTGCAATTAGACAATAGTCTATTGTTATTGTTTTTGTTTATGGCCGTTCGCAGGAATAGTTAACCAGGTGTGCAGATTACTTTTTCTTGGAAAAACTCAGTCCACGTACTTGAATGTTGCATTGTACAGTTTACTATGAAACAATGTCCAAATGGAGGGGTAGGGAGTATAGCGATCAAAGCAAGACGATTACGTTCGATAAGCGATATGAGTATAGTGACGGACTTTACGCGTGTTATTGAATCGTGCAGTTTGTACTGGTTGTATCCAGTTATATTTGTACCTATGTTATACGTGTTTGTATAGATCTAATAAATCTATGGGGATTTTAATTCGAGTAGCTCGTAACAATAGTATGAAAAAATGTTAATGTCATTACATGTATTTAAATGACATCAACATTTGCGTGTACACGTCTACTTATCCAGTGGTAAAACAAGCACAAAGGAGCATTGGCAAAGAGGCGCGGGTGCTTAATGCGAATTGCTTTTACGCGGTTTGCGCTGAATAACGATCCCCGCAACGCTATATTAAGCAAATTCTCATTTAGATGAAAGCATTCGACTTTTTATAGACCACAGCAATGTCCGGTTCGTGGGGAAATATTGTTATTTAACCTCCCGGTGTACAGTTTGAAGAGAAATAAAAAAATGATTTAGTACTAACTTACTGGCGCTAATGGCAACATTGGACTAACATATTTTGGTATGAAGTTTTTCGCGGAAACTCGAATGAAGACTGGTGATGTTTTTCCGTACAGTATTATTTTGTTAACTACTAGTTTCGGCCCACGACTTCGTCCGCGTAGTTAAAAAAATCATCCCGATTTAACATTCTTCATTGGTGCTCCGCTTCTATCGGTCTTAGCGTGATGATATGTAGCCTATGGCCTTCCTCGATAAATGGGCTTTCTAACGTTGACAAAAATGCCGGAACACAACTCAAGGTGGTTATGGCGGCATACTTTAAATTACCTTCTTTCATACCGCAGGAAATTTCTTTTTCGTTCTTCAGTCTTCCTATAACGTAATGACTCCATGCCTTCATAATGAATAAGTTTGACTTTTAATAAGAAATACAAGTAAAATTCTCCACATTTCTAAATTGTAAGACAATAAAAGTGGGCCAGTTGTCCCTAAGCCGCACTTTTCTTTTTAAAAGAGCTATTAAGTTCATAACCTTTTTTTTTTTTTTTTTTTATTGCAGGAGATCAGCAGACAGGCAGACGGCCCACTTGATGGACAGAGGTTACCATCGCCTATGGACATTTGCAACACCAAAGGTGCTACGAATGCGCTGCTGCTCTCTTTAGGGAGCCTGGAACCTGGTCACTAATGCCGGAACACAACACAAGGTTGTTATGGCGACATACTCTAGACCAGGGGTGGTAGCCATCCAGTCGGGCAAATGCCCTACCACCTGGCTGTGGGTTGTTTTGTCGCCTCTTACGACAGGCCGCCGGGCCGCAGGAAATTGTATTCTTTCTCCGTTCCTGCACGGATAAAACCTACGAGAGTTACTTACACTTTTCTTTCTCGTTTCCTTTGCTAAGGAAAATTACACTTCATCAGATTTAGTCCACTCTATGGCTAAATATGAAACTATCACATAGAAAAAGAAATACTCAAAGAAGTCTTTATGCTGATTTTGATTTTCGAAAGTCAAGTATCGAATCGACTATTTTTGAAGACGAAACATATTGTATTATAATGAAAATCATTATAACATTTAAGGATTTTTTTTAGTCAAAGAACGTCAAACTTAAAACTAAGAGAAGAAGATACATCTCCTGGTCCGAACTAGTCTCCCCGAACTTTTTTCCTTTTTAAATACATTTTTTTTTTATTCGGTACTTTTAAATCATTTCCAGAAAAAATCCCGCGAGATTCCCAGGACAAAATGTAGTAAATTTTAAGTCCATGAATTTGGTGTCAATCAGCTAAAAGCGCATCGAAATCGGCTGAGTATTTTTTAAGTGAGTCCTGAACAAAGAGACACGAAATCTAAAAAAATGCATCGCGTTCTCTACATCATTTTAGTCTATTCTAGTTTTTTTTTTATAAACGGTGTGTTTAGATTTTTATAATATCATAGATTACATTTTACCTAAAACTCCTTAAGACTATAAAGCCTGTACAATACTAATAAATAAAATCGCCAATCCCTATTAATATTATAAATGCGAAAGTAACTCTGTCTGTCTGTCTGTCTGTCTGTTCCGTTTTCACGTAAAAACTACTGGACCGATTTGGCTGAAACTCAGTATATATATATTTTCGATACCGAGGATGAAGATAGGATACTTTTTATCCCGAAAAATGGGATAGTTTCCGGGATAACATGATATTTGTCTGTTTGTTTGTTATGCTTTTACGGAAAAACTACTGGACCGATTTGGCTGAAATTCGGTACGTATGTAAATTAAATACTGAGGACGGACAAGGGGTAATTTTCATTTTGGTCTTTTTGGTAATTTTGGCCTATTTGGTAATTTTGGCCTTTTTGGTCATTTTTCCTTTTTGGTCATTTTGGCCTATTTGGTCATTTTGGCCTTTTTGATCATTTTGACCTTTTTGGTCATTTTGGCCTTTTTGGTCATTTTGACCATTTTGATTATTTTGGCCTTTTTGGTCGTTTTTGCCTATTCCGTCATTTTAGCCATGTCGGTCACTGTGGTCTTTTGGTCATTTAGACCATTTTGGCCTTTTTGGTCAAGTTTTGTAATTTATTTTGTTGACAGATAGACGGGGGATGGTATATATAATTAACGATATAAAATGAAGTGAATCTTCTGTGCGCAAATACATAAAAATGTAATATAATATAACCTGTAGCACTTGCTCTATAAACAAGAAACACGCACTAGAGGTTAACCCGCGGCACGGCCGCGGGGTAAACTCTGGTATATATTATACTAGTAAGACGTATAATTTTGTCTCACAGTGTACACAAAGGCGAAACGCCATGACGCGACTGAAGCTATCTACACAGGGGCGTAATAAACATCTAAAATTAATTTGAAAATTTTGAATAAGTGAATGTTGCCGTGCTCCAGCTATATTAACTCCAGGCCTTCAGTTGTCTTGGAGCCAATTAAGTCCCGTCTACTGAATATTTCAAAAGTAACGCAGATTAATTCTTTTGTTTTATAATTTATTAAAGACGCAGTTTTCTGAATTAAAGAGTTGCTGAATTGTTGCAAATGTGTTTGAATAAGTTTTCCACGAGGCCTTCTCGTGTGCCTTTCAACAAACGTTCATGCCAACGCGAACGAAGTTTGGCTGGTTTCTAGTGGGTATATGTATCTATTTATGTTATGAAATTCTAAAAATGACGTGTCTGTACATTGAAGCTATTAAAAAAAACAACTGGCATAGACTATACTGTTGCATGCCGGCAAAGGTAAAGGCACACCTGCCTGTCATAAAACGCAGTTTATTCCCTTTGTCGCATTTGGACTTATTTTGTTTACTTTGTGTTTAAAATTTGTAATTAGAGAAACATCCTATTGTGTATTGTAATCGTGTATGGTAGTTGTTAGCCAGGTGTGATTCTTTTATTATACTTGTTATGCAGTCGAGTATTGTTTCGAGAGATATTGTATTGGTGCTGTATAAAACAATGTCCCAACTGAGAGATGAGGCAGTCGAGTGATAGGCTCAAGCGGGACAAGACATGTGTAAATTCGATAAACTATATAGTGACGGAATTTGCGCGTGTTATTGAATCGTGCAGTTTGTGCTGGTTGCGTCCAGTTATATTTGTACCCGTGTTGTACGTGTTTGTAGTTCTAATTCATAAATTCTATTGTAATTCCAACGGAATTTTTGATTCGAATCCTGTAACTCGTAACAGTATTATCTTATATATTACTATTTATTTATTAATCAACTGAATTATCGTACGAGTGCTGGTTTAGCAACTACCGAGTTTTGTTGTCCTTCCTATACTCCATCCAAAGGTTGTATTGTCTACTTTGTGTCCTGAGAATCCCGCGGGAATTTCAAGTCAAGTCATCAGTATATCCTTATAAAAATACAAAGAACGTAATAAATTAGCATTCCTTCCGGCAAAATTGGTAAAAGAATGTGCGTAGATACATTCTTGGCATTTCCCCAATATGTTGCGTTTTGATGAAAGAATTCCCATAGGAGAAAAGCTTATCTGTAATGTTCAATATGGTTAGTAAAATCTCTAAGGTATCGCCTGGTGTTTTCGATTATGTTAACATTGTTGCACGTGCAAGCCAATTTGTTTGTTTTATATAAAAATGTTTAATTTACGGAAATCATGAAGCTAACAAAACGAAACTAAAATTAAGGTGTTTGAAATAGATGAAAGGATGACAATCTCTCCGTGCAGGAACGGAGAAAGAAAACAATTTCCTGCGGCCGGGCGGCCTGTCGTAAGAGGCGACAAAACAACCCACAGCCAGGTGGTAGGGCATTTGCCCGACTGGATGGCTACCACCCCTGGTCTAAAGTATGTCGCCATAACAACCTTGTATTGCGTTCCGGCATTAGTGACCAGGTTCCAGTCTCCTTTAAGAGGGCAGCAGCGCATTTGTAGCATTTTTGGTGTTGCAAATTTCCATAGGCGATGGTAACCGCTCTCCATCGAGTGGGCCGTCTGCCTGTCTGCTGACCTCCTGCAATAAAAAAAAAAAACAATGTGTAACATAAAAATAGGAAATGAAAAACTAAACTAAATTAAAGAGTTTGTATTTCTTTATATAAATGTAATCGTTCTGTACGTGTTGAGAGTGAACTCCTAAACGGCTGGACCGATTTGAATGTTTTTATTGTGTGTTCAAGTGGATTCGAGGATGGTTTAGATTCACAATTGGGTCTTGTAGATGGCGCTGATATCGGGTTCTAAATGTCTTCAGGGCAGGACAACGTCTCCCGGGACAACTAGTATAGGTATATAGACATAAGGCACACACTACGCATGCAGTTACACAAGGGAAGTGCGTTGTCCGCCCGCACGTCACGTCATGAAGTCACGTGAAAATCACTTAAAATAACCTAGTATGTGTGAAGAGATTAATGGAAATTGGTGAAGAGAAAAGTGTTTATCAGGACCGTAGCAGGTGGAAATCCTTCGTCTCTGACTACCCCTTTTTTTTTTTTTTTGGCCAGGGGAAATCCGTTTGAGGACTAGGACCGCGACAGGCGCAGAAGCCTGGGGGATGCTCGCGACCTTGGTGAGACAGTGTGGGATTCGCCAGATCGGGGGTGGCACTAGCGTGCCCGGTCAGAACCGGTGCCACGCTATTGCCACTCCCCAGTTAGGGATACCCACTAAAACCCCTGGGTGTTCCGTCCTGCGCCTTTTGCCAGGGCTACGTGTATGCGGTTTTCCCAACTCCGCTGCCCTGGCAGGCGTGGGCCCCGCTCACTGGGCCTCTTCCAATGCCTGGGGAGCTACTCCCTCGGCGACGACTGGGTCTTTTCGGCGTGGGGCGGTTTGTAACGCGCCCCACGGGAAGAGAGAAGAGCGCGCGCGGAACACTCGCGCTCTCATCTCGACGGCATGTGCGGGTGAGTGAGAACCTGTATACCCCTAGAGGCCCCACCCGCGCCGCCCGCTTACGGTGGCCGAAGGTCTAAATCAGACCTCCGGCGCCGACGCGTCCTCCTTTGAAATCGTCCTCCTTTGTGACTACCCCTACCCCAATGGGAAACAGGCGTAACGATATGTTTGTATGAAGCTGATAAAGTCATTTCATGATATTACTTTAGTGTCTAACTTTAGATGTTTCTTAACTCGATTAAGACATTTAAATTATTAAATAGTATAATAAATTGGAAAATTGTATGTGTATTGTATGAAAATGACCTTCTAAAGAAAAACAATGTATATTAAATAGTTACATATGGTTAATGTATGTAAATCTATACACACGGTCAGGAAACGGGAAACCGCTTCCTGCCTCGTCGACTGGTCTCGTGACCTCGAACACCCTGCGGCCGGCGGCTTTACGGTGGACGCAATCAGGCCACAACTGGAGGAATGGGTTAACCGCACTAGCGGCACCCTCACCTTCAGGACGACGCAGATACTGACCGGACACGGTTGTTTCGATCAGTATCTGTTTCGCATTGTGGGCTGCTTGCCTTCTCCGGATTGCCGACAGTGTGGCGCGCCCGATACGGCGTTTCATACGCTTGTCGAGTGCGCTGCCTGGGCGCCGCAGCGTTTCGAGCTCGAGACAAAGTTAGGAGCCGTCGCATCGCTCGGCGATTTGGTAACGGCCATGTTGCAGAGCGACGACCGCTGGGATACTGCGGTTTCTTTTTGTGAGGCAGTTATGTCTCTGAAAGAGGCCGCAGAAAGGGATAGGGAGCGAAGTCCTAGGGCGCGTGCTACGGTCTCTTCTCGAGGTCGCCGGCCTTCAGCCGGCACCCGGAGAGGCAGGTACGCGCATTACTTCCCTCCCTGAGGTAGGATCCGGAACGATGGGGGCCCTTAGCTACTAGGTAAAGCAAGGGACTTAACAACTACCCCCGTTTCGTAGTGGAGTGTGTTCTCCCGGGGCACACTTCAGCACTTTATGCGCTGGATCGACTGCTGAGTAACTATGTTCTACAACTCAGTCTTTCCTTCACATCAAAGCGCAGGGCCGCGAAGGGAGGAGGGGTTTTTTAGTGGGTATTGAGGTTGCTCGCCCGTGCGGCATCGCTCGAAGTCTCCACACTCCTCTGTGTAATCCATAGCGGACGAAGCGCAAGTAGAGCATACAATTGCTAGCGTTATCGCCCCCCGTGGATTCGCGCCGTTTCCTAGTGACGGCCCAGAGAGTGCGTAAATCGGTTAGTCATTTTTCCCCGCCGCAAAAAAATAAAATAAAAAAATAAATGTAAATCTATACACATAAATAAAATTGAAATGTCTGTTTGTCAGCAATAAAAAAATAAAAAGAATATTCATCAATATTGTTTGTCCGCAGTGGTCTGGCAAGAGTGGCAAGTCCACGTGACATCGACGCCTGCCGAGGCTGGTGGACCAGCACTCCTCTCTTGCGTGACCCCAACAGCTTTGAGGGAACACGCCTCTGTCGCGGCCTGGTATAGAGACGACACCGTGCTGCCTGCTGCTGATCACCTCGGTAAGTTCCACCTTCTCATTATCTTGATTTATTTTATTTTATATTGCCAGACAACCTCGCTCTGCGTTTCGGCACCAGTGACCAGGTTCTAGTATCCTTGGAGGCCGCGATTCGAACTCCGTTATTGTTGCTAACTCCCATAGGCAGCACTGTAGATATTGTTTTGTACTGAAAAAGTAAGAATATACAATTCTATTGCAGCGCCACCTACTGAATCTAGTTAACAATTGTAAGTCATCGAGATACCAGTAAAATATTTTTTTAAAAATCATCAAAATCCTGGAATCCTATTCCAGCTCCATCTGCTGGATTCAATTGTGAATCTAAACTGTTCCGGGACCCAGTCAAGTAAACCAAAAATTTTCATCAAAATCAGTCCAGCGATTTAGGAGAAATTCAGTGACATACACACGTTCAGAAGAATTATAACTAATATGTGTTACTAGTTGCGTCCGCGACTTGAACATGACTTACTTAGACTTGAACCCTAAAAAAACAAGTAGTCTAAGTTAAAAATTATAATATCAGTTATCTGCACTGAAAGTTCCGTCAAAATCGGTTAAGCCGTTTCAGAGATTAGCCAGAACATCCAGACAGACAGATAGACAGACAAAAAATAAGAATTAAAAATTTGATAAAAACGACTGTACATCCTTTTTGTTGCGTGAATTGAGCAGACAGGTAGCCGACCAACCCGATAGACAGCGGTTACCATCGCCTATAGACATTTGTAACAACAAAGGACCTGACAAAATGGGTACATCGTAAATAAAACAGCTTGATACTTGCACAATGTTTTACGTAATACGAAATCTTACTAGTAAGTATCAACATTAAACATGAAATAATATTGGTGTTGCTAGAGTTTAGACAAATTTACTAAAATGGCGCCACTATTACTTTCTACTCTATTTGGTCATACTTTGATGATGATGATGATGATGATGATTGTTCCGACCGTTTTCGGCCATGGCGACCACTTTGACCCCTAGTCTGATAATTGGCGCTGGTGCGCGCGACGATGGCTTATATAGCCTATCTTGGCGGCGAAACTCCGTGCACACTGAGGGCACGTGAGTACGCCGTTGACATAGTTATATGTAATGGCAGCAGGTGGGCGAGCCTTTAACTGGTCGCGTTTAGTGTCAAGGTCAGCTTTACGCTGCACCTCGAACTCACGTACTTGGCTGTTCACCTTCCTGCGCCATTCTGGCCGCTATGCTGCCAAAATTTCCCATCGAGAGGGCTCTATATTGCACCTATTCATGTGTCGCTTTTGGACATCCTTGTACCGGAGGAGGGGACCGCCTTGATTCCGCTTTCCTTCCTCCAGTTCAGAGAAAAAGATGCGCTTGGCCACTCTTTCCTCCGCCATACTTTACATAAGCATTGAATAAGTCCAGTCATTCGAAGCTCCTGTTCTGACGCAGGGTTCTACCAAAATTGTCCACCGTTGCTTTGTAAGTAACTTTCCTTAATACAAACAAACTTATATTAGATAATCGTCTTAAACTACACTAAAAACCACTGGTCCGAAAAATCAGCGAACCGCAAAGGCTTTGTACCAAAATCAAATCCCAAGTTGCGTAATCGCCTGGACTGGTGACCTTCGACCGAATTATCTTCTTTAATGTACAAGGCCCACCCGACTCCTTCATGTCTACGCCCTGGGGACTATAAATACTATGAATTATCTTTATTTTTGTTTTCAGCTATAAGTGGAACGAACCAAATCTTTATCTATATATACACATATAAATAAAATTGGAGTGTCTGTTTATAATATAGAAATAACCGCTTTTTACTACATGTACATACATACATAACTTCACGCCAGGTCCCTTGCGGGGTAGGCACGAACAACAGACCGCCATACAGGTTTATTCTTACACACCTCACTTCCTTCTTTGAGATTCATAGTTCTTGTCATGCACGCTCGTCTGCTTTAAGGCTCCTGACATCAACTTCTGCTAGTACATGATCAATTTGATCATGGAAGGTGTGTCGTGGCCTTCCGCGACTTCTGCATCCATCCACTTTTGTATTGTATATCTGTTTAGTCATTCTTTCATCATACATTCTTTCCACATGACGATTTTCAATCACCACACGGGAGAGACCGCGGGGCGCAGCTAGTGACATTATAAATTCTGAACATGCCGTGTGTGTACAAAGAAGCTATTAATAAAAATAACTGGAATAGACTAAACACGGTGCATCTTTTTTAGATTTCTTGTCTGTTTGTTCGGGATTCACATAAGAACTATTGGGCTGATTTCGATATTTTCGCCGATCGACAGCTAATTACAGATTTTAGTTGTTCTGGTGCATAAAGATTAGCTTATTGCAACACAGTTTTCATTAAAACGATAGCTGCGGTACTTTGTGTCTCGAGAATCCCGCGGGAATTTTAAATCATAGGCCTCCCACTATTACCTCCCACCCATTTTAATATTATATAAAATTATTAGAGCTAGGCATGATTACTGAAGAGTTTCTTGCGCCGCTTCTTCTCTTCAAAGCACAACCTGTTGCGTATCGGTCGCAAATTAGATTAGGCTCCCATAGAGTAAATAATAGCCATAGACAAAAGTAAAACTAATTAATTAAAATGAACAAGTTAGCGGCTACTGAAAAGTCGCCGAAACGACAGAATAATAAAAATCATATAAATTAACGCTCTTAGACCCATCAAACTTAAGTTAATACTAAGTTTTGAAATAGGGCAGCCATCAGAGTCCAAGCGCCACCACCCTGAGTCCCTGGATCCCTCATTCCGTCGCTTCAAATACCACAATTGATGTATATGTTACATTTGTTTTATAGCTGGTGGCACACTTCTAGTGGACGAGGGCTGGAAGCTGATCATCCGTTCGGTGAGGGCAGAAGACTCCAGAGCTCAGTACTCCTGCTCAGTTTTGGACTCCCTAACTGGAGAGAGAAGGAGGAGTACTCCCGTCAATATTGACGTTGCACGTAAGTCTAGATTATTTGAGAATATCAAAACCAGTACAAACCCGAAGCAGTCCACAAGATATGAAGCGTTTCGCAGAAGTGACAAAGATTCACTCTTTTGTTGCTATGGTTATTTTACCATGAAATTATAGAAAAGCATCTAACTAGATATTTATGGATATTACAAGCTTTTATTTAACTTGCAATGGATGTACCTTTGTATGTATGTATGTAAGTATGTATGTATGGAAGTATGTATGTAAGTGCGTATTGAATCTTGAAAGTTAAATTTGACCAACTTCCCGGTTTCCTATTGAGCTGAAATTTTTCACGCATATGTATAGCGCATGACAATTGAATAATATGGTACTATGGAGCTGATCTGATGATGGAGTCGGCAGGTCACCGTAGGAACTCCGGTACTAAACAAAATAGACCCGTCGTGTTTAGGCTCGTTTTGCGTCTTGGCTAGCACTCTGCTCCTATATGATATCCAGGATCTGGAAAGCTTATATTTAAAAACTTTCTTAAAAACAATTTATTAGTTCTTTTAGTTGTAATTTGTTATATGGACATATAATCATAATTTTAAAAACATGACTCCAAAACTAATCAACCGATATTGGTTTAAAAACGGGATGGACTGTATAGGTGCTCGTTTGGTTTTGTAAGAGCTGTGTGTGTGACTTACTTGATTTCGATGATGCGATCTTCTTTGGGCCCGCCCGTGTTCTTGCTTCTTTTTGAATAATTGAACACACACACACTGGATTTGGGTTTGGAACGCGGACAAGGCACTTTCATATTATGATTATATTATCAAACTTGCGGGGGCTGTCAGCGGATGTGAATTATATTAGTGCGGGAGCGGGCAGAAGGCGCGTGAGAGTACAAAACTGTTCATCACAAACTGTCACTGCCAATTTAAGTTATTTTTTCTAACGCGGTATTAGGCGTTAGCCTTAACAGTATTATTGAAACTTATGGAGTTTTCGGCGGGAACTGAAAGGAGATGTTGTGCTGTGCAGTTTTATTTTGTAAAAATGTGTAAAATTACTCTAAAATGAACAATAGTTTTAATAGTTAGTTTGGTAGTTTTTGAGTAGTAATTATGTGTTTTGTGAGAAATTTGAATGGTATAGTCAAATGTAGCCTTTTGAGTTGTCACAAGGACTCCGTTGAATGGCACCAGCTGATAGCCTACAGTTCAGCTATGCTACACATAGGCTTAAGAAAATGAAGGAACTACATTGTAATCTAAGATCTGGTTTAAAGGCCTAGCTGCCAAGTCATCAATCTAAATAAAATTGTAACTTAGTTTCTTGGAAGGTATTTCGGAAGATTTAAAACTAACTTTTTAAGAACCCAATTTCATAATTCGAATGTGAGATGATAAATATAATTTTTTTATCACTTTACAAGTTGAAATCTTTCCACTTAAAACTCTTTCATTTCTCATACTCAGACAGTATGCTTGAAATAAGATGATCAGAGGGATGAAAACTACTTTTCGTCCCTGGAAAACGATTTTCCCGGCTGTCAAAAAAATTTTAAACTAAAAGAATCATAGAGTATAACATATTATGTCTCATATCCCAACTTTTTTACAGCACTGTTAAATGAGAAAATGTCTATTTATAGTATTGTAAAATTTGGAAAGTATTGTCTTGTTTCTAAAATGTTTACGTTTGTTTGCTCTGGATTCACGTAAAAACGAATGGGTCGATTTCGATGCGGTTTTCGCTGATGGATAGTAAATTTACGGATTTGATATCTGCGGTAATTTGTATTCCAAAAATCTTACGGTAATTTTCTTAGGAGATGTTTAAAGTGGCCAGGTAGGAAAAAGATTTCGATGCAAAAATTTTTTTCACAGATTGATAAAATCTTTTTTCCGGAATGGAATTTCCGGGATTTATGTATTTTCATACTAAAAATCCATTACTCTGCAAAAAATGAAAATGACTTTTAATTTCATATTCAGCAAAATAACTGTAACTCTATTACCTGTCCAACGGACAAAGACGAGGGCAAATGCTAGTTTGCTTATATGCTATGATGTTTTCAGCAATGAGCGTCGCTTCGTCACCAAGAGCGATCTCCCACGGCCAGTGGGAGGCGTCCGTTCGCCGTGGGGGGGATGTGGTGCTACCATGTTTGGTGCATTCGAACCCACCAGCCACCATCACGTGAGTGCCAAGTTTTAACAAATTCATGTCATATTTGCTACATTTATAATGTCTAGTGGTCGCCCTGGTCGAAATTCGACCATAATAATTAATGTCAAAGACTATATACTTCTATAATCACAGATTTCGCCAAGGCAACAATAAACAAAGAGTATATATGAGTGCGTGTGTCAAATACATGGTAGGGTGTGTAATGTTTTTTTTATTGGTTTAATGTATTTTTATGTAAAATTTTAAACAAATATTAGCATTCTTCTCTATTTCAACTCAATTTTCAAAACACACTGGCTAGAATTAATTTTTTTATTTATTTTTTAATTACTTCTCTGATATCAGGTTATTGCATTTTTCCAATATATTTTTTTAATGATTATATCGGATTCTATCGGTTAATAACCAATATTTATAAATGTTGAACAAACGAAAAGATAGGCAGTTGCTCGAGTTTCACACACATGCTATAAAGTAATACAAAAGGTCTCACTTGTTTATTTTGCTAGAAAATAGACAATATGCAAAAAAAAATTTATTGAAAACAATTAACAGACAAACAAAAAACTGGATTTAATATTAACATAAACAGCGCGTTCCATTAGTAGCTCATAACGCCTAAACTGCTCCGTTAGCCGTTCCACAAGGCGACCGCGGTCGTTGTGGTCGTGGCGTAAACGTCAGTAATGACGTCACCTTTTTGATCACACAACGCTTATAACGACCCATGACCCAGCAAGTGGGCCGGGAAAAATCGCTTGTTAGTCTCTAATGGAACGCAGTACTAGTAGTACTTAACGTAGTACTTATATAAAACATTTACGTCATATTGTTTTACGCCGACAAAGTGAATGCACACCTGTATTACCTTTCCAGCATGTTGACTTCTTTTGTTTACCTTGTGTTTAAAATTTGTAATAAAAAAACATCCTATTGTTATTGTACTCGTATATGGCCGTAGGTGTGCAGATTACGTTTTCTTGGAAGATGCAGTCCACGCGGTCGAGTGCTGTATTGTATAATTTAGGATAAAACGGAAGGGTGAGGCAGTCAAGCGACGATTACGATACGAGCAAGACTTGCACATTCGATAAGATATATTGTAATGGACTCACCTGTTATTGAATCGTGCACTTTGTACTGGTTGTGTCCAGTTATATTTGTACCTGTGTTATACGTGTTTGTATATTTCGAATACATTTAATAGTAATTCCAACGGCATTTTAATTCGAGTCCCGCACTCGTAACAATGTCATATAGACCTTATCAATACAAAATACATTTCGATCAAATCTACTCCACATTAACTAAGACAAAAGAGATATAATATTCCACGTCACCCATTCATTCCGTAAGTGGTTTCGGCCGAAACGAAAAAGACAAACACAGGTTCGTGAATACAATAATCATATTATATAGATACGATATGGATAAAATGTTTGCTGAACTGTTGTAGATTGATGGCTGGATATTATTTGATTCCGATATATTCTGCTGAACAAACAAAAGCCCTTTGTTTCTACAAATACTTTGAATGGTATGGAGTTTATCGGAGGGTAAAGGACATTCTATCTATATATGGAACAGTAGCGATGACCAGTGTAACTCCCGGATAGTCTTGTGTAGTTCATGTTAGTAGTTAGGTAGTTCATATTAGGAACTTACACACACTCCTTACACTATACTAAAAGAAACGTTTCCCATTAGCAAACATTAATCAGCCCATTAATTCACTCATTCAGAGTATCAATAAACGATCTGACAGTTTTGTGTAGTTCATGAATGATGTGCAATCAGAAACCATTTCCTTACACTGTACTACAGAAACGTTTCACATCATCAAACGTTATTCAGTCTATTAGTTCACTTGGTTAGCGTTCAGCGCGTCTGTTAGTGATCCGACAGTCCTGTGTAGTTCATGAACGATGAACTATTACAGTGAATAGATTGTCAACAAAGATTGAAAAGCTCTATGACCGAATAGTACTTTTGAGGTGAACTAGTTCAGCGATCGAATTGTGCTAGAAAGGAACGTTCGCTTGATTGATCAAACAAAACTACTCCTGGGGGGAATCGGTTGGAGTGTCTAAGAAAGTTCAAGTAGGCATTTTGCAAAAAGAATACCTTTATGGAATCGACATATCCGTGTCTTTGTATGTACAGTTAGTCTTACTAAGTTAGAAAGAAAAAATATATTTGAAGAAATAGCGACGTATTTACATTCCTAATACATTAATAACACAGAGCCTATTTTGAGAATTTGTACGCCGCATTTTCAGCAAACATGGTTTGCACTCAGCTTATCGCTGTGCTGGAATTATATCCGACACAACGCTGATTCTCAGTGCAAACCTTCCTTTTGGCATAAGACCAAAGCGACCCAAAATTGGTTAAATAATAATAATAACCCGCAGGGGGGCTTCATGGCGAAGGCTTAAGTGAATAGCGACGACGAAGAGGGGCTAAGGCAAGGCCTGGCCTGACCTCCGTGCTTGCCTGAGCTAGCCGGCACGGAGTGGAAATCGTTAAAGCTAAGACTCAAGCTCCAAGGATGGAATTGATAAATGGAATTACGTCAGAAGTAGCTTCAGTGAACCTAAGGTTCAGCCCATCTCTCTACACCCCTTAGCCACTCACAACCTAGTTGCCCCTGTTTTCTAAGGCGTGGAAGGAATGGCGAGTCACCGTCTTCCCATTTTTCCATGTTCCCCGAACATTGTGACGGACAGACGACATAATATTCCCAGACCCCTAGTACCACTAGCAAGTTCATCTCAGTAGCCCGGTACTTTGTTCTCATTCCCCACAATAGTCCTTTTATCAAGGCCTGTCCTTGGCTGCATTATTATAAAGTGTAAACAGGGATAATCGCCGGCCAATGTCATGCCACATTTACATTAACTATGTCAAGGGGCCTCTACGTGTTAGCCTCCCATGGCCGGAGGGCTTGGCTTTGGCTTCCCATGGCACAAAAAAAATCGAAATGTGTGCTGGGACACGTAATAGAAGCGAAACTTCAACGGGCAAGTGGAAAAATGGATGCCGTCGTATAAGTGGAAAAACGAATTTCAGCGGACAAGTGGCAAAATTAATCGCAAAAAAATACGTGAAATTTTACGACCAGGTTTTCAAATTGGACAAGTTGTTATATATTATTTTCCCCGGGTTATATATATATATATATTGTGGTTGTTATGAAATAAAAGATTAGAGCATGAGTATTATTCTTTATTCCAACTGTCTTTGGGAGTCAGTAACAGGGTATACACGATTAGAGTACAACATACAGTATTTAAACTAACAACTAAACGTGAAACCCGACACAGGGGCGACAATCGGGTCGACACCCTGGTCGTCTGACTCCAGACTACCTGACCAATGTCAAAGGCAATAATTCAGGGGACGCGGGTCACCTAGACTGTGCTAACCTTGAAACGTGCTACCTTCTAAGGATTAATATGTTACGAAAGAGTAAGTAGATTGATTAAATGAAGACGAAGATTATGGGCGCCATCCAGGATCGCGACGCCTGGAAAACTGCCACGACGCTCAGCAACGCTGCTGGCGTCGGCGGCCGCGTGACACGTGGTGATGTCGAAGGTGGTCGTAGAACGGCCAAGTATGACCGGATGCGTGGGCAGCGTGGTTGCCCACACGAGGCAGCGCGAGGCCTGCTGGCTCTCGCGTGCTACGGCGGAGGTTATGCCCCCATACGTGACTCCCTGGAATTGAGATGGTTCCCAGTGAGCACACCTATCATAAATCTACTGTAATCCTAGTCGGGGAACTGAGAACGGTTAACTAGGGATATATCTTTAAGACCTAACCACACTAAACGATCAATAAGCTAAATATGCTTACCTAAAAAGGGTTGGAATAACGAAACGCTGTTACTTAATGATGAGGAGCCTCGCCCGGACCTTCGGGCGGTCGGCTGTTAACGTGATGCAACGGCTTGAGGGACATCTGCAAGGTAGACACGCCTTACTGATGTGAAAGAATAAAAGAGACGCAGGGTAAACACTTGAAATGAACACTACGTACCTTTTGACTCCTTTAGACACTGATTTTATACTATAATATTGCTAAGTGAAAGTGTGATTGATCCACGTGAATTCTGACCAGCGAAAGAGGGCGCGAGTCGGCCCGTCGCTCTATTTAAGCTATCGAGGTGGGGGACGCGCACGGTGCAACCGACGCGCGTATAGGTGGCGTTGTTGTGCCTGAAGGGATTGAAGTGAGGGGAGGACGGAGCTACTGGAGACATCGCGGAAAGACATCGCGTGATTTCTAATGACAAAATTGAGGATGTAATACGGTGTTAATACAACCGATTTAAGAAGTCTATACTTAAGGTGTTGCAAGGCTATGAATGCCAATTTGCAACGTCACAGGGCGCCCCTCCCTGCGAAGGATTATGCTCCTTGAGCAGAATCCGCGGGTTGGACCTCCAACCCATAACAAGACAGAATGTCAAAACAGGAGACATTACTGCCATGCGCGGAGAATAAGAAGAAAAGAGAGAGAGAGAGAGAACAAGAAAAAAAAAATCCACCAAAGTGAGTAAAAAAAAAAAAAAAATTTTTTTACTAACAGAGCAAAATATAGTCAACAAGGAACAGACCGAGGGGTTTGATGGAAAACCTCCGAAGGTAACGAAGAATTGGTATTACACTTTTATACATCATCATTCAGGCTCTCAATTCTTTCGCCTCATTCATGCGTTCTTTCAACTAAGTCTCGGCGACTATCCAGCAACAACCGAGACTTCCTAGCGCAACCGTAAGGTGATAGATATTATCTCTATACAACTCACAACCAGTCTTCTGTAGAAATAACACGGTCTTCCCATCTTCTGTTAGCCTTGTGTACGAAAATTCAACTCGAACGTAGCTCAGGAAACGAAGAAAAATCGGTCAACTACCACGTCGCTGCAAAATACCAACACGAGTGTACAGGAGAACCGAAGTAACAGAAACTGTTACCAAAATCACATCTTCAAGGATGTGTAAGAAGAATTCTTCGATAATACGAAAGAACCTTCATCAACAAGGTATGCTGGAACTACCACGCTCTTAGTCGTGTTTGCTCGCCCAACAATTACCTAAAACATCTAGTCAAACATAAGACTAAACAAGCCTTACTACGTCGGTTGAACTCGAGTACTAACAGAAAGAATAAGTCTAACACATATATATGCTAAATGATAATAATAACGTATTAAGAAAACGATTTCTATAACTATAGTTCTCAGATCCCAAAACAGTGATTACAACTACATAACCATCGACGGCTTATGTATTGGTAAAGGTTTATTAACCTTTCGTTTGTAAAAACAAAACTATACATTCGTACAATATTAAGTTGTTCGAAATGAAGGTCAAACTTGCAACATTGTAATGTTCAATGGACCGTAATACAAAAGAAATTCAATCGCCTTGTTTACACGTTGTAAACAGGTGGTAGTTCTGTATAGATATGTATATCTCTGAATGTAGCTATTGCTACCGAATGTGAGATTATTTTATTTTAAATTATTTCATTCTTTATATGTTTTGTCATGTTTGTTTAAATAAAAGAAAAAACGATACGTGACGTTTATTGACGTCAACACTTTTAATGCTTACAAGCTTTATAACGTTAAAAAGATTTATCTTTCCCGGACGTTGTTTGTATGTTGGTTTACTGTGAATGATACTAGATGTCGCTAGGCGTACAATAACACGTGTTTTTGTGCGTTATTAACATTGTCAAATATTAGTTGACAACTAGTTGTAATTATATGTTACCTAATTTCATTAATATAAAGTTATTAATTAACAAATTGTAAGATGTTTTATTATTAAATAAATTTTTTATTTATTTAATTGTTTAATTTGTTCTTTGTTTTTCTTATTGTATTTTTGTAACTTTTATTTTGGAAACATTAACGAAGTTTTTATTTGTTAAAATATTATTGAGAGAAGGAAATAAAAATTGTTTTTTATTTTTATCAGAAAAAAAAAATTAAAATATTATGAACTAGTTTTTAATGTCTTTTACATGGTAAAAACCTACCGAGCGATTTGTAGCTAAATCCTCTAGTTCGTATACCAAAGGTGATTTTTTATCTGTATTTTTGAAATTTTTTAAGTATATTTTTATTTTGGAAATTTTTATTTTGAAAATTTTTATTTAATTTTTCGTTTGTCGGAAATAAATTTGAATTATAAAAACTACGGCTCGGGTATACTAGTTTTTTGAATTCCTTGTGTTATTATTTCTATTAAATTTTTTACATTTAAAGCACTTAGGAAGTGTAACTCCTTTATTACCGCACCCATAACAGAATATAGTTTTACATTGTCTTACATCGTGACCGAGGTCATTGCACCGAATGCAGCGTCGAGGATCACGGCTGCTATTGATATTTTTAATTGCGCGGGTATTATCCGTATATTTATTTGTATACCTCTCATTTACGTAATTTATTTGCGGATTTTTATTATTTTGGTATTTGAAACCAAGATCTGGTGCGATCGTATTTGATGATATTTTAGGTGGTTCACAAAAATGAGAACTCCTATCTCTCGTATAGTCGAGTAATTTACATTTATTACGTAATTCCGAAATATCGTTTATTTCGTAAAGTGCTAAAGCCATTTGTAATTCGGGTCGTAAATTTTTTTGTATTATTTTTAATTGTTCGTTTTCCGGTATTGTTATTGTAAATCGAGAAAAATAATTTAACATAATTGCTATGTATAAAGTCGAAGACTCATTTATTCCTTGTGTCCTTCTTTGTACTTCGACCATTAATTTGTCATTGTAGTCAATTGGTGAAAATTCCGATATCAAAGCTATTTTTAAATCGTTCCAATTTTGTATTGTAGTTTTTATACTTCTAAACCATATTAAAGCTTTATCCGTGAATAATTCAACGGCTGAATTGAATAATTGTTTCTCGTTAATATTACGGGACTCGCACAATTCATTCAATCTTTGTAAGTAAGTTAAAACGCATGTTCCACCGTCATATTTGATATTTAATTTTAATATCGCGTTTGAATAACACGACTCGGGGCATAGTGACCGCGCGGCGTCGCTCGGTGACTGATGAGTCATCGGCTCTTCGAAACTTGTTTTGAATGACGCGAACAAGTTATCTATTTTTAGCAAACACTCGTTGAGTGTAGTTTCGATTGTTTCGTATAATGTTTTATTTATTTCGCTGTCAATTCTTGTTAAGCGATGGTATAAATGATGACTTAACGCGCGCACTCTATTTAATGATTTGTATTTAGGAGTTTTATGTTTTAAACACGAATTTATTTCGTTTAATTTTAAATTAATTATTTGCAACTCTTCCTCCGGGTTTAAATCTGTAGTGATTACATCTTCACACGGAATTTCTTTTCCTAATTTACGAATTTGTGCTTTTAATTCGGTAACGGTTTTTAGCGGTTGAGCACCACGAATTGTTATTTCGTGAATTAATTCGTCTTGAATTAGCAAGTTATATTGGATTGGACGTTCCATTTTTAAGAGAAAAAAAATTAAAATTATAGAATAGTCTAGAGTCAGTGGGTTTCGAGTCGTTAAAAATTTAGAACAGATTAATTAAAGTATTGTCAAGGACATCAAACGTAATAATTACACTATACTCATGTATAGAACGAGAAAAAAAAAATAACAATAAATAAATCTCTAACGTAAATTCACTCATAAAACACAAGTGTGAAATTCAAATTCACTGCAAATTATTATAGAATTTGCCAACAATAAAAATGAACTATAAAGTCACTTCTATGTAAATAAATTGATGTATGTTTAAAGCTCCAATTAACCTTTAAACGCAGTATCAAAAATAGTAACTGAGAATTAATCTTCAGTTAACCAACATTTATGTGTGAATTACGGTAGAAGAACAATTACACAAAAAGAGAAAAAGTTATTACGTTCTTGACAATATCTGTAAAAAAAAACTGATTATACACATTCAATACACAAAATTTAAAAGATAAAACAGCACATTTCAAGGTTATTCCAGTTACTACCTAAACGGGATAGCTGGTGACTAGGTTATTAAGGCCAGAACACGTTGTGGGCTGCCACTGTTACATATTTTCCCCGGGTTATATATATATATATATATATATTGTGGTTGTTATGAAATAAAAGATTAGAGCATGAGTATTATTCTTTATTCCAACTGTCTTTGGGAGTCAGTAACAGGGTATACACGATTAGAGTACAACATACAGTATTTAAACTAACAACTAAACGTGAAACCCGACACAGGGGCGACAATCGGGTCGACACCCTGGTCGTCTGACTCCAGACTACCTGACCAATGTCAAAGGCAATAATTCAGGGGACGCGGGTCACCTAGACTGTGCTAACCTTGAAACGTGCTACCTTCTAAGGATTAATATGTTACGAAAGAGTAAGTAGATTGATTAAATGAAGACGAAGATTATGGGCGCCATCCAGGATCGCGACGCCTGGAAAACTGCCACGACGCTCAGCAACGCTGCTGGCGTCGGCGGCCGCGTGACACGTGGTGATGTCGAAGGTGGTCGTAGAACGGCCAAGTATGACCGGATGCGTGGGCAGCGTGGTTGCCCACACGAGGCAGCGCGAGGCCTGCTGGCTCTCGCGTGCTACGGCGGAGGTTATGCCCCCATACGTGACTCCCTGGAATTGAGATGGTTCCCAGTGAGCACACCTATCATAAATCTACTGTAATCCTAGTCGGGGAACTGAGAACGGTTAACTAGGGATATATCTTTAAGACCTAACCACACTAAACGATCAATAAGCTAAATATGCTTACCTAAAAAGGGTTGGAATAACGAAACGCTGTTACTTAATGATGAGGAGCCTCGCCCGGACCTTCGGGCGGTCGGCTGTTAACGTGATGCAACGGCTTGAGGGACATCTGCAAGGTAGACACGCCTTACTGATGTGAAAGAATAAAAGAGACGCAGGGTAAACACTTGAAATGAACACTACGTACCTTTTGACTCCTTTAGACACTGATTTTATACTATAATATTGCTAAGTGAAAGTGTGATTGATCCACGTGAATTCTGACCAGCGAAAGAGGGCGCGAGTCGGCCCGTCGCTCTATTTAAGCTATCGAGGTGGGGGACGCGCACGGTGCAACCGACGCGCGTATAGGTGGCGTTGTTGTGCCTGAAGGGATTGAAGTGAGGGGAGGACGGAGCTACTGGAGACATCGCGGAAAGACATCGCGTGATTTCTAATGACAAAATTGAGGATGTAATACGGTGTTAATACAACCGATTTAAGAAGTCTATACTTAAGGTGTTGCAAGGCTATGAATGCCAATTTGCAACGTCACAAAGTACATTAACAATCTTAAATTTTCGCAGATTTACTGCAAATTATGATTTGGTTAGGCTAGGTACATTTTCATGAATGCATTTTTTATTTAAGCATATTTTATTTTGTCAAACAAAAAAACTGAATTTGATCCCGAACCAAAAAAAAAAATCCATAATCTACTCTAACATTATGCCGCCCCGTCTATAAAGAAGTTTCACTTCAAAAAATCACCCTGTAAGATGCCTGCCTGTAAGATTCAGATCGTAGCTGATCTTGGATGTTTGTAAGCCAGGCTGCATGCAGGGTCTGGAATAATCGCCTTACATCACCGAATAGTAGAAGTAATGCGGAATTAATGCTTTTTCCCCTTATCGCGCTGTATTCGTACATTTGGTGGTCGGCGGAACAACGCTCTGGGGTCGCATTTGGCCACGTGTAACACACTTACATTAGCCTATTGCGGGGACGGATTTGGGAACTTTACGGGGGGTAAACTCAGTGGAATTCAAGAAGCGAGTTACAAACCGCCCCACGCATACAGAGCTTGAGGATGTTGCGGGATAAAAGGAAGTCGCCCAGCGATGGAAGTGGCCTTGTGAGGCCCACGTCTGCCAGGGCATCGGAGAGGCTAGGTCATATACCCGTAGCCCTGGCATAAGCCGCAGGACGGATCCACATGGGTCGCGAATTATCCCCTCAAGGTTTTGCGTGGCTTAGTCCTGAAACGGTTTCCCCTGATTAATAAAAAGTTGATTTCAAGAAGATTGAATTAGAAACATACCATTAAATACAATAATTGAAAAAACAATAATAAAAATATAAACATATTTACAAGTAAAAGATGTAGTCCAAATCGCTGGCCGCATTCCCTTGTTGTATGGCAACAACGCTTATTCGTTGCCCTTAATATAGGCCAGCCCTTTGGACAGTCGATAATTATGGAAAAAACAAAATTACGTTTTAAGGGTTTTAAACGCAGGTAGCATTTCGTCGAATATTAAAATTTGATGCACCGGTGACCATTCCCAAGAAAAAGTCATGTTTCTTCTCTTCAGATATAGCCGCCTCGCCTCCACAGATACGACGCTACATCAGAGAGATATTGAAAACATATTACTCTTTACAATGATATTCCAGTGATTAGTCTACACATGTATACCGGAGACGGTAAATATATTCACGGTAGAGTATTGCGCGATAAAAAAATATACCTACATTTTGTTATCTCAAGTTTCAAATTATAAGTGTGACTGTGTTGAACTGAAACTCATATAAAATTGTTGTAATTTGAAACTCGATGAAACGAAAAAAGCGACACCGTATAGAGATAAACACATAAAATTCATTTTTTTTTAATTTTGAAACATATTTCTTTTTACCCGTTAGTATTAGTTTTCACTTTAAATAGAACTTAAAGATTTCAAATGAATTTTTAACTCTATCTGTATATACTTAATGTAGATGTTCTTTTATACATAGATCAAAGGAAATTGAGCGTAGCAGTGCATTGAATTTTGAACTTTATTTTAGAGACATTAAAGTGTAATTTAACTTGCATTATTACGAATAAGGGTCAAAATAGCTAAGAATAAAGACGTCTATAATAGAATAGAAATGCGAAAATATGTGTGCAATTCACACTTGTTTATTAGGCGTAGTAGATATTATGTTCGCCTGTATATTGTATGAAGTTTTGCTTCTACTGCGAGTGAATTCGACACACACCGTTTTTTTAAATTCAAAAGACCCCTATAAGTAAGTCTGAATACGGCCCTGTTGACATCCTTTTATATCCTTCCACAGTACCCAATTAGACGAACACCCTTTGAGATAAGGGCCAACGAACTAGCTAATTCATATTAAAGCTGAAACTAGCTTCAAATCGCCAGGGAGAACTATCGACAGGCTTTATTGCTCTTTAACTTTGTTTTATTTTGTTTTTTGTAGCGAATGCTAAATGCTATACTTATCCCTGTCTGTGTTTTATTTATTCAGCGGGGATTCTTTGTGGTGGATTAATTTTAGGACTTGCTACTAGAGTTGCCATGTCCGGTTTTTGATCGGACAGTACGGATTTTTTTATGCTTGGTCGGTCAAGAAAATATTGGTTAACCAGATAAAATATTGCTTGTTTTAAATCGAATTCGTTTATTATCTAGCGAACTCTAACTTGAACATTTCGTTTGACGCACCGCCACCCCGAATTATGCGTTTTCTTTTATATAACTGCTATATTTTTGACAGCTCGATGACGGATCAATTAGCATTACCAACCTGATTTGTCACAAAAATTGTCTTCATTATTTAGTTTAAATCTATTCTTTTTGTTTAAAGTAGAACATTTTTATTTTAAAATCGATTATTTTCAATTTATTTGCGTGTAGTAACGTGGTTTGACAGTTGGTGCGGTACATGAGTCACAGAACATCATTATTACGTCACCCACAACAATAACGTACGACAGTTGTTTTATTTGTTTCATTTGGGCTTTACTGTCAAGAAATATGTAACTTTATAGACGTTCAAACTTCAAAACTAAATGGCTACAGTATAGTTACACTGAATCCAAAAGCAATACAAGTTTATTAAAAGCAGATGCATCGAGTGCTAAATATATGAAAAATTAATTGGCTCTTGATTTAGTACTCGATGCAGATTTACTATTAAAAAGTTAGTTGTCCATAAAATATGTTAATAAAAAAAAATTAAAATTTTATTCGGTTTTTTTTTCGAACATATCTGACAACCCTGCTGGTTTTAGTCGTCTGGGTCAGTTCGTTTGAATTATTACTACGCTCTTAGAGTGGTTAAATACGAGTATAGCTTTGAGGTGACCGTATTAGGCAGAGGCGGTCAGTGACATCATTGGGAGTGTATTTTTCTCTACACTAATGATATTCGACGTATTTGAAACCGCCTCTGTTGTTGAGGACTAAGCCTTTGCCGGCCAACCTCACTACAAGGAAGAAGCTCCGAGCTAGATTCTTGGCATGGCAAATGAACTTTCCATTATTTATGGTCTGGATGTCTGGGATATACAATTTGGGCCCATCCACCAATTCGTGACATGAATTTCATGATTTTATCGACTCCTCTCTCGTATTTGTCACAGCTGGTTACTTTCATAAGACTCCTCCCTCCCTAGTGTGATGTGACATCATTTATCTTACATCAATAATTTAATAAATTAAACCACCAGTTCTGTCATTAGTTTTATTCCCATTTAAATTACTTTTAATAATTTAAATACTGCCCATACAGATAGAGTTTGAAATATTTTGAAACATTTCGTCAATAGTTTTTCGTCATTTAAAGATATGATATAATATTAGATTTTGAAATGTGACGTCACGAAATTTAAGACCTTTTCCACCACTTGTTAAACAATCATGTCATACTTCGTCGACAACGATGATGATCCCTGTTTCAGACTTTGTGAAAGTTCCAACTGGGGTTCCACAGGGCTCCCATTTAGGCCCCTTTTACATAATGCATACTTATACGACATTAATGATTACTTGAAAAATTCAGAATACCTTATATATGCTGACGACAAAAAAATGTTGATCAGAATTAAATTTGAAATTGATTGTTTAAGCATAAATTATGATCTCGATTGCTTTTGTGCCTATTATGCAGAAAATAATATTAATCTTAATATGTAAAAGTGTGAATGTACACATTTTACAAGAAAACCCAAGCCAATTATATATAATTATATTTTTATTGCACCGCCTATAAAAAGTGTGACTGAAATACGTACGCGATCTAGGTGTTTATTTTGATGAAAAAATGTCCATCTCTAATCATACAGATATCATTGTAATTAAAGCTTACAAAAATTATGTTGCGTATTACGCATATTTTAGTTATTACATCTGTTTACTATTCTTTTGTTAGGAGTATTTTGGTATATGCAGGTCCCATATGTTTTTCACAATATGTCATTTACAAAGAACGCTTAGAGAGAATAAAAATAATATTTTGCAACCACATTAACTATCTTAGACACATGTGCCAATTCCTATAAAGACAGCCGTATTTCACATAGTTTCCTATCCTTGGATCAAACACGTATAGTTTTAGATATGTCATTTCTTCTTGATATAATTCACAACTGTGTTGACCGTCCTGAGCGCGTCTCGAAATTGGCATGTAATGTACCTTGATACCGTATGTACCTAGGTACTGTATACATCTTCGCTGAGCGTTCCTTGTCCTTCTATCAACTACTCTCAAAATTCTTCTTCTTGTACTTATAATATTACAACTCGACTTTATTTGTTTAATTGCAATTTAAGTATTGCTTTGTAGCATTGTTCCTAGAGTTGTAGTTTATATAGGAAAACCTGTTCTTAGTCTTACGTTGTAAACGAAAAGCCCTTTAAAAAAAAATTAGAACCCGATTGCAGCGCCACCTACCGGATCCAATTGTGAACCTAAGCCATCCCGGGACCCCCTTGGTCACAATCAAAAATATTCACCATAATTGGTTTAATCGTTTAGGAAGAGTTCAGTGACAGACACGAACAAAAGAATTTTATATATAAACATTTTTAGGACAGAAACCCTCGCAGACGCGATTAGAATACTATACGATAGATTCATCAGAATCTGAATAATGCTTTAGGAATACGTTGAGGACAAACATACAAACTTTTAAGTTTTCTCAATAAATAAATACACCATGTAAAAGTGCACCTAAGGACAAGCCCCGGTTAATGTAGGACTATTGTAGGGAATGAAAACAAAAGATACCGGGCTATTGAGGTGAACTGCTAGTGGTACTAGGGGTCTGAGACTATAAGGACTATGTCGTCTACCCGTCGCAGTGCTCAGGGAACATAGATAAAATGTTATTATTATCTATATATATAATGAAATTGTAGAGGTCAAATTTCTGTACAATTAAAAAAAAATGCTCAAATCCGAGTCAGGGGGATGTAAGAAGTGAAATAGAACTAATTTGGATGTTATTTGAATTTTTTGTTTCTCTGTTTGTTTGTCTGTCTGTTTGTATCGGCTAATCTCCGAAACGACTAGACCGATTGAAATGAAATTTTGTATGGTGGCAGCTTATACCCTGGTCAACATATAGGATACTTTTGATCCCGAAAAATTAAAGAGTTCCCGTGGGATAATTAAAAAAACCGCACCACACGGGCAAAGGCGCGGACAGAAGTTATCGTTTTTATGGTTTACAACGTTTGCCGGGTCAGCTAGTTGACTAATAAATGATAGGCGATTGTAGCGAAAAAGACAACGCTAAGGTCGTTTATTTTATGTTATCCTTCCAATCGTTAACAAACACGTTATCGTCATGGCAACACAAACGAAGATTATTTTACACTAGAAGTATACAGATATATAAAATTGAAGTGTCTATTTGTAATGTCAAAATAATAGTTTCTACTAAATGTATATGATAAAACACTATTTTTATTGCCTGTCTAGATGTTCCAGCTAATCTCCCAAATGGCTGTATCGATTTTGACGGAACTTTCACGAACACATAGCTTTAAGATGTTTTTGCGTTTGTATTAGTGTACTGTGAGCACATACATAAAAAACTATTACTTTTTATATTATTACAGTCAGGTACTTTAACATGAAACTAATTATATTTAAATAATAAATATTTAAATATAATTAGTTTCAAGGAAATGTATATTACAAGCTTGGAAGTCTACGCAAATTCACCTATAAATACGCTATTTTTTTTTTAAAGTTTTGCGAAAAAATCCACGCGGACGAGTTCGCGAGCACAGCTAGTATGATGATAAATTGAAACAATTATTCCGTTCGACCTTAATACGTCTCTGTGCCTGCAAAAACAGCTTACAACACTTCGTACATGTAATTAACGAAATAACACGCTACACTAACATCACAACAATTGTGTTTGTAAAAATCATAATTCTCTTGTAATGCTCGCTCCGGTTAACATATTTCAGTTGGCTTGACCTCCGGAAATGTGTAGTTTGTTCTCCGGAAAACCGATAATGAATAATTCGGCGCAACCACGCGAAACCTCCGGCGATTTCCTTTGATTACGTTCTCTTAAAGCTTAATTACGCCTTATTTTTACTTTATTATCGCTGGATTTTCTGCCGCTTCGGCCTGAAAATATTAATTAAAGATTGTAAGAACAAATTTATTATAAGTCTTGCAAGGTTATAAGGGCCCTTTATTGAAGTGATAGCTTCTTATGGGAGGGTATACCGTTTCGTTACGTAATGCGTTACGGCATCAGTCTATCTGGCTTCCCTTTCTCTCACGCATATAGCTTGACGGTTTCTGTAGTTGAGCGGGCAAGTCTTAGTGGTTGACTCGCTGGAACATAGAGGCTCCGTTTGATTCCGGGCATGGTAAATTTCGGATAGTAACTGCTATTTACTATGGTCTGCGTATCTGGGATCAGCTTAGAATGGTCTGTTGTATATCACCCATAATACAAGCGTAACTAGGTTGTCGTCGTCAGCCGTTTGCAGTCCACTATTGCACGTAGGCCTCCCCCGTACACTCATCCCTGTCCTCTGATTTCCTCGTCCAGCGCCTACCGGAGACTACGTTTCCCAAGACGCGATCTCCACTCCAAAACTTGTCTGCTCCATCGGCCATGGGTCCTGCGGCAGACCGCCCCATTGCCACTTCAACTTGTCAATTTTGCGATCTATGTTGGTTACCTTGGTTCTCTTGCGGATATCCTCCTTTCTAATTTTATCCATAAGAAAAACACGCAACATAGCTCGCTCCATAGCCGTTGAGCGACTTGGAACTTGTGGACCAATCCTGTCGTCAGTGTCCATGTCTCGACCCCGTAGGTCAGGAAGTAACTAGCTTTGCTTGGAAATATATAATAGAATGTGTGTTTGTCTGCCGATAGTAAGTACCTAATTTTTTTCAGTGAAAACTTCTTAAGAATCGTTGTCATTTATAAAAAAATCGATAAAACCAAAAAAAGTGACCTCCTAAAAAAGAGAATAGACTTATATATCGATATCGATAGACAAATATATAATGATTAAATACATAAAGCATAGTAATATTATATATATATATATATATATATATATATATATATATAAGTATACACACACACACATATATATATACATACATATTACATATGTTAAAAGCAGTTATATTATATAATAATTCAATAAAATGTGGCATAAAGATACGTATTATAATAACAACATAAATATACTTTGAGATAGTAATCCTTGACAAGCCTATTAAAGGCGGACAGAGATTGGGCTTGCCTTACTTCCAGTGGAAGCATGTTCCATAATTGGACAGCTTGAACACTGAAAGAGTGATTATAAAACCTTGTTGTATTGAGCGGTGTCTCTAGTCTCATATTCACTGATGACCTGAGGAATTTCTCCTGATTGAAAAATTGGAAACGTTCCTTAAGATAAGGAGGAGACTTGGGACTAAACCATACATTGTTTAGTACATACATATACAAATATATAATTTTCTATCACCGGAATACCTATACAAAGGTGATAAATAATTGATAGATCTCTTAACGGTGTAGGGACGGAGAAAGAATATAATTTCCTGCGGCCGGGCGGTCTGCCGTATAAGGCGACAGAACAACCCACAGCCAGGTGGTAAGGTATTTGCCTGACTGGTCTTCTACCACCCCTGGTCTAAAGTATACACCAATAACTACCTTGAACTGTGTTCCGTAATTACTGACCCGTTACCTGTCTCCCTTTAGAGAGCAACAGGGCATTTGTAGCATCTTGGTGTTGCAAATGTCCGCAGGCGATGTTAACCACTTTCCATCAAGTGGGCTTGTAACTCACGCAAAAAAAAATAGTTGATATTCATTCCTTGCCAAGATTAGAGGAAAAGCAATCACAATTACTTAACCTAAGAAAATGGGTCAAAACCTCAAACCTAATTACCCGTACCTCCTTTACATCCAAATTGGTAATTAAAGCCAAAAAACCGTCAAGTTTCAAATTAAATTAACGTTAATTAACGTAAACCATGAACATTTTCGGATTGTCCATTAATGTGTTATATGATGCATTACTTGAGCTATATACTACCTGCGTTTTAGGGTTTATAAAGCAGTAGTGCCCATAAACAAACAGATCGGTGTTAAGCAGACGGCCTCTGAGGTTGAGCAGGCTAAGCCTTTGCCGGCCTACCTCACTGCAACGCAGAGGCTCCGGGTTCGATTCCTGGTATAGTAAATTTCGGCAACGTATTTTCTCCGTTATTTTCTATGGTCTGGATGTCTGGGATCGGCCCCAGTGTTAGTGCGTTGTATATTACCCATAACACAAGCGTAACTTGCTTAATTTGGGGATATACATTATGTGTGTTTGTCTCCCGTTTCTTCCTCTAATCTAGTATCAGTAACTGTTGTCAAAAAAAAATTTGAGTCAGTTGCAAAGCACGACTAGAGTTTACTCCTTGAACATTAAAAGATATTTGCACGTGCGCGGTGACAGCGCCCAAATGCGGCCGAATAAGGGCGGTTACAAAAAAAAATACGGGAAAAAAAATTACAAAAAAAATTAAAACGATTATTTAAAGTAAATACCTATATTCTATGTTATTCAAGGATAATGTATCATTCTAATGGTGAAAGAATTTCTTACATCAATTTACTGGTTTCTGAGTTTATTCCTTACAAACATACGAAAATACAAGTCTTTCCTCTTTATAATGTGAGTATAGATACTAAAGCGCCTTGCAAAAATATAATAGTGTTACGTGTAAGCGGGGTAGGCACTTACATTTGAAAGGAAACACCAGTTTTATTAAACTAAATGCTTTTATTGACTTCACAGCTGTAGGTGATTCCTTTCCGCAGTGTTGCCCCTACACGCACAACTAACGACGCACTGTCCGGACGATAGGATGTCTTACTCACAATACCGTCGCCGATATTGAGTAGATCACTGGAATTTACCGCGTGTAGCTCGCTTCTGAATCTCCTCTTAAATTACGCTACACTCCTCCTTCACTGAACTGCCCACTAAACTTTCCTCTAAGCTTGTCAATGTCTTCTATTTAATTTCTCTTCCAGTTCTCTCGTATCGCATTTGTCGCTTTGCTATCTTCAAGTGAACTCCCTGGTAGGCGCGTCTTACGCTGCTTATGTACCCGGAAGAATCTTCTGGAATCCATTATTTCGATTATCTTTTCGTTATTCCTTTATTTACTGTCCATCTCTTTCTAAACATCTATATATCTCTGTCTTTTCCTTCCTGAACCTTCTATTCTAGAATCATCTATCGCTTTCTAAAATGTATGTCCTTGTCTTTTCCTTCCTGAATCCTCTACCTTTTTATGAAACTTCTTAAACCAATTACTTCGTTCCACAATCACTCGCCACTATAGTTTCGCTAAAATTCATCACGCCACAATATTGGAATATTAAAGGAAGATTTTGCTGATCCTAAATGATTAGAAAAAGGTAAAAGCAAATAAAGAAAGCAATAAGAAAATTGAACGACCTTGCTGCTTGATCTTTTTCACGAAGGAAAATGTAATTTCTAATGTTAGTATTCTAAAGGCGTAATAAAGCGATTTAACACCGATGCTATGTGTCACGTAGGTTTCACACATCATCACATCCATTACGCTTTTTGTGTTAACGACATAGGGCATTAGTTTGGAAGTACGGCGATGTATCGTAAACTAGGCGGTGTTGTTTTATGACACATTTAGTGACCTCGTGTTAGGGGCTCGAAGTGGTGTAATTAAATAAATCCAAGGTCGTAAATAGAGTTTAGATTAGTTTGAATTGGTTGGTAACTTTTACGTGTAAATTGTATAGGATTGAGCGCTCTGTTTATAGTATTCTCGCAGGAATGTTCCCGGGAGCGGTTTGAAGTTGTTCGGGTGCATAAAAAATTGGCTTTTTCCGATGCCATCAAAACGATAGCTTACATTATTTTTTAAATGCTGTGATTTTTTGTGTCCTGGGAATCCCGCGAGAATTTCAACCGCGACACGAGAATTTTATATTGTGGTATGAGCGGTGGCTGCTCGCGGACTGAGGTGGTTGCAGTAGTAAAATTACACTGTCCCGATGTGTATGATGTCTTTATTCTGTTTTTGTTTAACAAAAGTACAGCCTTTACAATAAACAATACGAATGCTTACATACTACAATATATTAGAAGATAGTTTGCCATAAAGTTTTATTTTTACAACAACACATATGCACATTTGAAACACTGCTTACATTGTTTAACTCTCCTAACTCTGAGACACTTTCTCGCGTAACTACGCGAAATGCACTCAGCGCGACGCGTTCATACGTCTAGCATAATTAAAACTAATTTAATAAACTTACTTCGCTGTTAGTTTATGCTTCATAGCTGCATAGAGGAAGGTAAAAGCTGACGTAAGAGCACCATGTTTACGGCGTATACATTGCTTTTACTTTTATCATTTTGTTACAACTCCCATGTGCAGACCTGGGAATAAATCAGAATCATATACTAGCGTGACGGTAACTTCGCTTAAATTCAAATTCATGAGTTTTTATTCAAAATAAGTTCCATTGGACAACACTTTTTGAAGGTCATAAATATAAGTTCGTAGCGCGAATTTAATTATTATGTAAAATTCTTAAAGGAATAGTACATTTAAATCATGTGACATAGAAGTATTAGCTAAAATCAAATTGAATATTTCAGCGAATTTTGTGATGAGATGTAGGCAGACACTAATGTTCGTATATTACCATATGACAGGACCAACTTACTTACTAGTAATAAAGCGACGATGTCCCGGGCCTTGCGAAACATTGAACGAGATATGTCACAATTTACATTTTTATCTGAACTGTGACTGAATTCACAATTCCTTTTTTTTGTCTCTCTGATTGTTGCGGTTAATCTCTGAAAAGGCTGGACCAGTTTTGACGGATTTTCACAAGCAGATAGCTGATATTATAAGGAGTAACTCAGACTGCTTTAACAATTAGGGTTTCGAGATAAAAAAGTGGGTGAGTCACGTCTATTGTAGGACCGATGGCGATGAAGCAAACGAGTCCTGGAGTGGAGACCGCATCTCGGTAAACGTAGTGTCGGACGCCCTTCATCCCGTCTTGGGGAGGCCTACGTCCAGCAGTAGACTACGAATGCCTGACGACGACGACAAAAAAGCTACGCGGACGAAGTCGTGGGCACAGCTAGTATTGAATAAAATCTAGTTATGAAATAATTCTACATACAAAATAGCTGGAAATAACATTGCATGCAAACATTTAGCTGGATTTCAAGCAGCGTCGAGCAAGCTACGTGAGCCATCATAACAACCTTAAGTTCATTGTAAGCGACGTGCAGGAGTGTAGGACACAGCTTACGGTGCGGCCTCATTAGCAGCGGGAAACGATTCATTCGTATCTTTGCAGTCTGGTTAGGTTTAGTCTCCTTAACAACTAACACCATCTGGAAAGGTTTTCTTCTGTTATTCAATGTACATTTCAAGATTTGTTTGTAATATTAATTCGTCTTTAAATTTCAAGCTATTGATTCGGTAGTTATATCTGTTGAGGATATAAGTAAAATAACATAACTATGCACCTATAAAATAACTTGATTGGGGACGAATTATTAAGTCAGTTTTTGATTAAATGATATACATTTTCGATGACCAAAAACACTTCCTCGACTAAAATGGAAATGTTGAGATGTATTTGTTGTGTTAAGAGAATTTATAATTTTTAAAACGACTACATAAAAAAAAGTTGCATCTACAACAGAAAATTAAGATTATATAAACATAATATAAAGGAGAGGAATAAAATCACATGATTAAGAATTACCTTGGAAAATCGTTTGATACAAAAATAAAAGCAGGCTAAATAAGAGATGGATAAACTATATAGAAGATGACATGTTAATTTGGAGTCTGATGGAGGACCTCGTATGCCAGCGTAATAAGGATGGAATAGAAAAATAGTTAATAAGTAAAAAAGAGACATTAAATTCAATTTAAACATTCATACCAAGTTCCAATCGTTATTTCAACTTGATGCGAGCGTTTATATATTCCTTCTAAACATTACGAAACTTTGAGTTATTATACGATATTCGCTATTAGTAAGACTCCACCTCGTCCACTCACATTCGCACCACACGCTTTTATTTACCCTTTTACGCCCTTATTCAATTTGCGAAACAGCTTTGCGTGTCCTTGCCACCTTATTATTAGAGCGAGATGGTTCAATGTCGCTTATTCTTTCTGAAATTTAATTAATTAAACAAAACATTGTCTTCTGTATTTAGTGTATGTACAAAACTTTTCGTATTATAAAGGATTTGACTTTTATTCCTATGTATTAAGGTTCAATCTGAAAAGTTATTATAAGACAAAAGATACATAAAGGGGCATTTCTTTCTAACTCGCGAATCATATATTATTTTAGACGCAATAAAAGTAAAACGTTTGTATTATGTTTTCATAAACCTTTTTATATATTTAGCTGCTTAAGAAAAAAAAAATATATGTGGCCTAATTGCTTTATTATTCTCCGAGGCGGTTTCAGGGCAACGACGGCATATCCGCCACACCTATCAGGCAGACATCTGGGTTTCACAGATTGCTAATTGAGATGTCCAGGTTTCTACATGATGTTCTTCCTTGATTGTTAACACTAAATAACAATTGTTACACCAACGTGGACAATGTAACATAATAATTATTCGATAATTCTAACTAGCATATTTCGAAAACGAAACTTCTATCACGATAAATGACGTCGCTTCTAAGAGAAAGTCGTATTAGGCAAAAAGTCACTACAGTCTTATCTTGTTGATACTGCGGTTGCAATTAATTAACACACACGTCGTTATCGTGTCAAAGCGAACGAAGAAACTATATTATTACAATATAAATTTTAAGTTGGCTTTATAGCGTGTTTATACACGAAGAACATTCCACGGAGAAATCATACAAAGAAAATTAAAGTTAAAATTTCAAAATGTCCCCTTACGTGTAACTTAATATAATTTTAATTAATTACAAACTTTTATAAGTTAAGTTAAATATGCTGCATGTTTTGTTTGGCAGATATGTTTATTAGGGAAACTCGTTAAGTTTATGCTTGGGTTTAAGTTGAGGATGTATTACTTGGAGCTTACATTTGCTACGCCAATAAGGTGCTGGGTTCCTGTGGAATTGCTTAACACATGAAGTTTTCTGAGCAGCAAGTAACTTAACTATAATTAAGTTAGCTTTACTTACCCAAACTTAGTCCTACCGCCAACAATTTATTATTATTTAGTAATTTAGGAAGAATCCCTCAATCCAACTATATAAATGTATTGTATGTATGTTCGCTCGTCGTATTTTTTTGGTCATGAACTAATCTAAATTATTTTTATGTTCAGCTCAGTATAGTTTTAAAATGGTACCATTTTTAACCGACTTCCAAAAAAGGAGGAGGTTCTCAATTAATTGGGATTTTTAATTTTGTTTTTTTTTATGTATGTTCACCGATTACTCCGTGATTTATGATCCGATTTACGTGATCCTTTTTTGTTCGGCGCAGAATAGCTTCCAATTGGTCCCCTAAAAATTTAATATAGTTTGGCCCAGTAGTTTTCATTTTATGAACATTTTTTTGTTCCCGTTTCTTGGGACCTATGTTTTTAAGAAGCGCGGCACCATTCGTAAGTCCACCCATACATAACTTGACACTAAAAAGTAAGAAATAAAAAATAAAAACTTCGTTTAAAAAATCCAATTTCAAAATCTAAAATGTGTAAACTAAAATGTAGAAAATAACTTATTTCTAAAGCTATTATTATTAATATATATTACTAGCTGTCCCGGCAGACGTCGTCCTGCCCGGTAAAAATAAAAATAAACATTTAGGGGTGGACTACCCCTAACATTTAGGAGGATGAAAAATAGATGTTGGCCGATTCTCATAGATACCGGATAAGCACAAAAATTTCATCACAATCGGTCAAGCCGTTTCGGAGGAGTATGGCAACGAAAACTGTGACACGAGAATTTTATATATTAGATCTAAAACATCTTAAAGTCGGTGCTTAGTCATTTTAAAAAAAATATGGTATTTTTTATGTTTTACTTTGCACCGACTTTAAGATGTTTTAGAAAATATATATATATATATATATATATATATTCATAATAATAGCTTTAGAAATATTTTATTTTATTCATTTTAGCTTTTTACTTTTTGAACACGTTCTTTTTAAACCAAGTTTTTATTTTAAATAATTGTTAGAAGATTTTGGATTAAGCCGATATATATGTAGGCATAACTGTACTGATCGATATGCATTAATATTTTGATTTGAGATTGAGTCATTATGGGTAGTATCGACACCTATACATATCTTATTTAATGTATCAAGTAGCAAGCAGTTTCTTATTTGCAAATCATCCTTAAGTAGCTCTCTATCCATCAATAAAAATCATAAAGTAAACAAGGTTTAAAAAAATAAAACCGATTTGAAAAAAATGCTTTTATACTTGTCGGAGAAGGCCTCGTTCTCGTGACATCTTCTTTAGTTATTGCAGGTTTAGTGGGCGTCATCAGGGTAAAATGCGAGCATAAAACACACTGGTCATGGTTTATACACTTTTAATTTAGATTCGATCAACATTTTGACATAGTTTAGACCGAGCAGCGGGTTCAGGGCACCGCTCATACTTCCAACTTCAATACTTTCTTTAAAATTCTCAATGGTCCAACTCGACCTATTGCCATCAACCAAATGTGCCACAAAACTCCTCCGTCTACCGAAGTAGATACTACTCAAGTATAGAGGGCGTCTTGACCCCGCTCAAGACATGTTCTGCTCTCATTGGTCGTTTATTAAATTACAATATTCATAACTTTTATTAGGTTAGAACAATCTTTAAGTTATAGAAACATTTAACAAATAATATTGTGCGTTATAAATTCAATCAACAATTATCCGATTTATATCTTCCCTCCGATATACTTATATAATATATTTATTGTTTTATGGAAGGGGATGTATGGATCAAGTTTTCTCGCTCCGCAATATCGTGGAGAAGCAACTGGCTATGGGCCGGAAGGTTTTCTGCGGTTTTGTGGATCTAGAGAAAGCATTTAACAGGGTTGTGCGGAAGGACCTCTGGGACATATTGCCTGGATATGGGATTAATGGCCAATTGCTGCGTGCTGTGCAGTCCACTTACGAGGACTGTATGGCATGCGTGCGGGTGGACGGCAGCCTGTCGCCCTGGTTTGTCGTCAATATTGGCGTCCGACAGGGCTGCGTGCTGTCGGCTTTGCTGTTCATCCTATATCTGGACAATTGTCTCCAGAGATTAAGATTGATGGATGTTGGGGTAAGGATGGGTGATCTAGTTGTTAGCACTTTGCTTTATGCAGATGATGCCGTGCTTTTAGCCGAATCGCCATCGGAACTGCAAACACTAGTCACAATGATGAAAGATGACTGTCAGGCGAGAGGCTTACATTTGAATGCGAAGAAAACAAAGGTTATGGTGTTTGAAAGAGAAACAACCAGAACGAATGCAAGGATAATGGTCGATGATGTTATGCTGGAACAAATGAATGAGTTTGTATATCTTGGATGTGCTTTTAGCAGGGATGGAAGGTACACCGCTGACATAGAAAGAAGAGTAAATTTGGGGAATAGTGTGAATGGAGCGTTAGGTAAACTTCTAGGCGCTAAGAACCTCAGCCAGAAGGCCCAGCTTGCCATACATAACGCGGTGCTGGTACCTACGCTCACGTATGGAAGCGAGACTTGGGTATGGAACAGAGAGCATGAAAGTAGAGTAAACGCTGTTGAGATGCGAGCACTGCGCAAAATCTGCGGAGTGACGCTCGCGGACCGCGTTCGTAATACCGAAGTAAGAAAGAGAGTTGGTCTAAAAGAGAGTGTCGGGGTAAAGGTAAGGAAAGGAATGCTCCGGTGGTTCGGGCATGTGGAAAGAATGTATGATGAAAGAATGACTAAACAGATATACAATGCAAAAGTGGATGGATGCAGAAGTCGCGGAAGGCCACGACACACCTTCCATGACCAAATTGATCATGTATTAGCAGAGGGTGATGTCAGGAGCCTTAAGAATAGACGAGCGTGCATGACAAGATCTATGAATGTCAAAGAAGCAAGTGAGGTATGTAAGAATAAGCCTGTATGGCACTCTGTTGTTCGTGCCTACCCCGCAAGGGACCTGGCGTGAAGTTATGTATGTATGTATGTATTGTTTTGTTAAATTTGTGCTAAGAAACAAGTATACATTTTACTTCGCACTAAATTCAGTCTGTAAATAGTTTCTGGAATAGACATATTACGAATACATAAAAGATCAGCTTTTCCGAAAACAACTACAGAACTCTGATAATAGAATTTATTTTAATATTTAAAATCGTAAAAAGCAACAATATGTATTTTTACAAGATTTATTTTGTTACCAAAGTTTATTTTACAAAGTACCGATGAATTATTCGATTATCAATAAAATAATTCAATTTAACTAACCACAAATACAAAATTTGTGTGACTGTCAAAATAGTGACAAGCCAATATTTTATTAGAAATTCCTAAACGCCTTCAATGCCGCCACGCCCGATTCTCGCCAACGAGCAAGCCATTTGTCATGTGTCAGCCGTCAGCGGAGGCGTCGTATCTGACCGCTAATGGATCCAACCAAATGTTATCAAGATGGAATACCATATCGCAGATTGCGGACGTGGTGTTTTGATGGCGTAATTAATAGCCCTGTTTCTTGTTAAGTGTCTTTAACATCGCAATAGGACAATTTATTTTATTGTGAATTTTTTTACGTCGTGTTCCGGTATCACAGAGAGCCTTGCTATTGTCGACTCGAATTAAAATGCCGTTGGAATTACTATAGAGATTATCAGAACTGTACAAAGACCTATAAAACAGATATAACTAGACACTGTATAAACTGCACGATTCAATAACAAGTCCGTCACTATATCGCTAATCGAAAGTACTACACGTCTTGCTAGTATCGTAATCGTCGCTTAACTGCCCCACCCCTCCGTTCGGGCCTTGTTTTATACTAAACTGTAGAATACCGACAAAGGGCCGCGTTCACTGAGTTAATCAGCACAGCTGGAAAGCTTCGACGCAATGGAATAGCAACAAGGATCATTTCGACACTAATGACGGCCATAAAACGATAACAATAGGATATTTTCTTAATTGCAAATTTTAAACGCAAAGCAAACAATAGAACCTCGAATGCAGGAAAGATAATAAACTGTATTTTACGACAGCTAGGTGTACGCATTTGTCGGTATGTAACACTATAATTACTTTATTTTGCCCCAACCTAAGCTAAATGAAGAACTACGCTCATAATAGAACTCCATGGAAATACACTGAATCACTACCCGTAACAAAATTCTAACTTATTATGAAGAAACTCATTCGTATGTTGTCGCAGGCATACGGAAAGATTTGCCGGCACTGAGCGTTCATTCGCAATTTATCGAGCGAAGTTTTCAACTCGACAATTTCCAGTTCATATGTTACGTAAAATATGGTGCAAGGTATAAGCGGAAGCGACTCATAATTTGCATATCGCATTATGCCTAATTTCGTTAAAATCTCTCGCTTAACAGATATTTTCAAAAACCTTGCTTAAGCGAAACTTCACACTGCCTATAGGGCATAGGTTGTAGGGACACGCGACATAAATGCACACTATTTGAGGAGAACAATGAAGCGAGCACACAGTTAGGCGTAGAAGGCAACTGACAATGGTAATCTTCGTCACCCCTGACCACCTACACATCCCTACACAGACTTTCGGACAGAGTACGGAATCTATCTTTGGGTTAGGGTTAAGGATTAACTCCTTGGAGTGCGATACAGTCCGGATTGTCGAAAATCCCGAACTGACAGATGGTCTAGAAATTCTCAAGTCTTCAATGTGGCGCTTTAACCGTGTCCACAGGTCATGTATGACTGACGGTAGCCCTTTCATCGCGCAGTCCATCAAGTGAACCGATTGCTCGTTTAACTATAAGAAAAAACAAAATTATAAAACAAATATAAAATTTTAATAAATTAGTTTCGTTCAAATTGGTTTTCTTTTCAATTGAAACACATTTACTCTTGTTATTGTTTCAGACGGAATCCATACAGTAATATTACCTATATATACTAAAAATCGAGATAAATCTTTAATTTAAAGATATATACATGCATAACAGACTCACCATTTGTCAATTTGTTTAAAATACGACTCAAGAGGTGGTTAACCGAACGCACCATATTATCTTAATCATATACTCGTAACAATGCTACCAATATAATGTTTTATTTTGTAATTTACTATTTCTTTAATTTTCATTAGGTTGTTTTAATTCCTCATTTCCTTATGTAATTTAAATTAAATATTGAGGTTGTCACTTTCAATGTCATGTTCACCTACAATTAGTTTTATGTTGCAGTATCACTTTATAAGAATACTATAGTACTGGGTTTGTTAAAAAAAACACTGTTTGTGTTCTTAAATAAAATAAAGCAAATGTAAGCACTGAATATGTTTTCTAAAGCTTTTGCTTTGAACCATACAGAGAAATACCAAACGCAAAATGACAATAATGCAACTGCACGAGTGCTTGGAACTTTGTCGCGCGGGACATGAAGAAAGTTTTCACAAACATCTAATGGGCACAGGTAATCAAGTGTAATAATAGCCTTATGAGTTATGATAACGTTTATAATGATGTTGTATGATACATTCATGCATTCGAATTATTAATATTTACATTCATAATGTTAACTACCATTTTTTGTTAACACAGGGGGAATGCTTTTCATACCATACTCGGTCCTTCGTGGGGGTAGACCTTACGGGGTGAGGATTAAGCGCCGTACAGCGTTTGTTCAGACTTTGGTACAGTCGTTTCCAAATACTCTACTAACCTGAAGCTGCGTCTTGAGCCAATCTATGCCTATGTTCATCTCACTCTTTCAGCAACATTTGGAAGTCGGTGCCAAGTAAAACATAAAAAAATAATAGTATAAAAAAAAACAAAAAAACACGCTTTCATAAAAAATCCAACTAAAAAACAGAAAATAAAATTAACAAATTTGAGATATTAAAGATATTAAAGAAAAAGAAAAAGCGCTTGAATACATCCCACGCTTTTTTAAGACCCCATTCATCAGAAACCAAATTTGTTAAATTTTATTTTTTGTTATTAGTTGGATTTTTTATGAAAGCATGTTTTTTAGTTTTTTTTAAACTATTATTTATTTTCATTTTTAGTTGAATTTTTTTAAATGTTTTTAATACAAGCTTTTGAGATCCTGCATATCATGTAGCAGCATAGTGCTAGCCAAGACAAGTAAAACGAGCCCAAACACGACGGGTCTATCTTGTTTAGTACAGGGAGTTCCTATGGCCACCTTCCGACTCCATCATCAGATCAGCTCCATGGTACATGCAGTATTACAGAACATCATGGTCATTGGCCACCTTCCGACTCATCATCAATCAGCTCCATGGTACTGTATATTATTGCATTGTCATCGACCTTTGACAGGTGTGCAAAGTTTGAATTAAATCTGATCATTCAAAGTAGGACAAAATCGAGCTCAAAGGGGTCGGTTACAAAACATACATACAGGTGAAGCTAATAAAACCGTGTTAAAAAAAACAACAACTTTGCAAATAAATGACACTGAAGATTTATTCAGATATTTTAGTCAATATTTCTTTTATGGTTTTAAGTTACTCTTGAACTCGCTTTAGTTTTTACTAGAAAACTTTTGTCCTGTATCCTGGTTTTACTTTGCCCCTTTGCTTTCTTTGTCCAACGTCTACTGACGATCTTGCACAAGTTTTGGATCAGTCTGGCAGGAGAACGTTCTATATCAATTTGCAGAAATGTGATCTTCATTCCACAACTCGACAACTGCTTTATCCATTACTAGCAGACCCGGCAGACTTTGTACTGTCGTGAAAAAAATTAAAACCTGATTATTTCCATTAAATGTAACCTATGTTACTAAGGGCTTATATGTCATTCTAATGGTGAAAGAATTTTTAAAACAGTTCAGTAGTTTATGAGTTTATTCGGTACAAACATGCAAAAATAAAAATTTTCCTCTTCATAATATTAGCATAGATTGAATTCAGCTGGCTAATTTCACGAGCTATGTCAATTTATATGGTTCTCTTACGGATGTCTTAATTTTGGAAGTTATCCCTAAAACAGACTCGGAGTACAGCTTGCATTGTGGCTTGGAATTTGTATACCAATTTTGAACTCGTAGTTTTCTAAATAACTAAACATTGTTGGAAAATCATTTCCTACAATAAAGTTAGTTTATTCTGTGTATTTAGTCACTGAAATATATTTTACAGATTTTAAAAGGAGCTCATAAAAATATTTGCAACGAGCTCTCAGTTTGCACGTTTGTAAAGTATGACCGGGGACCGTAGGAAGCGGAAACGACGACAGCGGATACGGTGGCGCTTCCAGATTTATATATCCGTTCCGCTTGCAATGGCGGCGTACCCTAGCGCTACATAGTCAAATAATACACGCAATCTAGAAATGTAAAAAAAATCGAAATGTGTCCTGCCACACATAGAAGCAGTGAAACTTCAACGGACAAGTAGAAAACGAGTCGCCAACGGACAAGTGGCAAAATGAATCGCAACTAAATTTTAACTTGAAATTTTACGGTCAGGTTTTCAAATTGGACAAGTACATTAACAATCTACCTATTTTGATTTTCGCGGGTTTACTGCAAAATATGATTTGGTTAGGTTCACTTTCATGGATGCCTTTTTTATTTAAATATATTTTATTTTATCAAACAAAAAAACTGAATTCGATCCGGAACTAAAAAAACGCATCCATAGTCTACTCTAAAATTATGCCGGTCCTCCAAGGGGTCGTAACGCTTTTTCGTGACAGAAAAAATTAAATAGTTGTAGTAGGATTATTTAGAACAATACAATTTCCTGCGGCCTGTCGTAAGAGGCGACAAAACAACCCACAGCCAGGTGGTAGAGTATTTGCCCGACTGGATAGCTACCACCCCTGGTCTAGAGTATGCCGTCAAAACAACCTTGAGTTGTGTTCCCGCTTCAGTGGTCAGGTACCATTCTCCCTTAAGAAAGCAGCAGCGCATTTATAGCACGATGGTAACTGCTTTCCATCAGGTAAGTCGTCTGTCTGTCTGTTGAACTCTGCAATAAAGGAAACGTGTGCGTCTCGAGACGCCCAACAGAAGTAATAACTTAAACTAATCTAAGTTGAGCTTTTTAATATTGAAATTATTTAACTTCAGAAAAGCTTAAGTTATTACTAATATTTTATGTATATTAATATGATAATGTAAGGAAAGATTATTAAGTATAATAAAATCTCTTTTTGATTATAAAATATTATAGTTACAATTCTTGAATGTACATTACTAGTATCATTATTTAATCTAATTACCGAAGGAGGATTCTGACAGACTGGCACCGTAACACGTTACGTAACGCAGCGGTTTACCCTCCCATAAGTAGTTATCACTTCAAAAAGATTTTTCTATAGTGTAATATCCCTTTTTGAGCAAGATACTTTTTAATTCAGTTTTAAATTTAGCGAAAGGCAAATCTAACATTTCATCTATAGAACAGTGTTTACCCACTGTAAGTATCTCTTTACTGTGCGCTATGAAATAAACTGAACCGCAACGCGCCTCTACGCCGTACCGGTTAAACCGCTCCAAATTTTTACGGTTACATAACTTAAAATGTTTGGGGAGAAAATTTGCTTTCCGTTTTTATTTTGCGATGTTAAAATGGGTACTTGTTGTTCGAGCTATTACAGCGCTTCAGGACTTTAAGTGCAAAGTTGATGCGCCAATTTTTAGGCTTTTTAAAAGAGATGAAAGTACGGCATTCAGTATTAATGTGTGTTTGTATTACTTTGTACATACTGTTTTTAAGTGTTATAATAATCCTAGTTTATAGGTCAAATGTGAGGTAGAGAGTAACATGTAAATGATATAAGCCGTGATAGTATAGTGGTTAGCGCAATTGTATCCCACATTCAAAGGCAAATAAAAGCACAAACTTTCATTAAAAAATATGGTTATATGTGTTCAGTTCACACTCAGAAGAATACCAGAGTGTGACAAGGGGTGGGGGGGATTCTAAATATCGTGACGTCACATTTCATATATTTAAACTTTAAAACTAAAATTTGAAATACTAACAAAAAACTTCCAAAACATTTCCAACTCTACTGTATAAGCATAGTGCTTAAATTATTAAATATAATTTATTCTATCTCATTCTCTTGCAAGCTTAGTTCTATAGATTTATATGTTTATCTCTTTTTGGTGTAGCATTTTCGTTTTTTTTTTTTTTTTTATTGCAGGAGTTCAGCAGACAGGCAGACGGCCCACTTGATGGAAAGCGGTTACCATCGCCTATGGACATTTGTAACACCAAAGGTACTACTAATGCGCTGCTGCTCTCTTGAAGGAGACTGGAGCCTGGTCACTAATGCCGGAACACAACTAAGGGTTGTTATGGCGACATACTTTAGACCAGGGGTGGTAGCCATCCAGTCGGGCAAATGCCCTACCACCTGGCTGTGGGTTGTTTTGTCGCCTCTTACGACAGGCCGCCCGGCCGCAGGAATTTGTATTCTTTCTCCGTTCCTGCACGGATAAAAGCTTAGCAAGCAGAATTTAGCAAGTTTCAAATCACAACAATTCTAAAGAAGTTTCACTTCCAAAAATTGTTAAGTGTAGTTGTCTGGAAGAGATCGCTGTTTATCGATAACGCCGCCCTTTGTGCACTAACAGATTTATGTAGTTTCTTTGTAAAGGAGACGAATACGCTGTTAAACATTCTTGGGCCCAGATTATAAGAAGATGAAGTTATTTTAAGATTGTTTTATTATATTGATATTTTTTTTAATTTTAATGGGCTTAGTTATTTTGAATGAAATAATCTTATGATGCGTTTTTATATTATTCATTGTTGAATATAATTCACATATATCGATTAATGATAGTGGATAGCTTGTTTTAAAATAGTAATATATTTATGTAAATAATTTCAATTGCTATATCTCGAAATCGCACCGCTGTTCCAATTTCTATTGATATATAATGTATATATACGCACTGTACTGATATATCATAAACTGTTAATATACGCACTGTACTGTATATATCAAAACATCGTCACGTAAAATCGTTTTTCAAGCAACTCACGCACTCAAAAATGTTCGCGAATAGAGTGGGCCATTAATCTCTGTCCGCGCGTTGCGTACCCGCGGCATATCGGCCGTGTCGAAGGTGACGCCTCGTGCGGACAATTTCTGTGAGTTATTTATTACCACTCTAGACGTTGGGTCTTTTGAATCTACAATTTGTTTATTATTTAATGTCGAAGTATGGTTTTCAAGTCATGCTACTGTAACGACTAACCTCCTGTCTTCACATATATTAAGAAATAGTAGAGTGCAATGCTTGATCACGGATCCATACACAGCTTCGCTGGTTCGAATAGTTATTGGACTGGTTTATATATGAGAGAGTGAGAGGTATGCCAAATCCTGCACAAAAACCAATGGGGTAATAAGCACCACTAGCCTCGGAATCCACCTCCAATGGGGCAGACTAGACAGCTTCTGAAGGTGCACGGCATGAACAGGTCCTCGGATGGCACTTCGAGTTTTAAGAATGGCACACTCACACAAAATAGCTAGTACGGCTTGTATATGAAGTTCAAAAAGAAGCTCCAAGAATGGGATGTGAAACGTTCACGTGCACGGAGAAAACGGAACGTCCGACCAGACCTCGCGTGCGTTAGAGACTGGTTCGCCACCACGCAATGGCGGCGGAACCGAAAGCCAGCGGAACTTATAAAACTGCCCACATTAGAAAAATTGAGAGGATCCAATAAGTAGTAATCGCCCAGTGGTCGAAATTCGACCATAATTAATTTAAATTATAAATCTGAACATTATTAAGGTTCTGTTGTTAAAGACTAGTCTAATATATAAAATTCTCGTGTCACAGTTTTCGTTGCCATACTCCTCCGAAACGGCTTGACCGATTTTGATGAAATTTTTTGTGCTTATCCGGTATCTATGAGAATCGGCCTACATCTATTTTTCATCCCCCTAAATGTTAGGGGTAGTCCACCCCTAATTTTTTTATTTATTTTTTAGACAAAATTTTTAATTTCTATTTTTTTATGATACAACATACAAAAATACATACAACCCTAGATTTTCAACCCTCTACGATCAACCCCTATTTTTTACCGGGTAGGACGACGTCTGCCGGAACAGCTAGTTATTTATATTTTCTGAGATATTATTCATTCAACATTTTACTACATTGAAAAATATAAGTTTCATTCCACTGTAAGTGGCAATATCAATTACATCGGTGAAAAAATTTGGTTCGCATTATCCTAAGGAAACAAATGCTAGGTTAGAAAATAAAAGAATCAAGAATAAATTTCTTTAATTTTTAATAGGAACAACACATTCAGTATAATATTTTTAGGAACATTGTAATACTAGTATCTAATATAATAAATTTTAATAAACTTACTGATTTAATGTATTTTTATGCATTATTAAAAATAATATTAAAACTGCATTAATTCTCTATATAAACCACAAGTATGCGAAATTTCTTACTCCTCCGCGCAATTTTCGTATATACTGTTTTTAACAGCTATAATAATCCTAGTTTATAGGTTATGTATAAAGTGTAAGTGGTATAAACCGTGGTAGTATAGTGGTTAGCGTACTTGTGTCTCAAATTCAAAGGGCACGGGTTCGAATCTTAGTAGGCATGCGGCACTTAGGCAGTATTATGACCTAATGTGCATGTTGTTACAATTACCACGTGTAAACGATGAAAGACACAAACACATCGTTAGAAAAAAACGTGCGTCTCGGGACGCCCGACACAAGTGATAACTTAAATCTAAATAAAACTATATTTTTTAACTTGAAAAAAACTTAGATTATTACATACATACATACATACATAACTTCACGCCAAGTCCCTTGCGGGGTAGACACGAACAACAGAGTGCCATACAGGCTTATTCTTACACACCTCACTTGCTTCTTTGACATTCATAGCTCTTGTCATGCACGCTCGTCTATTCTTAAGGCTCCTGACATCACCGCTTATATTATTGCTTACATTTTATGTATATCAATATGTAAGGAAAGCTTATATATTAATACAATCTTTTATTGATTATAAAAAAAACAATATATAATAATATAATATAATACAATTCTTGAAAATGTATATTAGAAGAAATACGGCTAGCGCTGTGTGTACTGTGTGTACGGTTAGAGTGAGAGAGGAGGAGCCTGCCTGCCGCTGCCGGATGCGTGAGAAAAAGGAAAGCCAGACAGACTGGCGCCGTAACGCGTTACGTAACGAATCGATTTATACTACTATAAGAAGTTTTACCGCTTCAAAAGTTGTGTGTGTGCAATTCACACGTAGTGGAAGTGAAGCCATGTGTGACAAGGTGTGGGAGGGATTCTAAATTTCGTGACGTCGAATTTCATATATTATATCGGGATAATATATTTATGGCCTTACTTATAATAATCTAGTTAAGAAAGGATTAGCTATCTCTAATGTAAGTAATTTAATAATACTGTAGTGATTTTATATTGTATGATTTTATAAAACTTTTAGCATTTTCTTTAAACAGTAGCACTTTAGCTACGGTAGTGCCGCCAATTTAATGCCTTTTGCCATTAATTTACTGCCTAGAATCTTTAAGAGGAGTTTATGGGTAAGATTATCTCGAATCAGTTGCTGAGCAGTTTCTTAAAAATTAACAAACGATTATAAGTAAGGCCATTAAGCTTTAAATCGGAAAACGGCTATTATAATTCATCTGGAAATGGTGTCCGAAACGGCATACATAGCAGTTGTCCTAAAAATACTCGTCCCAAATCTCACGCGTTCAATTTGAAAATGACAATATCAGCTGAGCAAACACTATGGGGGGTGGGTAATGGAAAACGGTTGTAGGCCCCCAGGGATCGATTGAGGGCCATCCTTGCAAAGCTAAGCCCACCTTCCGCAAACATAGTGGTAATCGATTTCGCTTCGGAATATGAAGATGTTACGAGACAGCTTGCTGGTTTACTTTGGCAAACTTGACAACCAAAAATTTCTCTATATATCTAGCTCTCATAATTTAACCCCCTTAACTAAATATATATATATATTGTTACGAGCCACAGGCCTCGAATTAAAACTCCGTTGGAATTACTAAAGAATTTATTAGAACTATACAAACACGTATATCACAGGTACGAATATAACTGGACACAGCCAGTACAAACTGCACGATTCAATAACACGCGGAAAGTCCGTCACTATATCGCTCATCGTATGTACGTCTTACTCGTTTAGTAATCCTCGCTTGACTGCCTCACCCTTCCGTTCGGGCATTGTTTTATACTAACTAGTCAATACAGAAATCCACCGTGTGGACTGAGGTTTCTGAGAAAATCTGCACACTTGGTTAATTATTCCTGCGAACGGCCAACAAAATCGAAAACAATATGCTATCGTCTTATAGAAAATTTTAAACAGAAGTAAACAAAAGAACTCCGAATGCGAGAAGGGTAATAAACCAGGTTTATAACAGGCAAATGTGCATTCACTTTTTGTCGGCATGTAACACTAAGATGAGAAACGTTCACTTGGCTCAGCATGGAGAAAACGGAACGTCCGGCCTGACCTCGCGTGCGTTGGAGACTACCTTCGCCACCACGCAATGGCGGCGAAACCGAAAGCCAGCACTTACAAAACTACCCACATCCTTATGAATTGCGAGGATCCAACAAGAACAGCCATGAATATGAAAAATAATTCTCATGGAAATCAGAAAATGTTATTGTTAAAGAAAGAAAATTAGCATAGAATCTGTATTTTCCCCTCGGATAACCCTAACTCCCTCAGGGTCAAAAGTTCCATATTACGTAGATGAATTTACTGTTCAAGCCTTTCTATTGTACAAATCAAATAAAAGTTCTGTATTTTTGTCAGCGAAAATCAATTTGGAACAAAAGTAATTTCTATAATCAAATTCGACAGGAAACTCAACTTTTTGTCTGATGTATTTACTTCAAATTGCATGTAGTATTCTTTCTTCATTGTATTATATTTTACCCTGCTAGTTTTCTAACTACATATAGGTTAAATAAAACTTCAATACTCATTGCCACTTTACATCTTTGTCTTATCGTGGCCACGGCTACTGAAAAGTGGCCGAAACGTCGGAACAAATTATTTAATTGTTTAAATGTTAGTACTTTTCTTGTTGATTTTTTAGGGTTGCTTAATTATTTTGGCAAAAACGATATTTTCAATTGAAATAGTTCCATTGTCAAATATCGCAAACTAGAGACGTTTCTCACTTTAACGCAACCCTCCGTTACGTTTAAACTACAAATCACTTGTCCAATTTATTTTAAATTGTTCCCTTAATACCTTTTGTGATTGGTGCCAGGGTAAAATTTCAGGTCCTTCCCCACCTCCCCTATAGCACACCACGTGGAGGCGGTTGTAATTTATATTGCCCTACCTCCTGGACTGGTGCGGCCTTCGATAGTATAGCTCAAGAGCAGTGGACGGCAGGACAATCAGATCAATCGTTGCATCCGATTGATGATATGGGAAGGAAAATCAAGCCACTAACCTTAACCTGCCGAAACTGTACTTCTCCCAAATCGGCAAGCCTGGAGACGTTTGGCAGCGGTCGTTGAGGTTTAATTAATTGTTTGCACACACAATAGAATATAATAAAGTCTTTTTTGGTGACACACAAATTCACACAATGGCGGTTAAATATAAAAATAGGTAGTTCATATGACTACGGCGCGGGTCGTTATACGCGCGCGGTCAGGTACGCGACTTTCGACTTATTGTTGCGGTGGTGCGGATTTGTCCCTCCAGTCACATTACGTGACGACACAATGTCGTTGGCCAATGAGCCTCATTAGCAGGGCACAGATCGGAAGATGTTGGCGCGACTGACTTCATTCCGATCATATAATCAAGGAGATGAACCAATCGAAATAATTGGCCTAAACACCTTTCAATAGCATTTAACATATTGTCACCGTCAAATAAGATCTTTAAATAAGTAAAACCTACCTTTTAGGTGATTGATTTTTTCTTTTCACTGTGAATAATAGATGTGAGAACCGGAATGAAGGCAAGTGGTATTATATGGTGTAACTGCGGTGACACGGGACGTGGTCACAGATGAAATCGCTTCGGGATCGACCCGTCTAAACAGCCCATTACAAAGAAGTTAATTTGTAATACAAATAGGAACAAACGTAGCGAACTTTACATCTGGGCATGCGAAATTAAACCTGTCGCCGTGTGTAACGCGACGCTTCACCGGCTTTGTAGGTGCACCATCAATTTTGACAAATAGCTTCAAATTTTTAAACGCGAAAAGGTTTTATACTAAAGTGTATCGTAACAATACCGTAACAATGGGGATTGTTCACAAAAAAATACCTTCTGATTTTATATTTTTATTACGTAAAATAGGGTATTTTAAGATACTCGGGGTGAAGCTAAGGAAAGGAATGGTTCGGGCATGTAAAAAGAATGTATGATGAAAGAATGACTAAACAGATATACAATGCAAAAGTGGATGGATGCAGAAGTCGCGGAAGGCCACGACACACCTTCCATCATCAAATTGCTCCTTTACTAGCAGAAGGTGATGTCAGGAGCCTTAAGAACAGACGAGCGTGCATGACAAGAACTATGAATGTCAAAGAAGCAAGTGAGGTGTGTAAGAATAAGCCTAAATGGCGCTCTGTTGTTCGTGCCTACCCCGCAAGGGACCTGGCGTGAAGTTATATATGTATGTATGTACTAATTTGAATATTTTTGCATTTTAAGCGTTAGCTTTTTTATAATTCGATTTTAAAACTATTTCTCCGATGACGTCATAAGGGACAAGTTTACATTGATTTCTTTGCCTAGAAAACAAAAATTATGAAAGTAAGTTTTATTTATATATAATCATAGTAATCTGTGCTACTATTTAAATGTCACTGTCATTGCTCATTACGTATCGTGATCATTTTAGTGTTTTTTGTTGCTAGGCTTATACATTTTCGTGTTCAACGATTATTATTTTCTATAGTTATCGTAGACAGAAATGATTAGGGACACTATTCCTCGAAATGGTTTTTCAAATAGCTAGATTGAAAAAAAGTGAACAATTCCAATTGTTGCTTGTATCGATGCTCATAATTATGTTGGTTCTATAACAATATGGAGACATCATTTTTTTGACTGTAAGCACTAACAAACGGATCGAAGCGGAGAGTGGATTTAGGTGAAGGTACTGCTGAGCACATCTTTTTTAATGTTCCAAAATTATTACTCCTTTGTAGTATCGTCGCCCTGTTAATATAAAATATTTGCTATCTTTATCTAACAAGTACTCTGTATATATTTTATGTAAATTTTTAGTTGTTAATAAATTTGTTTTGTAAGAATTCTTTTCTATCAGGTTATTCTAAGTATAGTTTTGTAGTTTGTATAATATTTGTAAATGATTCGAATACCTAATTTGTTTCATCTGAATTATATTTGCATGTATAGATATTATATTCTATTATAAACCCTATATATTATATTCATTTATGTCCAGGTTTGCAGAAAACTAATATAAATTTTTTATTTTCACCTGCCTCTTCATACCCTGTCATTGGCAAAATCAGTGCTACGTGCATTGATGCCACGAAATTTTAAAAAATGAAAGCGGAGAGTGGCAACTCCAGTGCCATAACGACACCTAACCTAGAAACACGAACAAAAACGTGCGCGCATAAACTCGAGTGATATTTCGCCAAAACCTCGACATCGAGTAGAAAAGGTGCTAGCTGCAGACTCAGTTACGTACGGTGCTTATATCATTGCTGCTGGATCAAGGACCTTGAGCGTCGAAGCAATCTGAAATTTACCCAGAGTGGTATCCGCTCGCCATTATATGGAAACCGGATGCTACAATAAGATTAATAAAAAAAGGTAGTTAACCGAAAATGTACGTCAGTATTTTTGTAAACGGTTCTCATAATTGGATTTATGGACGGAAGTGATAAGCAAACTGGTGGATCGGAAGAACCGCACACGTCAATATTTGACTAATTGTGAAATCACACAATAATAATTATTAATTTAATTTTTATGAACAGTAAATTATAGACGTAGTTACTAAGTGGTAAATTGACGTTTACTAATATTTGAAGAGTTCTTACTAAGTTGGTTCTGAAACAGGTTAATAAATAAATAGTCGGCAGACAAACATAAAACAAGTCACGCATGGGTAATATTCAACGGACTACACTAAGGCCGATCCCAAACACCCAGACCATAGTAAACAAAGGAAGACAGACGTTTCCGAAATGTTCTATACCAGGAATCGAACCCAGAGCCTCTGCGTTGCAGTGAGGTAAGCCGGGAAAGACTTAGCCCACTCAACCACAGAGGCCGTCATGTATTTTGATTTAAAAAAAATTAGAGATCAAAACAAAAAAAATATCTTAAATACTGTATGAATATTTCATTTCAAATAAAATGTTCAAATGCCGCGGGAGCGATGTCGTGGGTATAGTTAATAAAAAATGCACTTAAAACCTAAACTATAGAACAACACACACAAAAAATATTTTCAAAATGTGTAATGAAAATTAAACTCCCAAGTTCTTCTAACAAGCCAACTAGGTACGCAATGGAAAAAGGGTCATCGAATTTTAGGAAACAAATAACAGATAACATTTCTTGAGGGTTGAAAATCGATGAATGTACTTACTAAGTAGCGAGTACATACTTTATAAGAAAAACTCTTATTTGTACTACAAAAATATATAGAACTAGCTTCTGCCCGCGATTTCGCCGCGTGGATTAGTTTAAAAAGATATAAGATAAAAAAACCCGATTTTGAAACATTCTTCATTGGTGCTCCGCTCCTATTGGTCTTAGCGTGATCATATATAGCTCACAGCCTTCGTCGATAATTGGGCTATCTATCACTGAAAGTACTACTGATCAGTAGTTGTTGAGATAAAGTCTTCAACTTTATATCATCATCATCGCTACATAGTATAAAACAAAGTCGCCTTTTCTGTCCCTATATCCCTATGTGCGCTTAAATCTTTAAAGCTACCCAACGAATTTTGATGTGGTTTTTTCCAATAGATAGAGTGATTCAAGAGGAAGGTTTATATGTATAATACATGCATCATATACTAAGGCAACATTGCTAATTTTAGAGGTTTCTATGTAGTGATGCCCGTGCGAAGCCGGGGCGGGTCGCTAGTATTAGAATAAGATTCATATCTATTTCCAAACAAATATACTCAAACTAATCTTAAACCAAAGACGATATAATAGAAAGCCTCAAAACATAGTCATCTCATCAATTTCTTTACACCCAAGCACATTTGGAAGTAGCACTTTCCTCATGGGGCCGGAACTCGACACAATTTCTTCCACATGCCACAGCAAAATAATTTTTCCACATAGTGAATTATTAAAATAGGGCACCACGTCCTAGCAAATGCATGGCGTATGGTGACAATATCTCAACCCCCAAAATCTAATTAGGAGGGTCACTTCGACCTCTACTTTAGGACCCTGTCAATAAAGGGTTCATAATGTACATAAGCTCCTAGAAAGTCCTTTGAGTTATTTCTTGATTACCAGGCTACAAAGTGATTTTATTTAATATTGATGATATGGGTGATGTATTCAAATACACAATTAGATTACGTGGAAGTATTAGCCAGATTTAAAACAAACAGACAGACTTATTAATGAGAAATAGCACAAAATTATGCATATACGTATATAGTTGCACATATAGTTACATATGCATATATAGTTAGGCTGGGCAGCATTCGGTAAGCTTCGTCAAGTCTTCTCGTCGACCATTCCGCAATGCTTGAAGACGAAAGTCTTCGAGCAGTGCGTCCTACCCGTCCTGACCTACGGGACCGCGACGTGGACACTGACGGCAGGATTGGTCCACAAGTTCCAAGTCACTCAACGGGCTATGGAGCGAGCTATGTTGGGTGTTTCTCTTATGGATAAAATCAGAAATGAGGACATCAGTAAGAGAACTAAGGTAACCGACATAGCTCGCAAAATTAGCAAGTTGAAGTGGCAGTGGGCCGGTCACGTCTGCCGCAGGACCGACGGCCGATGGAGCAAACGTGTCCTGGAGTGGAGACCACGTCTCGGCAAACGTAGCGTAGGACGCCCGCCAGCCCGGTGGACTGACGACCTGCGCAAGATCGCCGGCAGGGGCTGGATGCGGAAGACAGGAGACCGGGATATGTGGCGCGTACTTGGGGAGGCCTACGTCCAGCAGTGGACTGAATTTGGCTGAAGATGATATACATTTATTATTATTATTATATGCATATACATTTATTTTAACACTAGTGACCCCAGTAGACGTTTCCTGTGCTGAAAAAAAGTTTGTGTCTCGGGACGCCCGACAAAAGCGATAAGTTAAACTAATCTAAGTTGAACTATTTAATATTTAAGTTGTTTAACTTGAAAAAAAGCTTAGGTTATTACTTAAATCTAATATATAAAATTCTCGTGTCACAGTTTTCGTTGCCATACTCCTCCGAAACGGCTTGACCGATTTTGATGAAATTTTTTGTGCTTATCCGGTATCTATGAGAATCGGCCAACATCTATTTTTCATCCCCCTAAATGTTAGGGGTAGTCCACCCCTAAATTTTTTTATTTGTTTTTTAGACAAAATTTTTAATTTCTATTTTTTTATGATACAACATACAAAAATACATACAATCCTCAATTTTCACCCTTCTACGAACAACCCCTATTTTTTACCGGGCAGGACGACGTCTGCCGGGACAGCTAGTTTTCTCTATATTATGATGATGTTACGAAAGGTTATTTATGAATAAAATCTTTTATTGATTATGAAATATATTTTATTCTTAGTAACAATTCTTGAATATGTACATTAGAATTTTTTAGTCATCTCTGTCTGAATGTTCAGGATAATCTCTGAAACGGCTAGATCGATTTTGACGGGACTTTCACTGGCAGATAGTTGAGGAGTTACATGAATAAAAAATGCACGCTGTCAAAGACGCGGGAACAGCTAGCTATTGAATAAGTATGTCGAGTTAGATGTTTTATTATGCTCTATATACTTAAGTAAAAAGTGTTTACTTCACATATGTACTTATTCCCTTTTATAACGAACAAACACTCAAAGTGCTCCCGTCTTGAATAACCCAGAAGGGTTGAACATAATACGCTAAGAAATATGGAATATTCCAACCTCTTTTCATAGAGAACACAAGCAAAAACACCCAAGGACTAATGTTATTTCGACGAATATTTTTATAGCCGACTTGTTTTTGCCTGGTTTTCGTTGATTGCCATTATATTGCTACATACCGTCAAAAAATACGCACCTGGTTTATTACTTTTCCCCGCATTTGAACTTCTTTTGTTTACGTTGTGTTTAATATTTGCAATTATACAATAGCCTATACTTATTGTATTTTTGTTTATGGCCGTTCGCAGGAATAATTAACCAGGTGTGCATTACGGGTCCTTTGTTGTATTGTTTAGTTAGTATAAAACAATTCCCGAACCGAGGGGTAAGGCAGTCAAGCGACGATTACGATACTAGCAAGACGTGTGTTCATTCGACAAGTGATATAGTCGCGGACTTTGCGCGTGTTATTGGTTCGTACAATTTGTACTGGTTGTACCGAGTTGTATTTGTACCTGTTTTGTACGTGTTTATACAGTTCTAATAAATTCTATAGTAAATGCAACGGCATTTTAATTCGAGTCCTGCGTAACTCGTAACAATATACTTGAGGAATATAACTTATTGTGAAATATTTTTGCCTATGGAATATATAGGGTTAGGGTAGGGTTACCACACCGGATGGGACGCCGTCTCCTCCTTCTGCGAGCACGTCATGTTTGCGAAGGAGGAGGCGGAACGGGAGCGTGAGCGCACGTCTTTGCTCCGCTCCCGACAAAGGAGGATGCGCCGACGCCGGAGGTCTGACCTAGACCTTCGGCCACCGTAAGCGAGCGGCGCGGGTGGGGCCTCTAGGGGTATAGAGGTTCTCACTCACCCGCACATGCCGTCGAGATGAGAGCGCGAGTGTTCCGCGCGCGCTCATCTCTCTTCCCGTGGGGCGCGTTACAGACCGCCCCACGCCTGGAATAGACCGAGTAGGGCCGGGGGAGTAGCTCCCCCGGCATTGGAAGAGGCCCAGTGAGCGGGGCCCACGCCTGCCAGGGCACGCGGAGACGGGATAGCCTATACCCGTAGCCCTGGCATAAGGCACAGGACGGAACACCCAGGGGTTTTAGTGGGTATCCCTAACTGGGGAGTGGCAATAGCGTGGCTCCGGTTCTGACCGGGCACGCTAGTGCCACCCCCGATCTGGCGAATCCCACACTCTCACCGGGTCGCGAGCATCCCCCAGGCTTCTGTGCCTGTCGCGGCTTAGTCCTCAAACGGATTTCCCCTGGCCAGAAAAAAAAAAAAAAAGGGTTACCAACTATACTTTACTACTACTATTATAATAACGTATTCTATCTTATTTTTGGTAAATATCCTTTTTGCATTGTCATGTATGCAACCAGTTTCCGAATCAAATTATACACATTAGAGAAGAAAAGGAAGACCAGAAAGCATTCAAAAAAGACTACAGCCATTTGGACTCTTAGCGTGACTTTCGTGGATCTTGTGAATACCAGTGTATTCGATTTGGGCAACTAGTATTGATCGGTGAAGTCTATATAATTAGTTTTATCAGTGTTCAGAGGAACATCCGGGTTCTAATGCTTACTTGTGTTGATTGGCTTGAATGTGCCGTTTAGTACAGTAGTGCTAATCTATTGCTGTTGTGAGCGCCTAGAATAAATACAGTGCATATTTTAAGGGGTGTTTCATTGAGTACACTACCTACACCATACAATTTTAATTTGTAATGTTTCTTTTAAGGGTCTAATTTATTTTTACATTAAAAAATCTCAAAGGGCTTGGTCAAAGCGGGGTCAGTAATTACAGTCTAAAATAATATTTCTTTCGCGCTTGTTGTTGGAATAGCAATTTCATACGTTCCTTTTGGTACTGGGGTCCGGGCCCTTTGTTTCCTTAATGGCCGCAGGTAGACGTGCTGTTGCCTGGCAACCCACATCTCTAACGTGGCCCACCGAGGAATTACGAAAAACCTTATTCTGCGTTAATAGTTGATATGGTAACCTCGATAATTTGCAACACTGGCAGAAATGAGTCCAAAAATATCGCCGGTAATTGCTCCAAAATTTTTTGGCCAAGCGCGTGCTTGCTGCTTTCCAAGAATTTTACAACAAAGCTCAGAACATTGTCCTGACCTTCTACTACATGCTATTCCAAAATTATTTGGTGTTAGGCTTATTGGGAGCAATACATCAGCAACATTCTAGCATAACAATGAATGCACAAACATTCATTCAAAAAACAATGTCGGTTACTAGGGTTTTAAATAAGACAGCTGATTTCGTAATGTTTGATTATTTAAAAAATATTTTTGAAGGGAGTGCCCCGTATAGGGTGGAGGAGCGAGATGGATAGTGGAATGCTCCTACGTCTCAAAGGAAGATTTTCCAGCGATGCTGCTGTTGTTTCTCGCAAGCCTAGGAAAGTTTCTTGCGGCGTTTCTTCTCTCTCAGACATAACTCGTTGAGAAACGGAGACAGTGTAGGCCTACTTGAACCGCCGATCCCGGCCCGCCAGGATACTTCCCCTCGGGCTTTATACTATACGTCGCCCGTTCTCAATTAGTACATTCTGTTGCTTTTTAGTCGGCATCGTTAGATTCACCTCCCTCTCATGGTAACAGTCCAGCCGAGGTAAAAGCCCTTTAGAGAGCTCCCTCGAGGAAGTTGCCCCCTCCCATCCGAAAACTCCGGTAAGGTTGTGGTGAGGTCTTCGAACTAAGAATATAAAGTCAAGTCTATAAAAAAACACCCTATTAAAAAACGACACACGACAAGTGTGAACGAGCACCATTTTTTACGGTTCGATTGTCAGTCCTTACGGTCTTATTCATATTGATTTAGAGTAAGTTTGTAGGCGTCTTTAAGATCCTTAAAGAAGTCTACAAACTTACATTGACTCAATACAAATAAGATCGTTAGTATTTTTCCTCCATGATATAACTAAGGTAACAACCGTATTGTTCCGTAACCCGGAAGACACGAGTGCACTTAAATATAATAAAGCCTTCCAGGGCGATGTACTCTATTCAATTTGGGTTCTTTTTGTTGCTTAGAGAGGAAGAGGGCAGGGGTAGGGTGCAGTGAAGAGGGTTGCTCGAAGTCTTTGATTGGTGGGTTTTCGAAAACAATTAATATTCTTCCTTATTTTTCATAATTACCTATAAGTAAAATGAGTCAATTGACGCATTCATTTATTGTTTGAAAAATAATAAAAATTATTTTAATTAAAACGAAGGCCACATTTCAGTAGCCGCGATCACGGATCGGTTCCGTTTGGGCTACTGAAAACGGGCCGTTAAAACCGTTACAATGTAGCTTTCATTATGTAAACTAGTCACGAAAATTTAGAAAATGCTAAAATTGTTGCTTATATGGTTTTTTAAAGCGTGATTTTCAGAAATTTGTCTATCTACATTCTATCTATAACAAATAAAATATGTCGTCATCAAGGCAACGCGATCTAATCGTCAATAGCAAATGCTAGTAAGAAAAAAAATACAAGACCATTGTAGTATAACAATAGACAAGTATCGGTGTGGTAGATTTTTTTTGCTGTTGCAGCCAAATAAGTCAATTATGTTGTATCGTTGCAATTCACTAACCCATACGTCGTCAACATGACAACGCGAACGAAGTTTCCCAGGCACAGCTTGTACATACATATCGTAAAATTTATTTAATATTATTGTTACAACTCAGGTCCCGACAAAAACAAAATCCTGCATATCTGAAATAAAGCCTATTTATTACCCGTCGGCATTTGAACTAATAACATTGAAACTATTGTAATTCTTTTATAATCGTCTGCTTTTGTTTACTTATTGGTATACGGCCTTTTGTTGTATTGTAATCATTAGCCAGGTGTTACGAATTTTAAAGTACAAACTGATTCTAGGAATTTCGGTCCACGCCGCTGCGCGGACATATTGCATTTGTGTAGTATAAAATAATGGCCTGATTGAGGGAGGAGTCAGTCAAGAGAGAACCACCATCAAAGCGAGACGTGTGTACCAATTGGAGATCTGTATTGACGGACTTTGCGTGTTTTATTCAATTACAACCTTCTGCATTACGTTTGGATTTGTTGTGTTCAGTTATATTTGTACCTGTGTTGTACGTGTTTGTATAGTTATAATAAACTCTAAAATAATTCCATCGGCATTTTAATTCAAGTCCCGCAACTAGTAACATTATGGTAAAACAGCTATCCAAATCTTAATGGTATAAAATTTGTTTCAGATGGTACCGTGAAACCTCGACTGGAGTGCTTCGTGAGATTAGGGACGGCGAAGGCTCAGGTCGTTACAGTCGAGCTCACGATGCGCTGGGCATCCGGCGCACGGAGATCGCGGACGGCGGCCGCTGGGCGTGCCGGGCTGCGAACGCACACGGCCACGTCACACTGCGACTGCACTTGGGTGTGCGCGCCCATCTGACTGCGCACGCGCAGCCGCATACACAGGTAAGGCTTGGCCACAACCACGGCGCGGCGACGAGGCCTTGAAGCGGTGCGGCAAGGCGCCCATCGCTTTAGTGATCAGGAATAACTAGTGGCCGATGGGTGATTGGATTTCGACTGTAATAACTATATACATATAAACGCTATGCTTCCACTTTCATCATACACATCGCTGAAGAGTGGAACTATTTACTGTTTTTCCTGATAATCTTGGTGTTTTTACGTGAATAGGTATCTTCCAAGTAAGCATGCTGCACCTTAGACTGCATTTCCGCATGACATCTCACTTACACATGCCAGTAAACACCGTTTATGGAAGAAATAACAAAAAATTAAAAATATGACAATTATTCTTTCCTTTTAAAACCTTCTATACCGATAAATATAGGAATAGAGAGCATGAAAGTAGAGTAAACGCGATCGAGATGCGAGCACTGCGCAAAATTTGCGGAGTGACGCTCGCGGACCGCGTTTGTAATACCGAAGTAAGAAACAGAGTTGGTCTAAAAGAGAGTGTCGGGGTGAAGGTAAGGAAAGGAATGCTCCGGTGGTTCGGGCATGTGGAAAGAATGTATGATGAAAGAATGACTAAACAGATATACAATGCAAAAGTGGATGGATGCAGATGTCGCGGGAGGCCACGACACACTTTCCATGATCAAATTGATCATGTATTAGCAGAAGGTGATGTTAGGAGCCTTAAGAACAGCCGAGCGTGCATGACAAGAGCTATGAATGTCAAAGAAGTAAGTGAGGTGTGTAAGAATGGGCCTGTGTGGCGCTCTGTTGTTCGTGCCTACCCCGCAAGGGACCTGGCGTGAAGTTATGTATGTATGTATGTATACCGATAAATAAAATTGAAGGGTCTGTTTGTAATTTCAAAATTAAAGCATGAAAGTATATATGATTCTTGGATAAAATAATTTAAAAAAATTGATTCTGTCTGCCTGGATGTTCTGGATAATTTCTGAAACGGCTGAACTGATTCTAACGGGACTTTCACGAGCAGATAGCTGATGTTATAAAAAGTAACTTAGACTACTTTTTTAGGAAAAAAGTCGCGAGAACATCTAGTTTTAGATATAAAAATCAGTTAGAATATTCAGGTGAACAAGGCTTCAATAGTGAATTTTGGACTATATATAGTCTGTCGCTCATGAATATGTGACGGCGCTAGTTGGCTGCTATCACGGTTCTATAACGTCCCCGTATTAACCGTATCAAACAGGTTAATCCCGTATTCGGGCCAAAATCGAAGTTAATCTGCGAACAAAGTGTCCCAAAGGCTGAGCCAAACCCGGTTAAGCGTATGATGTTTGGAGGCATAACCTTTGAACTGTGACGCCATAGTCCATAATATAATAGGTCAGTTTGTAAAGTAGCTATTATAAGAAACGACAGTTTGTCCCGTGGCTACGCTGCAGCTTTATTTCGCTTCCACAATAACTTAATTCGTTTTATTAAATATTATAATAATAATAATATAATAATAAGTATCACGCCACATATTTACATTAAATTTGTCAAGGGGCCTCTACGTGTTGGCCTTCCCATGGCCCTACGCAAGCCCTCCAAAAGTCCGAGCCATTTTCATGGCCCGTGGTCTTTAAAGACATACAAATAATAATAATAATAATTCTTTATTTACTCTCACACTAACAATAATTAAATTAGTAACAATTTTTCTTATAAACTGACATGGTGAGAGCCTGGTGTCAGTAGAAGGAATAAACCTGTGTGACTGATCACCAGCCTCTTTCTCCCCAGAAAAACTAGCTAAGCAAATTGTGCAATACTGTGTATTGAGTGTTATTATGTATGACTGTGAGTATGTTATCGTGTATAATAGATGTCGAATAATAATAAGTGTAAATAAAATAAGAGTTACATATAAATTAGACCAGCCTACCTACGATAATGAGATACGACTAAATTTTAAAATGTTATGACGTGTATATGATATAATTAATGCAGATATTATTATAATAACACATACATATTAGCTCAAATTAATAATGCAGCAGTGAGTGGATGAAGGTGATATGTCGCATATTCGGTTTTTTGCTTTTTTTTGCGTAGATGAAGGTTATAAGTCGATACCAAATGATTACAGACCTTAGACCATAGATATAAGGCATATTTAAAAGTTGAAAAAGGTGTTAAGTTCAGTTCAGTTTAAAATAAAAGTAAAACTTTTATCTCTATTTACTCAGAAATGGAATTATGCGACTTATCACCTTCATCCACTCATGTCTTCATTTATTTACGTAAGTGTATAATATTTTAATATTTTATTTACATATACCATATTAGTATAATATTTGTATTTTTATTAATGTATATATATCCCTATTAATATTATAAATGCGAAAGTAACTCTGTCTGTCTGTCTGTCTGTTCCGTTTTCACGTAAAAACTACTGGACCGATTTGGCTGAAACTCAGTATATATATATTTTCGATACCGAGGATGAACATAGGATACTTTTTATCCCGAAAAATGGGATAGTTTCCGGGATAAAATGATATTTGTCTGTTTGTTTGTTATGCTTTTACGGAAAAACTACTGGACCGATTTGGCTGAAATTCGGCACGTATGTAAATTAAATACTGAGGATGGACAAGGGATAATTTTCATTTTGGCTTTTTGGTAATTTTGGCCTATTTGGTCATTTTGGCCTATTTGGTCATTTTGGCTTATTCGGTCATTTTGGCCTATTCGGTCATTTTGGCCTATTTGGTCATTTTGGCCTTTTTGGTCATTTTGGCCTCTTTGGTCATTTTGGCCTATTTGGTCATTTTGGCCTATATGGTCATTTTGGCCTCTTTGGTCATTTTGGCCTCTTTGGTCATTTTGGCCTCTTTGGTCATTTTGGCCTATTTGGTCATTTTGGCCTCTTTGGTCATTTTGGCCTTATTGATCATTTTGACCTTTTTGGTCATTTTGGCCTATTTGGTCATTTTGGCCTATTTGGTAATTTTGGCCTCTGGTCATTTTGGCCTATTTGGTCATTTTGGCCTATTTGGTCATTTTGGCTTATTCGGTCATTTTGGCCTATTCGGTCATTTTGGCCTATTTGGTCATTTTGGCCTATATGGTCATTTTGGCCTCTTTGGTCATTTTGGCCTCTTTGGTCATTTTGGCCTCTTTGGTCATTTTGGCCTATTTGGTCATTTTGGCCTATTTGGTCATTTTGGCCTTATTGATCATTTTGACCTTTTTGGTCATTTTGGCCTATTTGGTCATTTTGGCCTATTTGGTCATTTTGGCCTATTTGGTCATTTTGGCCTATTTGGTCATTTTGGCCTATATGGTTATTTTGGCCTCTTTGGTCATTTTGGCCTCTTTGGTCATTTTGGCCTCTTTGGTCATTTTGGCCTATTTGGTCATTTTGGCCTATTTGGTCATTTTGGCCTATTTGGTCATTTTGGCCTTTTTGATCATTTTGGCCTATTTGGTAATTTTGGCCTCTTTGGTCATTTTGGCCTTATTGATCATTTTGGCCTTATTGATCATTTTGGCCTCTTTGGTCATTTTGGCCTCTTTGGTCATTTTGGCCTATTTGGTCATTTTGGCCTATATGGTCATTTTGGCCTCTTTGGTCATTTTGGCCTTATTGATCATTTTGGCCTTATTGATCATTTTGGCCTCTTTGGTCATTTTGGCCTATATGGTCATTTTGGCCTCTTTGGTCATTTTGGCCTCTTTGGTCATTTTGGCCTATATGGTCATTTTGGCCTCTTTTGTCATTTTGGCCTCTTTTGTCATTTTGGCCTCTTTGGTAATTTTGGCCTCTGGTCATTTTGGCCTATTTGGTCATTTTGGCCTATATGGTCATTTTGGCCTCTTTTGTCATTTTGGCCTCTTTTGTCATTTTGGCCTCTTTGGTCATTTGGCCTATCTGGTCATTTTGGCCTATATGGTCATTTTGGCCTCTTTGGTCATTTTGGCCTCTTTGGTCATTTTGGCCTATTTGGTCATTTTGGCCTCTTTGGTCATTTTGGCCTATTTGGTAATTTTGGCCTCTGGTCATTTTGGCCTATATGGTCATTTTGGCCTCTTTTGTCATTTTGGCCTCTTTTGTCATTTTGGCCTCTTTGGTAATTTTGGCCTCTGGTCATTTTGGCCTATTTGGTCATTTTGGCCTATATGGTCATTTTGGCCTCTTTTGTCATTTTGGCCTCTTTTGTCATTTTGGCCTCTTTAGTCATTTGGCCTATCTGGTCATTTTGGCCTATATGGTCATTTTGGCCTCTTTGGTCATTTTGGCCTCTTTGGTCATTTTGGCCTATTTGGTCATTTTGGCCTCTTTGGTCATTTTGGCCTATTTGGTAATTTTGGCCTCTGGTCATTTTGGCCTATTTGGTCATTTTGGCCTTTTTGGTTATTTTGGCTTATTTGGTCATTTTGGCCTATTTGATCATTTTGGCCTATTTGATCATTTTGGCCTTTTTGATCATTTTGGCCTATTTGGTCATTTTGGCCTATTTGGTCATTTTGGCCTATTTGGTCATTTTGGCCTTTTTGATCATTTTGGCCTATTTGGTAATTTTGGCCTCTTTGGTCATTTTGGCCTTATTGATCATTTTGGCCTTATTGATCATTTTGGCCTCTTTGGTCATTTTGGCCTCTTTGGTCATTTTGGCCTATTTGGTCATTTTGGCCTATATGGTCATTTTGGCCTCTTTGGTCATTTTGGCCTTATTGATCATTTTGGCCTTATTGATCATTTTGGCCTCTTTGGTCATTTTGGCCTCTTTGGTCATTTTGGTCTATTTGGTCATTTTGGCCTCTTTGGTCATTTTGGCCTATTTGGTCATTTTGGCCTATTTGGTCATTTTGGCCTATTTGGTCATTTTGGCCTATTTGGTCACTGTTGCCTTTTCGGTCATTTTGGCAATGTCGGTCAGTTTGGCCTCTTTGGTCATTTTGATTATTTTGGTCATTTTGGTCGTTTTTGCCTACTCCGTCATTTTGGCCATATCGGTCACAAAATGGTCTAAATGACCAAAAGACCACCTTTTGGTCATTTAGACCATTTTGGCCTTTTTGGTCAAGTTTTGTAATTTATTTTGTTCACAGATAGACGGGGGAGATGGTATAATTAGCGATATAAAATGAAGTGAATTTTCCGTGGGCAAATACATAAAAAATGTAATATAATATAACCTTTAGTACTTGCTCTATTAACAAGAGACACGCAGTAGAGGTTAACCCGCGGCGCAGCCGCGGGGTAAACTCTAGTGTAGGTATATTTATAAGATACTGATTCGATAGTGAGAATAATGCAACATACCCCTGTTCTTATAAAAAAAATGCCCTTTCAAAGGTTGCCTGGAAGAAATTGCTAATAGCGATAAGACCGCCTATTGTATTGTAAAATTGTGTTTCTGTTAACTGTATCTTTCAATCACCATAAAGCATATTCATTCATTCATTCATTCATTCATTCATAAATAACGATGGCCTCTTTGGTTGAGCAGGCTAAGCCTTTGCCGGCCTACCTCACAGTAACGCAGAGTAAGTAGTGAGTAGTTATATTGCCTATAACACTAGCGTAACTTGATAATATGTGTGTTTGTTTGCCGATTATTTTATATTATCATTCTTGTATGTCTTCCAAGTGTCGAGTTCCATTTAAATCCGGTCAATGGTTTTCAAGTGATGCTCTAACAGGTAGATAGACAGAACGTATTATTTTTTCTACAGGCTGATTTTTTTGGTAGACATGTTCTGCTATTTCTCCGTCAATTGCGGGCTGATTTTCATTTTTTTGTCTATTGTATTGATACCCTTTTCTACTTCGTAGGTAAGGTACGTTCATGAGGTAAGTGTTGAAATCTTGTTTCGTGCAGGAACCGAAAAAGAATACAATTTCCTGCGGCCCGGCGGCCTGTCGTAAGAGGCGACAAAACAACCCACAGCCAGGTGGTAGGGCATTTGCCCGCCTGGATGGCTACCACCCCTGGTCTAGAGTATGTCGCCATAACAACCTTGTGTTGTGTTCCGGCATTAGTGACCAGGTTCCAGGCTCCCTAAAGAGAGCAGCAGCGCATTCGTAGCACCATTGGTGTTGCAAATGTCCATAGGCGATGGTAACCGCTGTCCATCAAGTGGGCCGTCTGCCTGTCTGCTGATCTCCTGCAATAAAAAAAAAAAAAACTAATTCCTGCGGCCGGGCTGGCTATGATAAAAGGTGACAAAACAACCCACAGCCAAGTGGGGTGTTTGCCCGACTAAATGGTCCACCCCTGGTCTAGAGTATGCCGTCATAACAACAATGTGTGGTGTTCCGGAATTAGTGACCAGATTCTAGTCCCCTTAAGAGGGCAGCAGCGCATTTCTAGCCCCTTTTTAACCGACTTCGAAAAAGGAGGAGGTTCTCAATTCGTCGGGATCTTTTTTATGTATGTTCACCGATTACTCCGTAATTTATGATCCGATTTACGTGATTCTTGTTTTGTTCGACGCGGAATAGCTTCCAATTGGTCCCCTAAAAATTTATCATAGTTTGGCCCAGTAGTTTTCATTTTACGAACATTTTTTGTTCCCATTTCTTGGGACCTATATTTTTTAAGAAGCGCGGCACCATTCGTTAGTCCACCAATGCATAGCTAGACACTAAAAAGTAACAAATAAAAAATAAAAACTTCGTTTAAAAAACCGACTTTTTAAACTCAAAAATTAAAATGTATAAAATAACTTATTTCTAAAGCTATTATTATTAATATATATTATCTAAATAATCTTGAAGTCGGTGCAAAGTAAAACATAAACATTACTACATTTTGAAAATTACTAAGCACCGACTTTAAGATGTTTTAGATAATTATATATTAATAATAATAGCTTTAGAAATAAGTTATTTTATACATTTTAGTTTAAGAAGTCGGTTTTTTTAAACGAAGTTTTTATTTTTTGTGTTAAAGTGTCTATAGGCGATGACAACCGCTTTCCATCAGGTGGGCCATCTGCCTGTTTAGCGAACTCTGTAATAAAAAAGTGGCTTGGCAGGTTTGTCACATCGGTAATCTCGATATGTAGGTTTCATCTACAACACTTAAAACTCGAATTCAGGACTTACGTCCTCGAATGATCGTTATCCACTAAGCTATCACAACTCAAGCAATAAATAAACCATAATAATACAGGAGTGGCTAAAAGGTATCAAAACTGTTTCAGCGATCAAAAAAGCCTTTTCAAATAATGAAAGCTCGGATTAAAGGAAAGGTCAGGTTATCTTATCACCCAAATACCACTGAGTTTTATCACGACAATTTTATTGCTGGCAAAGATTTGTGAGGGCATATCTCTTGCTCGAAGCCCGGATCCCAAGGAGTGGGACCGGTCACAGAGTCATAAAAGATTTCTAATCAAATTTAACGAGCGCACGTTTGGATTTTACATTTTATTTCGTTTTATTTAAACTGTGGCTTTAATAAACCTGAAGTATTGGTATAGGACTAATAGTATTGATGCACACTGACTCTTGAGTGAGTGAGTTCGCGGTAAACTCTTTGCCGCCATAAGACGTCATAAACCCTTCTGTCCTCTGTTGGTAATTCATGCGAATTTTTTGAAGCCATTAAACTAACCATTTATTTTAAGAATCAATGGGTGGTATGTTGCTAGGAGGCTATGTCTAATTTACAAATGGGTGAGGGGAGGTCAGTCGAGAAATGCACCAGTTGGGTTCTGAATGAGAACGAGGCGTTACCTGTGTAGTGCACTTTCAAAGGGAGTATCTTTAACGACGATCTTTGCACGATTTTCTGCCCTAGGGTTCGGTTCCTTTGTAAGAACTGTGCATTACGTATGTATACTTCTAATAAACTTTGTGATAATTCCAAGGGCGTTTTCGTGTTTACATCCTACAAATCCCGTATAAACTCGTATAATATAATAAATTAAATATTGAATATATTTTAAAAAATGGGTTTGTATTCCCAAAAATTATAATCCAAAAGTCTTGAAGTCGAGTGAATAGGTACATACATATATACATACATAACTTCACGCCAGGTCCCTTGCGGGGTAGGCACGAACAACAGAGCGCCATTTAGGCTTATTCTTACACACCTCACTTGCTTCTTTGACATTCATAGTTCTTGTCATGCACGCTCGCCTGTTCTTAAGGCTCCTAACATCACCTTCTGCTAACACATGATCAATTTGATCATGGAAGGTGTGTCGTGGCCTTCCGCGACTTCTGCATCCATCCAATTTGCATTGTATATCTGTTTAGTCATTCTTTCATCATACATTCTTTCCACATGCCCGAACCACCGGAGCATTCCTTTCCTTACCTTCACCCCGACACTCTCTTTCAGACCAACTCTCTTTCTTACTTCGGTATTACGAACGCGGTCCACGAGCGTCACTCCGCAGATTTTGCGCAGTGCTCGCATCTCGACCGCTTTTACTCTACTTTCGTGCTCTCTATTCCATACCCAACTCTCGCTTCCATACGTGAGCGTAGGTACCAGCACCGCGTTGTGTATGGCAAGCTGGGCCTTCTGGCTGAGGTTCTTAGCGCCTTCTTAGTGAATAGGTATCTTCTAGGTAAGCGTGTTCCATCCTACACTGTGTCATCACTCAACATCAGGTGAAACAGTGTTCAAACGTGAACCTATACAAATGTAAGAATTTTTTTTTTAATTTGCAGCGAATTATAGTTTGAGTTAAAAAAACCTTATTTATACCACAAACATTCGAAAATGCAATTTCTTGTGAACAACAAAAGTTACTTTTAAGTCTACAGAGGGTTGAGCTTGTACCATTTTTAATAGCCAATCGTAGTATCATTAAAAAATCATTATATATAGTTTAAATGATCGTTTAATTAAAACTCATGATCGTAAAACTAGGAGCTTTTTAGTCTCCAAAATGTCAAGAACACAACAAAGTGGTCATAAAATTTATTTGAGGCTTTACAGCAAATTGTTAAGACCTCTGTTATTACAAATATCCATAGACAACGCTAACCACTTTTCACCAGGTATGACATCAGCTTGTGAGCTTCACTTGAGCAATATAAAACGTAAAGAAAAATTAAATATATTAAGATTTGTTATAATCTATATTAAGCTTTGATTCAACAACATCAAAAAAAGGCAAATAATTTACATAGATAAGTTTTGTTTTAATACTGTCAAAAGTCATCGCGATGGAGAATATTTAAGGCCAGGTTTATCACAGGACTTATCACTCGAGCTTTAAATAATATTTTTGTATCAGATAGTAGCTTAATACGCAAAGTAGGTTATCGGGAATGAAATCGAGGGGCATTAACAACATTACTTTGAAATATATGAATTTATCCACTCATGGTAGTCTTACAAATACAAGCTTTTGTTCCAAAAACTAACTACTCACATTATGAATAACTCCGAGTGTAACAACAGTGTGACATACATACATACATACATAACTTCACGCCAGGTCTCTTGCGGGGTAGGCACGATAGACAGTGTGATAGATATAAATATTGGACCTAAACTACATTCAGAAATGACAGAAATAACTGCTATAGTACAAATGATATGTTGAAGTTTAATCCATAGGAACAATCAACCAAAACTAACCATTATGCCAAGCTTGTCACAATTTGTAGGATTATAAGTTTTTTCTATTGCCTGAAGTAGGCAAATAGGCAGACGTAGTGACCTACCCCACCTGGTAGAAAGGGGTTACCGTTGCCTATGGACAGTTGTAAAACCAAAGGTGCTACAAATGCGCTGATGCTCTCTTAAGGGAAACTGGAACCTGGTCACTAATGCCGGAACACAACTCAAGGTTGTTATGGCGACATACTCTAGACCAGAGGTGGTAGCCATCCAGTCGGGCAAATGCCCTACCACCTGGCTGTGGCCGCCTGGCCGAAGGAAATTGTATTATTTTTCTGTTCCTGATGTTCCAGTTGTTTTTTTGATAGCTTCAATGTACAGACACGGCACGTTTAGAATTTCATAATATTATAAATGAACGTTATTGAAAGCGGCTGCTTTCTTAAACACAAAATAAACTGATCGTGTACCTTAGTCCTTTCACCTTGAGAAAAGGGCTCGAACGGATACCGTCCCTGATTGTTTCAGATTGGAAGGGACGAAACAAACATTTGTACGGGCCCCTATTCCACCTCGACCCTTAGGGCAACCAATTGCAAATCAGATTGGTACAAATGACGCAAGGTCCCTGTTACTAGATTCCAGTTGAATTTTGTTTTATACCCAGTCTGCGAAAGATACTGCAGAGGTGTGCCGTGCCTTCAGTCAAAATTCGCCTGTGTGCCCAATAACAAAATCAGTCAAATAATATGACCCCCAGTTATAGGGAAACTTACGATGACTAAACTTACAAGCATTTTTCTAAGGAAAATTGGTTGATCACACAATATTAATTACTATATGCAGAAATTTTCATTCAGTGTTTAGGCCTATTGATACAACGTGCACAGTTGACCAGAGAACTGCTTAAGAGGGGCGGTGGCTTCTCTTCTATCTTGGTAACCAGTCATTTACCTTCAAAAAAATTGAAATAATTGTATGGGATTTCTGTCAAATATTTGCCAGTGATAATCCACTCAGATAGGGCTTACTACTTAATCCTTTTATTATTTAAAAAATGTGTACATTTGGTTTCAAATTCTAGAAAATTTTATCGGTACAGAGGTGGACCATGAATTTGTGGACCCCTACTCTAACATTATTTGGGGGCCTTGAAGGTTTAAATATTAGATCGATTTGTAATTTTCAATATTGTCCACAAACTTTAGCGACGGACACTTCATATTTACGGGGCTTTGAGCTGCAGCCCTAAAAGCCCATATATGTATCCGCCTGTCTCTGTGACAAAGATTTCACACAGCCATTATTAACACAGTTAAAAAAAATTAAGTTCTTTGTTCAAAGAAAGTGATGCGAATGGTTGACCAATGAGCACAAAGAACGACGCCTTGAACGAGCTTCGCATAATGATGCGGTTTTGCACTCCAGTCCCTTAACCCAATAGTAGTTGTTACAATTCAAAATTCATGAGTGGAGTTTAGTTGCAGTAAACACTGTGTGCGTCAGACTAAAATCATGAATGATTAGACGACACTTTGCAACTGATTTCTCCCTCAGACAAGCACGCTATGGCCATGTGCAATTGTGCACGTACGCGTTCAACCACGAGTAAAGTTTGCTCGCCTTCTTGGATAGCAATACAATTTGTAATCAAAATATTCCAAATGAATAAGCAAGAAATGTTATTGAAACTTTTGAGTCAAGTATTTAGATACTTCATGGGACTTTTGATGAAATTCAAACATTCATTAATGTTCAAATACACTTTGAAGATGTAATAAACAGTGAACCAAATTACTTACTTACTAAATAAAGTAGCAGAAGCGCGGCATCTTCTCTCTAAATATTGTAGTTACGCGCGCGTCTGTAACGAGAAGATAACCATTGCCCGCCCGAGATTACCTCCTGCTGCATGTGAATATTTAACAAACTTTGTCTGTTTTTGGAAAGCAGTGTGGGGTTTCTATTGTGCTTGCTGGAATAAATATATTGTGGCGAATGATGGTGGAACCATCTAGACAGTTTTAGAACTTTGGGAAAAAACTAGAATAATCTAGAAGGAAAAGACAAGGACGGATATATTTAGAAAAGGATAGATGATGAACGAAAGACAGAGATAGATAGATGTTAGAAAGAGATAGATGTATAAACGAAAGTTCCCGAACAGAAGGTTCGGGAAGGAAGAGACGGAGATAGATAGATGGGTTCTAGAAAATTTTTCCGGGTATATAAACAGCGTAAGGCGCGCCTATAGGGCAGTTTAAAGTTGAGTTCAGTACAAGACGGTGGAACGACAAGTGCGATACTAAAGAGTTATTAGAGAAGGTTAATAGAGGACAGAGACGAATTAAGTGGTGAATTTAGTGACAAGTTTGGTGAACAGATACGTGAAGGAGGTGTGTAGCGTAGATCGAGAGAGGAACCAGAAGCGAGCTACACGCGATAATATTGGAGGTGGTCCGCGCAATATCGGCGACGGTATTGAGGGTATGACAACTTATCGTCGGGACTGTGCATCGTTGGTCGTGCGTATAGGGGCAACCCTGCAAACAGGTACTACGTGCGGCTGTGTAAGTCAATAAAAGCTTTTAAATTAAAAACTGGTGTTTTCTTCCAATCCATAAGTGCGTACCCCCGCTCGCACGTAACAAAATTTATTATATATGTATAGTTTGGTTGTGTATAGTACATCACATGTTTATGTCGTCCCACGTTGTTAGATTTTTTGTTGCTGGAGGCACAGAACAACAGGCTATAACAGACAGGCACAGACACCCTACCTGATAGGTAGTTACCAAGACGCTCTGCGCTTTTAATAAATTTAATAACACCTTAAAAGAACCCTACATTATACGGTAGGACTTAGGGAAATCTTTTGCTGGGAGCTCATTCCAAATCTCTAAGGTGAGCAAAAGAAACGTTCTTGAAAACCGTTGCGAATACTAAAGCAATGGCTTAAGGAGGTGAAGAAGAATGCCCAGTCAATGGTCAATCGTTTTACCCATCTGATAACCAAATGAGACATTTTTTTATCAAATTGTATTGATCTGTAAACACGCTGATAGCTTTCTAATCGAAAAGTGTTCATGGTTATTTTTGAAGTCTTCAAAGCATGGCAATAATATTTCATGAACCGTTTTTTGCAAGTAAGTCTATATAGTTATTTTTTTAATTAAATTATCTTCCTTATGATACCAATTTTTATTGATTCACAGAAAGGTGTAATCACCTTTATTTACTTGCCAGGTAACCATGAACAGAAATAAGTAGGCAAGCCTATCAAGCCATAATCTCCATGTTAAAAACTATTAGTTGATACTAAATTTGTTGTGGGAAGGTAGGTTATAAAAAAATATCAAAATTAGTTTAATTAAAAATAGCTAGTAACACTTTTCGATCAGAAATTTATCATAGGTGTTTACAAATAAATGTAATATGGCTATATTTAAGAACGCACTCAGAAACGCTCACTTCTTCTTAATTAATTATACCTAAGTTCAATACAGTTATAAGGTGGCATATTACGCCTCAAAGGTACGTACTGAATACCACCAATATGTAGGTTCAATTATTATGGATGTATACCCATAATAATTCAATAATTGAAATTCAATATTTTAAATCTAAATTAATAATTTGACTTGATTTTTTTTGAAAATTCATTGTTAGTATTGACAATACTACAGATAGGTAGTTTACTACAGTGATAAAGGTTTCTTTCATAATGGTTTTAATATCGGGTATTTTTTATAGCGATTCCCTGTTTCTTATTGTAGGAACCATTCACTAGGTAAGCTTGAAAATATAGATAAATTCTAATAAATACTTAAGTTACTGTTGGTACAAATGTAATCGATACTATTAGTATCATTTACATTTGTAAATTGATACTAATAGTAATACACACTGTTGTGTGATTTTTACAAATAGTGTAAATAATTTAGCTATGTAAAATACTGATGTACCAGTATATACAAAGTACTCTGTGTACTGATGTGAGTGACATTTCCCCTTAACTACCTCCATTTTTTTTTCTTCTCGTTCATAAAGTATGTAATTCTAAGTGTTATTCAGTGTTATTCTATGACAGTCAAGTGCGAGGGACAATAAGTTCCGTGTAAATCGGAAGAATAATATATTAAAGTGATTTATGGATTGATATGCTGTCTCTTATTTCTGGACCTTTTGATATGTTAGTAGAATTTATATTATCTAGACGTGTGCGGTGTTGTTTTAAAACAGGACCTAAGTTAATTAGTGGAAACATTAGAACTGTGTGCTGAAAAATTCTGTAAAATATTCAAGTGCTTTAAACAAAGTTGTATGAGACTTACAAATAGGTATTTTCGTTTAAATGATTTTTTGGTTCCGTAACGTAATGTTAAAAACAGTGGACGTTTATCACTTGACGGAACCATTCAGTATGTGTGCAGATTTACACGCACTTAGTTAATTTTTGCTTTATCAAACCTGGAATTTCGGCGACACACCCGTCCGTGTCGTGAACTTTCTAGCTACCCTCATGTTGCATGCAAACAGTCTCGCAATGGGCAAATCAAAGAGGTTAATTCATTTTATGAAGAAAGTCTGATTGATGTTCCAGGGGTTAAAATGGATTAAATAGTTACCGTCAAGTATTCCAATAGACATTTCACGTCTTCAGACGTTATAACAATGCAATAAAACTTATCCTTAACACAAAGCGCTTGGTTGAAATCGAGTCAATTTCAATGACGTGCTCAATCCGAGACGCCTCGAGCTGTGGACGTGTGTGCGGTTAACATAATTCGAGGCCTAAAGCCAATTCTGGAGAGACAGCTGACGTACGCTTGCGTTATTGAGTTATCTCGTTTGCTATTGTAGTGGGAATATTGAAAAATTCATGATTCACGCTCTGTATCTCCAAATGTTCATTTGGTCTTGACATGTTTATTTCTTCTCTAAATAATTTTCAGAAATCTAATAGTCAAGAAACGTTGTATCGATCTTCACCCATCTGCTTATCAGATAAGACATATTATTTATCACATTATAGTTGGGTAACACTTTATTGCTCACCAAATGTATAATATCAAAAGTTCACAATTGCAATATTATCGTGGTAGAAACAATAGACGGCCTAATCGCTTAAACTTGAGGAATGATTTTAACACAATCCGGCGATATAGGTGGTGCCGATTATTAGTCATAAAAACATATTTGATAAATATATACATACATATAATATAACATATATCCACTTTCTGGCTTAGAACCTCTTCCTTCTTTGAAGTCTTATTAATTAGTATACTTAACATATAAAAGCTTATTCAGAGATGACTATTAAGAGATCAAAGTCTACATATATCAATTTAAATAATTAAAGCGAGTGGAAATTATTTACAATGATAATAATATCAATATTTGCTTATTCGCTTCGGTGAATATACGATACCGGTTATCGATAAATCAAATATTTATCGAACTCAAACATATCGATATGTCCTGTTTATCGAATGAGTAACTAATTAATGTCCATGACGACGAAGCGTGTTTCAAAGTTATTAAATGTATCCCTGATAAGTATCAATTGATATTTCTTTGTATGCTGGAATTATAATTCATGTGCGGGTAGTACAAGATCTTTCGTTCTACAAAGGCTACGTGCCAGTAGGGAACGTTCCACTTGCTTGCGGACGTTACAATCATAAACTCTTATGGAACGTCATAAATAACGAAATACAAAATTTCATTGGTTGATTTGAAAATCGCGCTTTTGTCAATGTCAATATATAGAGAGAATTAATGCTCTGTAATCAACGCCCACTTCGACCTACCTCTTGACATGGGTCGTTGAGAGCGCTGTGTTATCGAAAATGATGACATCATTAGTAAAGTTTTCGCCACAAACATAACGACCGCGGTCGCCTTGTGGAACGGCTAACGGAGCATTTTGGGCGTTGTGAGATACTAAAGGAACGCGTCTTAATCATTATCGATCAATAACTTTGTTAGTAAATAAATAATAAAAATACCTATACCGAAAAGTTTTATTCTACAATTACTCGTTAAACTGTATGTTTTAAACTGTTATTTTGATGGGTCGCGTAGCGCGCAATTACGTGGAGAGATGTCAAGCGGTGGTTGCGACCGCAGGCATAATGGCCCCCTTTGTTGTGCACCCAACGTCACAATTTATAAATGTTGCCGGATTTACAGTAACTATAATTTCAACATGGAACTATTATTATGTTTGAACTGAACGATGAATTCCAGTACTTATTAAGCGATTTTCTTTTTATGCTAGAAACTTGAATAGAATTTAACTTGTCGATGACTTAATGTTAAACCTTTCTGCCACTATTTTAATAGCAGTATTGGGACTTATATTGGAGGGTGTCTTGCATTACGTTTATCGAGATGCACTCTATATTACAGAACTCGTCACCATCGGCCATTGGTCCTATAAAGAAGGTGTTAAACTTACTGGCACTTCAGCTCGCTAATTTTATGTAATATTCTTTTACGGATGTTCTCCTTTTGGATTATCATCTATAAGATCGATAAGATTAGGTGACATGGAATTTATGGACTAATCGTGCCGTCAATGTCCACGTCTCCGGATATTCACGTTCCATTTCTATGAATTACCACGATCAACTACGCAAAGATACTGTACATTGGAAAATCTACAATGATTGGGAGGTAAGGTCTTGCCATGGTTGTCCAACTTCGTTATGACATGGGTTCTTTAAGGAGGTTGGTTTAAATTTTGTTAGAGGTCGGCAACGTGTAGGCGACACACTTGATGTTGCTCAGGTAGCTAATACGCCGAACGATAATAATAAATCGACTACCAATAAAAAAATGTTAAACTAAATGATATAATCAAGGTTATTTTATTCTACATAATTAAAACGATTTCAGCAGGCGTAATCGTATCAAACTAAAATGAAAAATAAAACAACCCCGCTTAAAAGAGTTCGGCGTAATTTTGATCATGTCTAACAGTTGTGAAAATCTAATAAATACAATTTTATTATCGTTATTTACCACAAAGGTACATTTTTGTGATGTTCGTTAGGCAATGGAAACAAGTAATCAGTGTGTGAAAGATATTGTTATGAGCTACAGGACTCGAATTAAAATGCCATTGGAATTACTATAGAATTTATTAGAACTATACAAACACGTATAAAACAAGTACAAGTATAACTGGATACAACCACTAGAAACTGCACGATTCTATAATACGCAAGTCCGTCACTATATCGCTTATCGAATATACTTGTCTTATATCTTGTCTATAATGTCTTGCTTTGATCGTGGTTCTCGCTAGACTGCCCCTCTCCGCATTGGGCCATTGCTTTATCATAAGCCGATGCCGTACCTAGTAAGCTTCGACGCAATTTGACCCAGAAAACATAATGCGCACACCTGCGTTATTATGCTACGGTACGGCCATAAACGGGTACAATACAATAGAATGTTTTTCTTAGTGTCAAATTTTAAACACGAAGTAAACAAAAGAAGTCCACATGTGACAAAGGTAATAAACTGCGTTTCAATACAGGCAGGTGTGCCTTCACCTTTGTTGGCATGTAACAATATATTTTTCCTTACTCGGATTTAGGTTTCTTGATAGCGATTTACATTATTTTACATATATTTTCTATTTGCTAATTATGACAGCCAGGTGTTAAGGCCCGACTGGATGAATATCACACCTGATCTAGGAATGATTTGATAGCCGCCTATTCTTGGGATGTTTTCATGTATTAGCGGCCAGGTTACAGTCCCCTTTAACAGCATTTTGGTTTTGCAAATGTTGTGAAATCGGTCAACTATAACCACTTTCCCTCAGGCGGGATGTGTGCTATACTCATGCAATTAGAAAAATCTTACTAATCAATATCTCTATTTCTATTCTGATAGGTGGTAAACAGCGGTGGAACAGCCACAATCAACTGCACCTGGGGTGGATGGCCAGCGCCACGTTTGGAATGGCTGCACAATGGAGTGCCATTGGGTACGGGAGTAGCAGGTGGAAGAATACGCGTTACGAACAGTGGGGAACAATTAGTGATATCATCAGTCCATCGAGCTGATCGTGGAGTATACCAATGCATGGCGAGGAATGAACGGGACTCTGCGCAGGCCAGTGCTGAATTGAGGTTGGGAGGTACGTCTACTTCTATCCCCTAATCTTCCTTAATACGTATGAATTCAAAAACTTCTTAGAACTAAGTTCCTACCTAAAATTTAGTTCTTTGATTCCCTTTGCACCACCATGACGTTGTACTTGTCATGCTACTTCTACAAGTCCAAGTATAGAAGTGCGCCAAAGAAAACTGGCTAAATATCATGAAGGATAACATGCGTGCCGTTGATATCATAGTAAGCGATGACGAAGATCGCGCAAAAAGAAGAAAAGTAATAAAAAGAAACCCCAGCTCCAGAAGGAGTGATTCGAAGGCAAAGGGGTTTTCAGGCTAAGATTGATGATGATATGATTATTTTGGTGCTATATCACGCCTCAATAATAATATCATACAAAGTGACAAAATATTAGTTGAAAAATTACATTCAGGTATTAAGATAGATAGATAGATAGATAGATAGATAACACTTTATTGTACACCATTACAGAAAAGCTTACGAACTAGTATTATTATAGTAGGGTACAAAGGGCGGTCTTATCGCTAAAAAGCGATCTCTTCCAGACAACCCGTGGTAAGAATATTCCGATTTGAAGTGGCGACGGTGGTATACATAATTATTGTACGATTACTTAAATTTTATTAATAAATATATAACTATACTATATATACAAATATACACATAAGTTATATACATATATAATATAAGGCACAATATCTAACAATAGTTCGTACAGTTGAAAATAGAAAACTGTCATAAATTAATAATTTAACGTTTTCAGACACAGCGCCCGAACTTCAATATACTTTCATAGAGCAAGTGCTTCGAGCTGGTCAAGTGGTGACTCTCAAATGTTCTGCAGCTGGATCCCCACCACCTCATTTTACTTGGATGTTGGATGGACAACCTTTGAACACAATGGCTAGAGGACATAGGTAATATTTTATGATGGATTTTAAATTGAGTGTAAAAGAATTCGACAATTTTATATCAAATAGATAATACTTATGTAACTGTCAAAGACGTTTTTTATTCAATCACCAAATCACTACATAGTATAAAACAAAGTCGCCTTTTCTGTCCCTATATCCCTATATCCCTATGTGCGCTTAAATCTTTAAAACTACCCAACGAATTTTGATGTGGTTTTTTCCAATAGATAGAGTGATTCAAGAGGAAGGTTTATATGTATAATACATAATATAATATAACCGTAATTAATTTTGTATCAGCATTGCACCCGTGCGAAGCCGGGGCGGGTCGCTAGTATTGAATAAAGGTGTTTAATATCAGGCTCGAATTGAATTGTACAGAGTTATCTTTTTCATAGTGTTGACAATAATTTGATTACATACTATTGAATACAATGTAAGAAAACTTAACTTATTTGTATTGTATTCTACCCATAGTCCCTCAAGACTATAAGTAGAATACTGAGCCCAGATCACCGTCTTCTATGGGTAAGGTGCCCAGAAGGCTGGCTACGTTTCCTCGCTGGATCGCCATACTGATCCGTTGGCCGAGGTAGGCACCAGCCCTCTGATCACCTGAAGAGTCGATGAGTCGTTTTGATAAATTTTGGTAGAGGCTAATGGCCTCAGGACCCCACGGTCCAAGCGTCTCGACAGCAAACGGCACAAACATATAACTCTCACTGAGGGTTGCATATTTCCGCCGCTTGAGTGATTCCGCTGTTTCCGCCGCCGAACCGGCCGATCTAGAAGTGTTTGGTAAATGGGATGTGGCCAACGTGTCTACGCAAGTCACATCCCACACCAAAGGCTTGCCACGCTGCAAGTGGTGTGGGATGTTGAGATTGATTGATTGATTGATTCTAAGATGTTCTTTTTATATTATATTTTTTTGAGTTTTGTAACAAATATGAATAAATACGAAAGAAAAAGAATCTTCTTATTCACTAACATATTCTCCATATTTCGAGTTTGCCTGACAATAAAAATATAATAAATTTCATTTTCAGGTACAGTGTAGAGCAATTTGCAACAAAGACGAACGACGTGGTTAGCTATTTGAATATATCGTCTGTAAGATCTGAAGACGGTGGCTTATACACTTGCAAAGCTACTAATTCATTAGGGGAAGTTTCTCATACTTCCAGATTAAATATTTATGGTGAGTAACCATTTCTTACTAATGCATTAGACCTGGGGCCTAATTTTGCTATGACTTTTAACTCAATCAATTGTAGTTGTGTCTAATTTCTGTATTCTGTTAATTCCAGTGGCATGCTCGTGGCTTGATACTCTATCTTTATAAGCGAAAGTTCGCAAAATAAATCTTTAAAACTGTTGGTAGCTTTTTAATTTCATTTGGGCTTACGCCATTTCTCCTAAAATTTATAACTATTTTTTTATATCGTTATTCCGCCACAACGATATCGAGAAGATATTGTGGATTTAGAAGAATACGAAATTTTGACACGTGTAACCCTCCTAAAAAGCTCAATTATTACGGTATTTATGGCGATTCTTTGAACCTATTATTGTCTTACTTAAGTAACAGATCCCAAAGCGCTGAAATTTACAATCTCTATGGGTATGCCCCAGGGCTGTATTCTAGGTCTCTTCTTGTTTTTGATATATATTAATTAGTTATCATACTTTATTAATGATACATTTAATTCCATGTTGTTTGCTGATGACATGTCTCGTATATTTGAAGTTGACAGAAATAAACAGAACTTTGACAACGTAATTGTTTAAGGCGTTGTCGCCTTAAATCAAATATCCAAATAAAAGTTATTCATAGAATAAACCATAACGTGGAAAAAATTTAAATGTCAATTCAAGAATAAAACAGTGAATAGCCTTATGCGTTCTCTCAGGTTATAATTTATTCAACCAATAACCTTGATCCGATGCTCAATAAATCAACTCAGGCAAAATCAGCAATATCATGCGTAATGGAAAAGAAATAGTCAGAAAGCCAACCACTTAAGTAAGTGGTTCGCTTTCTGACTATTTCTTGTATGTTGTATAAGTTATATGCTTCAAATTTGAAGCAACATATACTCATACTTTGTTCAACAAGAATATTATTCCGTTGTGATTACAACCATATTTTGTGAATAAATACAGTCTAAAAGTACGTATATTTATGGATTTTATACCATTCCAGTAATTGTGTTGTGTAATTTTGTGATCAGGATAAAGTAATGATATAATTAATTAATTTTGTTTTTTACAATTTGACTTACGGTCAGAATTTTGTCTCAATTCAGGGCCTCCATACGTGCGATCTATAGGACCTATACGAGCTGTCGCTGGCAGGGAGTTGGTGTTGTATTGTCCATACTCGGGATATCCTATCAGGTAAGACTATAGATATGTACCATTAAAACCAAGAAGTTAAAATTATCACTACAGGTGATACAACTAATACAAACAAACTTACAACATATAAAAAGGGTAGAACCTCAGTAGGATATAGAGATAGAGAGATACAAGCCAATACTCAAAATGATATAAACAAAAAAACTTCCAATAACAAAAAATAACAAGTGAAATAATCATCTTTTTTTTTCAGTTCAGTAAAATGGGAACGAGATGGTAGCCCTGTGGAATGGGATAGTAATATCGATGGTGCCCTGAAAGTAGCGAGGGTAGAACCATCCCATACAGGTGCTTACACCTGTGCTGTCATGGGTCCGCATGGAGAAATAGCTAGAAGGGAGCTACAGCTTGTAGTGAGCAGTAAGTTTTACATAAACCATAAAAATATCATTTCGAGTGTTCTATGAATAGATCAACAACATTACACATAGAAATTCATTTAGATAGTGAAAGTTGTATTCAAAAAAATTTTGGAAGAAGGATTGAGATAGATCTAAAAGAACACGTTTTGCTAAGAAATACGAAAATTCTATTAATGTGGGTTACTGAGTTTGATATTATTTTGCTTATTTTAGATCCACCAGAAATCGAACCTTTTTCTTTTTCTGCCAATCTGCAAGAAGGCAAACGGGCTCAAGTAAGCTGCAGCGTAACTTCAGGAGATATGCCAGTGCATTTCACATGGTTAAAAGATAACGCTCCTATACCTTCTAGCTTACAGGTATTTAAAATAAACAAGTTCAAAATCTAATATTAAATCTATTTTTTTTAGTATTATATCACTTTTATAACAACACTTCAACTAATTTAAGACTTATTTTGTTTTTAATATTTGATTCTTAGTTATAATAGCATCTGAAGTACCCTAATGCTTTAGGTTGAAGAACGTGGCGCGGACTTTTTCAGCAATCTCGTTTTCAAAGAAGTGTCCGCCCACCACAGCGGCTTGTACACTTGCGTGGCCTCAAACTCAGCGGCCAAAGTCAATTATACAGCCGAACTGGTGGTCAAAGGTAACCACAATGTTGTGAGCACTGGTTATTGAGCACCTGAGCACTATAGATTCAGCACTATGAATATCCGAGCACTTGAGCACACAGCACTGGTCATGCTTGATCCAAATATCATAAGTGTCTTTGATCCTGCAGACATATTTCATCAGAGTCGTGACGCAGTACAAATTGTTTAAGCTTAGCCAATCGCTGTACTTTATACTCTAAGTCGAGAGTTGTGAATGAATTATTATGTTTGCCAGAGATCTTTTTCTGTAGAACATCGTTAAACATGGGAAGCTTGCTAGTCTTTAAGATAATATTTAATAACAACTAAATATAAAGGTCTTGGTGTTCCTGTTTCCCATATTTCCTTCAATATTTCCTCTTATTTTCCGCTAAATCTACAAAGACAATAACAACATAACCTTTAAGCAGTCGGCGATTTCTGAGTGAAGTAAATGTTTTTGAAAAACGTTATTCCAAAGATGACCACTTTTAGATCGATGCACTGTTGAAAAAGCATTATAATTAGTAAATCATGCTTTGAACAAAAACGGAGTTATATTAAAATTTATTAACCAATAATTTATTGCAACAGGACAAATTGTATCATTTGAATTTTTTCTCATTTGCTCATATTGGATTTTAGATTGCTAAAGGGTGCAGGTAAATAAATGTCAGAAAATCGTTCCATGTGCTTTTGAAATATTTATTCCTTATTATATATTTAAGACACGACATGAGTGTGGTAAATACTTAATAATACTAAAACCTGGGAAACAAACGGTGATAGATCTACGTCCAGTGGCGGATATTGCTCATCTATCAAATACGTCTATTAAACCTAAGATAATTGATAACCTTCATAAAGCTACACATATTTAATTTATGTTTTGTGCTTCAAGACATGTTATTCTTGCTATAAATAATGAGTCAAATTTATGTTATTTTTCTATAAATATCTTTTGCATCCTACAAAAAATTGTGAAGAAGCTTTCTAATCTTATTCCGTTTCAGTACGACTTATATATGCCTTAATAATAATAAAAAATGTATCAGTATTTTTATGAATTCTATTTGAAATATCTCTGTTATTTGTGTTTCGCACTTTATATAATATTTTTGCGGCCGGAATCAAAAGGTTTGTAATAATACATATGTTTTGTTGGTATTATTCAAATTATTAGATTGTCATCTTTAATATATTTTTTTTCTTAAGTTTTCGCGACTTGTATATTGTTATCTTTAATTCTAACAATCACATTTAGTAATTAATTATATTTATTTGTAAAAGAGAGTTTATTATCGTGACGCAAAACTTTATGAAGTTCTTAATATCTTGTTCTTTATTTATAGTATTTAAATCAAATTCAATAAAGAGATCTGTCTGTATAGATGACCTGACATCGCGCAATCATGTGCGTTTGTTTAATAATGCCTCTGAAATTTTAATTTCACGCAGTCTCGCCCAAATGGATTTTGGAACCAAAAGATGAAGCCGTGCTTGCTGGAGAATCTTTAGGTTTACATTGTCAAACCACAGGGTCTCCAACACCTCAGATCACATGGCTGAAGCAAAGAGGTAGGTGCTATTGTTATTGTTGGTTGCGTCAGCAGATTAGTGTATTTTCTCCTGTTATGAGTAAAATACAAATGAGAAAGTTGACCCATCCTAAGACTAGGGCAAAAAATACCGAAACGGTAATTATTGAAAATTACTTAACGTGCATTCGGTTTCAGATATTATGATATTTTCGGAAATTAATTAAATTGTATAGATGGGTTATTTTGTTGCCTCAAGCCCATAACTGCCAAGAAATCGCACAGAACAAAAAGAGGCGTATTATCCTTTCGGAGACCACGACACATTTTGGACTGCTGAGTCAAAGGAGTTACTTACTCAGTTACTTAAATGGGCTACTTTGGCAGTTAAACTTAGTCACTTCTTTTACCTTCGTAGTTTTGAATTTATTGTCAGTTTTGTCTACGGAATCCGCTACATACTTATATTCCTGATAAACAACTGTTTAGGTTTTATCCGGTATCTATTCTAACTCTTATAAGCACTCCAACTGCTTTTTTGACTCCTGGAATGCAGTAAACATGGTAACGGCTCAAGAGGTTAAATATTGTTGCTGTCGCCTTTGGACATAATTGCACCACCAGAAGTAGAATTAATATGCTTCTGGTGTTATAGAAATTTTAAACAAATGTTACTTTAAGCAATTTAAAATTTTTGACAATTAAAAAATTCTATGGGAAAACCTCGGCTGGAAGCTCATTCAAAATTCCTAATTTGAAGTTCCCGTCTATTAATTACTTATCATAATTCTTTCATAATTGACTTTTAAATATTTTTTATCTTTAGCAGGTAGTTCAACGACAGACTACATAGCTCTAGTGAACCTTGGAGGAAGGTTCCAGTTCCTCCCGAACGGCACCTTATGGATTGAATCCGCGCTGCCATACGACGAGGGCAACTATATGTGCAAATCTGAAAACGGCGTGGGGTCGCCATTGACGAAAACTATATTCGTTGCGGTCAATGGTAACAAGTAGTCCTCATATTCTTAACTTTCTTTATATTTAAATTCTAACCTATTTTTTTGTTGTAAGTTGAGATAAAAATCGGCGAAGTTCGACTAAGTGTTCAGTGTTGTAGAAATTATTATTACCTTTAGTATTTGTAATTCGATTACATACATTCATCGCAAAATAACTTTACAGTCTTGAGTTTTACCTGATTTTTTTCAACCCAAAGTTGGCTATTGACAGTGAACTCAACTGAGACGCTTTTTACCATTACACAATATGTCCTAGCTTCCTTAATTTTGTATAAGCATACTGGCTTATGATGTTTCAGTTTTAACGAGACAAATTATTGTTTAAATCAGGGGTTCGCAAACTATTTTAGGCAAGAGACCCTTTTCCAAAATAAACTGATACCTCAGAGCCAAATTACTTTAAAGTTCCTCTATCTCTAGTTTTTCTCTACTGATGCAAAATACTTGCGAGTACTATACTGAATGAGGCGAGAATGCACAACGATGCACTCGCGTCTTCTCGCAAGAGTAAGCGAGACTCGGAACGGAGAGCAGACGAAGCGAGGCGAGACAAAATTAGACGACCCAAGTGAGCCATGTACTCTCACACTCGTCATGACTCGCGATGCCTTGAGGAAATGTATAGGCGGCATTAGTGTCAAGTTTTAGTTTTATTATCAGTTAATTCCAGAAACCTTAAGACAGAGTCAAATATAAAAACAGACTCTCACTCTCTCATGTGACATTGGTTATTTCCAGAGCCAGCTCGGTTCGAGCTGACCTCGCACAACATGACCGCGCGCCGCGACTCGCCGGCAACGCTGGCGTGCGACGCCCGCGGGGACACTCCCATCCGCGTCACTTGGGCGCACAACATGAACCATCTAGATCTTAATACTTATAGGTACAATTAACACTTTTAAATCTTAATTTTATGTTATTATTTAGTTCGGTGGTAGAGCCAAGCTCGAATCATTATCGTCGCTTTAGTTGTAAGACTGTTATGACACTGAAATTGAATGAAATAAATAAATGAAAATTTCGAATAACAGCCCGTTGAACTGTTTCGACTGCGTCATACCATACTCTCACAGAATATCAACGTGAAATCTTGCTGCGTGCGATGAGAGAGAATTTCGATAGCCCTCTCCCTCTATTCCGTGGATTGCAATTCTGAAATAGACCATCTATTGCTTAGGTAGTTTTGATGTGTGTAACACTCAGGTTGTTAGAACTATCACCTGCTGAAGGTCAAATATAATCCACACATTCTTCTTCTAAATTGGAGAGTCCAAAGCTCATGAGTGATACGATTTTGGACTCATATTCCAAATAATTATTTGTATCTACAAGTATCGTTTAGGTTATTAGTAACAGTTAATTCTCTTTCCATTACAGGTTAAGCATTTCAGAAGCAAAGACTGATAGTGGTTTAAGGTCGCAGCTGTACATCAGCAGAGCGGACAGACAGGACTCCGGCGTCTACAAGTGCCAGGCTGTCAACGCATTTGGCCACAGCGACCATTATATTTACTTATCCGTCCAAGGTTCCATTTTATTTATTGTACTGCTTAACTTAATTTCGTTACGATTTAAAATCTCTTACAAACTTAACTCCTTGTCAAAAATCGTACCTAATGTTCAGATTTTTATTTTTTTTATCTGTAATTTTTTATTATGTTCTAAGTCTTGGAGTACAGTAGATAGGCTGATGGGCCACTTAGTAGAACATGGTTATTGTGGCCTATTGATATTTGCAACGACAAGGAACAAGATTGTTTTGGCGATATACTGTAGATCTAGACCGAGGATAATAGCCAGCCCAGCGTGCAAATTATTTTTGTTGCATGTTGTGTAATTGTCAAAATCATTTAAAATTTATAGAAAAGCCCGACCCTCCCCACTCACTGTCAGTAACAGAAATACTGAGCCGGGCAGTGAGGCTGTCGTGGAGCCAAGGCTTCGAGGGGAACAGCCCTTTAGTGGGCTACTCCTTGCAGCAGTGCGCCATCTCGGCCCAAGGCGCTATCCGCGTCAACCAGTGGGACGCCGCGCTCACACTCAACGTCTCCGTCCATGGACCTTCTTCAACTCATCTTACGTAAGTGTGGTCTCTTTAGTTTCTCTTTATTAGTTCTGTAGCCGTGGCAACTTTGTGGTTAGTGCACGCGTCACACCACTTAGAGAACTTTTTGACCCAACGTGCATATTGTTATGATTACTACGCACTAACGACGTACGAAAACATCGTGATGAAATCTACACATCGAGATAACCGATGTGTCATACCCACCAAGCCGTTTGGGATATACGTGGCGGGTATATTGTCCGATCCGCTTAAACGGAGCCCAACAGTGGGACGTTTAGGGGCTGTTATTATAGCCTTGTATCCAAATGGACAAAAACGAAATTTACTTAAACTTACGTTCGTCTTACCGGTTGGTTCTTTTATGATAAATAGGTTCACGTTTAATCACGCTCACACTATGAGACTCTTAAATCGATTAGGTTCCTTAGTGCTTATCTTACTATCAAAAATATCATGAGATTACTTGATTTCGTATTTCAGATTAACCAAAAAAGGCGACGAGCATTATGAGGCTTTGCTAAGTGGCCTGAAACCACACACAGCATACATGATCAGAATAGCTGCCATCAACCAGATAGACAAAAGTGCATACACAGAACCTGTGGTTGTTAAAACTCAGGAAGAGGGTAATTATTTCTCTAATATACTTTAAATAAATGTCATAACATAGCCCTGTGACAATTAAATGCTTAGTGGATGTATATGTACAGGAGTTTATTATCAAGGATAGAATGATAACTTTTGCTGTTATTGATGCTTTTAGCTCCATCAGAAGCACCTACAAATGTGCACGTCACTCCGGGAGGTCCAGGAGAGCTTCACGTCTCATGGCGACCGCCACCAAGAGAGGCCTGGCATGGCGAACTCTTAGGCTATTCGGTCACTTGTACCGAGCTAACTCCTGCAGGCCCTGCCCTAAGGAATTCATCAAGGTTAGTCTATACACTTGCCATCATTGGAGATTTTAGTTATACTGTTATTAAACTGTCGTTATTTCTTATTTATCTCGTAATTTAAACCAGTGAATTTTTTCATTGTTTAAAGCGAGCACAAAGACTAGTAAAGTGGTTACCATTGCTATGGATGTTTGTAATACCAGTAACGAAGCCAGCGCGTTGCCAACCCTTACGATGGATGGTTTACGGTCTCAGTTTCATCTAATTCGTCCATTTCATGCATTGATTCCGTATCCAGTTAGCTCGGATTCTATTTAATGAATATTCAAATAGAACAACATTCATTTTTCAGAACTCTCACCGTGAATGGATGGTCTGCAACAGAACTCAGTCTATCGGCTTTAAGAAAATTTACGAGGTATGAAGTACGAGTTAGGGCTTTCAACGGTGTTGCTGCTGGACCAGCATCGGCTCCCGTATCAGCTACAACTCTGGAAGGAGGTAAATTATTTTATTTTCGTAGGCTGTGCCTAACTTGGATCATCACATTAATGCCATTTTCTTAATTTTACATCCATGCGTATCATAATTACTAAATCTTCTGTAATTACTCGATCATTTTCAACAACATTAAATCTATATTTTTTCAACAGTTGCTCATATTTTGATGTATTCACACTTAGAGGCAGTATTAAATTAACATTTAAGACTGCTACTTGTAATTAAAACTGCGTTTTATGGTCTTAACATTAATAAAGAAAAGTTGAACCAGAATAAAAAAAATCAAATCACAAACGTGCGTTACACACAAAACCACAAAACATGCAGCATTAATAGTTTAGAGGTCTTCAGGTAGAAGTGAAACAATGTTGTGTGTTTGAATTGCAGTTCAGGAATGCATGATGTAGGCTCGCTCCGCGCTTACTAAAGTACTACAAAATGCAGACGCTTAGCTGCTAACGGAGCGAGCTATGTCCCGCGGTAGGGGGCGTGGTCGCACGGGTACGGGGGGGTCAGCGGAGTGATTCTGTCCGCAACAATTTGTGAGCGGCGCCGTGGTGATCGACGTCTGCGGCTACAATAGTAACTTTTTTTTTTTTTTATTGCAGGAGATCAGCAGACAGGCAACGGCCACTTGATGGACAGCGGTTACCATCGCCTATGGACATTTCAACACAAAGTGCTACGAATGCGCTGCTGCTCTTTAGGAGCCTGGAACCTGGTCACTAATGCGGAACACACAGGTTATTATGCGGCATACTCTAGACAGGGTGTCGCCATCCAGTCGGCAAATGCCTACCACCTGGCTGTGGGTTGTTTGTCGCTCTTACGACAGGCGCGGGCCGCAGGAAATTGTATTCTTTCTCCGTTCCTGCACGGATAAACTATATAATATTTTATTGTGACTTATCTTTGTAAATAGTTCCAGAATCGCATCCAACTCGGATTTCGTGTTCGCCGCTATCTTCCTCCAGCATGAAGGTGACGTGGAATCCACCACCAATAGGACAACATGGTGGCCTCATCCAAGGATATAAAGTTATTTTTTTACCCATCACTTCAGACCACGGTAAGAAAACAGTCATCAGAAATCAGTCTTGTTCCCTATAACACTTTTTTATTGCTGACAGGCCACGCGGCCTTAGAAATTGCGTTATCACTACGCTATTTTCAAGAAGTTTAATAGAAATAAAATGTGTACAAAATTCCTGTAATGCGTGTTATTAAATTTCAACCATCATGTTAGACGTAAAAATAAAACGGAATATTTTTTTGTTTCTTACAGCGGACGTGGGCGAAATTAAAAGAGTAACCACAACCGACACATATCTCCACACTCTCAGAAAATACACCAACTACTCCATTCAAGTTCTCGCTTTTACGAATGCTGGAGATGGAAAGAGAAGTCCAGCAGTTTATTGCATGACCGAAGAGGATGGTTAGCTAAATCTTATTTCTTTCCTTTTAATTCGTCATCTATTTATCTTCTTGCCAAGGAAGCTACGTTACCCACGTAGCTTTATTGGCGAGAAGATTACTTTATCTTGCTGGAAACTTCAGTCTTCTGATCACCTGAAGAGCCAATGAGCCACTTTGATAGGCCTTTTGAGAGTTTCCTTCCATCCTCCGGACCATGGCCCGTTTAACAAAAAAGAGCACAGACAAGTGACTCACTGAGGGTTATGTATTTTGATATTGACGATTCTGTGTAATGTATATTTCAGTTCCATCAGCTCCGGAACAGATCAAGGCATTAGCGTATACGATTGACTCGGTGTTGGTGAGCTGGTTGCCGCCCCTCCATCCTAACGGAGTCATCTCGCATTATACGGTCTATTACAGGGAAGCGGGACGGTAAGGTTTTTTTCAACACACTTACTCATAAAGTGGCTCTATGGTCACCGCAATTAAGCACAGAATGGCACCCATAATCAAACTGTGACTAAAAAAAATTATAACTCACTAGTGAGTTATAGATTTTTTGGTTGAGTTGCTTCCTCTTAAAAAAGTTTTTATTCAAAAAAAAGATCGTGTTCTATAGAACAAATAAATTAATGTTCCTATTGCTTGCTCATTTCATGCAACTTCTTATTTAAATAAATAATTTTAACTCGTACGTGTTTAATAAATAAAACTTTCACTCATATATAATTTTTTTACTAACGCACATTTACTAATTGTTTCTCTAAATAAACTTTTTATCTACTAAATAAAATGAGTTTTTGTTGTTATTTTATTCACAAGTGTGTTGAAAAACGTCCTATGATACACGTGTGTATTGATGATTACCGTCCTCGGCTCTCTTAAGACCCTCGCCTACGGCTCGAGTCTCAATGGCGCCTCGGCGGTAATCACTAACGTTACACACTAGTACCATAATGTACTATTTCCATTGTTGGCTTTTGCTAGCGGTTTTTACATTAATTACACCCTTATACAAACTTCATGATTATTTGCTCATTTGTCCTATGAATGTAAGCCATTTCCCTCAGAAGCTCCTTGGACCTCCATGGAATATTTCGTTTCTAACACGCTCTTGGCTGATTTTTCTTTGTTTATTCACATCAATCGCAAACAAAATGACCGTATATTTAAAGACTGGAATCTTACTTACACTTATACAGGTTCATTTTTTAATTGCTTCAAACGGACAACATGACTCCCTTTAGAGATGCCCTAGAACATCTTTACCGTCGCCTACGGATGTTTACAGCACTAGGAGCGCTGCTAGTCTCTTGTATGGAATGACTGGGATGGGATAGAGGTATGGAATAGGAGAGATGCTGGGTAGGGGCCACTGGAACCCTGATTCATCGTGCGAAACGTTATTAACTCTACAAGTAGCAATGTAATAATAACATAACATACTAAAGAAGCACAGTGCAATATATCTTCATAAATTCCTATAATGTTTGACAAACTAAACCATTACTCAAAAGAGAAGAGAAAACACCTGTGAACCAGTCTCAGTTATTTTATACGTGTTACTTTTCTAGGTTAGGTAAACACTTGAGCTTCACCGTCCCAGTAGACAAGAAGACTGATATAGAGCTCATGTTCCAAGTGCGGAACCTGATGGAGAACCAACTCTATGAGTTCTGGGTGTCAGCCACTACGGGCTCCGGCGAAGGAGAGTCCACCCTCGTTGTGGGTCAAGGGCCCAGTTCTAGAAGTAATCCTTTATTTTTTTTATGTTACCTTATGAGTAAACGACAGGGGTCAGTTTTTGTAACGTGGAGTAAAGTACACGCAAATTTAAAATGCTTCCTCGAAATCTGTACAAGTCATTGCCCAGAATACAAATTATAAGATTCACCCGGTGGTACTTAGAAGGAGATTGTTGCGCTCTTCGCACTATTTCACGCCTGTCATTGTTTCTTTTAAGAGGCTTTAAAAGTTGACAGGACCCGCGTAAAGTTAAAAAGCTAGCTTCTGTCGAGGCCCATTTAAGTTTTGCACATACTATAATCGTTATTGCTATTTTATGTTTCTGTAGCCAAATAAACAGAATGGTGGGAATATTTAATAGAAAATAATACAAATCTTGAGAGGTGTCAAGGGACACCCGGATGGAACGAAGTTCCTTTCGATTAATTAGTGAAGGAATCGTAATAAACTTTTATTGTTTTTAAGTTATCATAATGTAATAGAAAGACGAAACGAAAACAACTGGCTTGTATTTCTATGAGAGAGAGGCAGACAGAGAAACACGTGTCGTTACAATTTTGGTCTTAATTTTTTCCGTCTAGCCCCTTTTGCAACGCGCGATAAGGAACTTCGTTCCAAAAGTAAGATTACACGCATGCTACCTATATATACATGGTTGGTACTCGGTGTAGTCCCCGCGCGCATCGCGTCGTTCGGGCGGCGCGTGCCGGTGGGCGCCGGGCAGGGGGCGCTGCTGCTGTGCTCGTGCGTGGGCAGCCCCGCGCCGCGCTCGCGCTGGGCGCACGGCCGCGCGCCCGTCACGCACCACGCCTACTACCAAGTCACGCACCGTGGACACCTGCACATCAGAGGTACTCAGCGGAAACTTATATATTACTTTCACGTGATAGAACCTTGCTGGAATCTTTACCAGTGCGTTGTCACGTCCTATATTGCCGTGCAGCATTAGTGAGAGTTCCGATGCCCCTTTCCCTCTCCCCCGTCCCGTAATCCAACTCGATTCACCTATCTCATCCCCTCCGTCTCATTTCTACTTTCGAGTCTCTATTCCATCCTCTTTATCCCACCCCTTTTATCCTAACCTCTTTATTCCTTTATACCATCCCATCCATTAAAGACTATAAAAATATCTTAACTTAGGATTTCTGTATTATTCTTCTTTCAGAAGTGAATGACCAGTCATCGGGCAACTTTACGTGTACAGCAAGCAACACTATAGGAGAAGATTCAATAATGTATGTGGTGGTAGCGATCCTACCACCCTCCGCGCCTGCTCTGTCTCTCCAGTACACCACAACCTCGAGCATCAAGCTGCATTGGCTGCTGCCTGCTGATACCACGGAACCTATATTAGGTGCGTGAGTACCGTTGAATAATAAGATAATAGCTAGCTCTATAATATAATAATAACTTTTTAGTTATTATTATATTATTATTATTCCCTTTGTGCGTAAAAACGCACAAGGGGAATTTCTAGTGAAGCCTTAGGTGAGTAGCGATACCTCGGAGCTGACTCCAAGGCCTAAGGCAAGACTCCGCCTCCGTGCTTGTTTTTGCCATCAGGCACGGAGTGGTCATCGCCAGAGCTAAGACTCAAGCTCAAAGGATCCAAGTGATAAATGGAATAACGTCGGAAGTAGCTGCGGTGAACCTGCCGCCCACCTCTCGACACCCTTAGCCACTCGCACCCATGTTGCCCCTGTCCTCTATGGCATGTTTTAGGACTCATGCAGGGAGTGACGAGTCACCTTTTGCCCATTTTATCATGTTCCCCGAACATTACGAGCGGCAGACGCCATAGTTTCCATATTCCCAGACCTCTAGTACCACTAGCGCCATACTCAATAGCCCGGTGCCTTTTGTTTTCATTCCCTACAATAGTCCTACACTGAGGCTTTTCCTTGGATGCATTATTATATGGTGTAGACAGGGATAATACCGGGTCAGTGTCACGCCACATTTACATTAAATTTGTCAAGGGGCCTCTACTTGTTGGCCTTCCCATGGCCCCACGGAAGCCCTCAAAATTCCGGTCCATTTTTATGGCCTGTAGTCTGCAGAAGCACACAATTGTAAAGTAAACACTTCTTAATATGTATTCATAGAAAGGAAAATATACTCCTTCTATACGAATAAAATAAAGATAATTTGTGTGTGGTTTCAAAATTAATGTCAACTTTTAATTTGAAACTGTTATTTCTGTGGAATGGGGATTAAATATAATATTTTGTGTTTACAGGATATTTACTTAATTTCAAACAAGAATCTGACACTGAATGGCACACAGTGGAGCTGTCCCCCGAAGTTAATTCCTACACAATGGACATGCTGAAGTGTGGTTCTACGTACAATGCAAAAATACAAGCAAGAAATAAAATATCTATAGGTCCGCCCAGTGAAGTCCTTACTGCTACCACTCGGGGAGGACGTAAGTATTCTACGTAAAAAATACTGCACATTCTCACTCGTAAAATGGTAATCGGTGAAATTAAAAAACATCGGAAGGTCTTGTTACGCCTTGCACATTCGAATATAATTTTTAATTTGGATTTCTTATTATCAAAGAAGGTCGTAGTGACTTTCTGGCTATAGATGCGAGTTTAAATCTCGTTATAGATCTTTCCAAATTGCTTGAAAACTAGAGTCTTGGTGACGTATAGTGTCCCAGTCCTACTACCAGTACGGCTAGTCACTAATTTTGCTAAGTCTATGTTAATTCTTTCTATCATGGACAAAATTCGAGAGGGTATCTATAATAAGGTAAGTGATATACTTCGCAAAATATTCAAGGTGAAATGGCAGCGCGAAGGTTTTCTAGCTAGTTGGGATTATGTGCAAGGTCACTGGTAAGTCCTGGATAAAGAATGCGGAGGACTGGAATATGTCTCAAAAATTCGAAGAGGCCTACGTCCGATTATAGTTTGCAATAGCTGACGACAGAATTCAAATCCTGTAGAGATCATTCATTACTTGGCAGTTGTTGTGGCCTAACGATCATACACAGAGATAACGTGTAAGAATAAATAATTTTTGCAGTCTTGGACTTTACTCAAATCAAAACGCTATGTTCTTTTAAAGGAATCCTCCGTGTTCGAGCTAAGTTGCAAATGGTCAAATATTTATTGTACCGTAAGGTTATTTTCCAGGACCTAAACCTCCGAAACCAGAAGACCATGTATACATGAATTCAACGGCCATCAAAATCAATTTCTACGCGTGGAGAGACGGAGGATGTCCCATATTAGGATTCAGGGTGTCTTACAGGAGAGCTGGCACTGAACATTGGATTAAGGTAAAACTTAATATCTGCTTTGCACAAATTCGGTTAAAATCCTTACATTTAATTTAAATAGTTTTACATATACATTAGTTTATGTACTTTTTTATATTATCCATATAATTTGAGTATTAAGTCAAAACTCATGTTAGTTGCAAGCTGTTTTCTTCTAATCACGGTTTAGAGATTGAGGTTATAGATAAACAACATTGAAGTGCAAAATAAGTTAATAATAATAACAATAAAGGAAGTAATAATAGAATCATACTTTTTTATCTGTTGAAAGGTAGGAGACGGCCTAAGCTCAGCCAGCCACGTGGTGGGGTCCCTGACGCCAGCGACCTGGTACGAGCTGGCCGTAGAGCGCAAAGCGACGCAGGCGTCGAGCGGGTCACTTTATACGCAGACACGCACACGCTGGCTGGAGGTATTTTCTCCATTTTTTACTATCTTATCTTTTAATATCTTCTAGTAAAATGTAATCTTTTTTGTATGATCTTGAAGAATCCGTACAGCAACAAAAAAATAAGCATAAAATATTAATTCCTGCGACTGAGCTGCCTGTCGTAGGATACAATTAAACAATCTACAGTTAGGCAGTAAGAATATGCCCGTCTGGGTAACCACCATCCCTGGAGTAGAGTATGTCACCATATTTTTTTATTCAAAACAACACAAAATGAAAGGTAAGTATGATCACACAAGTACAAACGCCTGCCTAGGAGACTGATGTAATGCAACACCAGTTATGGCATACCTACATGGTAGTAGTCGGCATGTATCTTGGTTTTTTTCTTATTTTTTCGTTTGCTTATTGGTATTCTAGGTTTCAGTCTTACCTTCGAGATCAGAAGCACATTGATAACTTCTTCGGTGTTGCAATGTCCATAGGCGACGGTAGCCACTTTCCAACCTACCAACAAACACTTTAGTGCATACAACCCTGCCTCTTGTTTTCCTCTTTTGCTAGACTCATGGTTTTGCTGGAGCAAAACTCTTTTTAGAGTTCGCCTTTGTAACATCGCCACTATATTATAGTTTTACATGCAACTATTTTGTGTACAACAAAGAATATATTAAAAATTAAATTTAAAAAAGTCAAAACAGTCTTTACGCATTATTTATTAGCTCACGTCATCCAGCGAAGATCTCAGTCACAGAACAGTTATGTCAAAGCATCCAGATAATAAATCCAGACCACCTCAGCTGTGTCTCTTGATGTTTATTTATTTGCAATTTGGAACTAGTTTTCTGTACTAGTTTTTTTAATAGCTACCGAAATTCTTTCTTTTCTGTCACCTTCACCCATTTATATGGGTTCGTCATAATGTCTTTTTCTTGCATACCCTTATTCTTGCATAAGTCTTCTGTCACACCGAGAACAGACTACTAAAGCTGTTACTTAAAAGCCAACTTTGTTTTTGATATGGATATCTCTCTTTTTAGGTCGCATCCCACCGATGAAGCCTCATCCCCTCTTCGGGGGGTCTCGGCAGTCCTCGCTCCGAACGGTCCTGGTGTCGTGCGTCGCCAGTGCCGTAGTCATAGTTGTTACTTTAGCAGCTATTGTGTGCCTAGTTCACGGGAAGAAGAGGTTAGTTAATTTATTCTTTTGATAGATCGCATTCGAAATTCCAGCATTAGGGTCTCCAGATTGTATTTAGGAAATATCTCCCATCTTTTAACACAGAAGCAACGTGATATCCAGATTATCGTCATTTTGACTGCATTTTAGTGCTTAGCTGGGTTTTTTTTAAATTATACCACAATTTTTTTTCACCTCAAACAAATTTTGAGGAATAAAAATGAGGGATGCTCCAGACCGAACAAAATAGAGAAGAAAAGTAGGAAAGCGGACCTTGGGCGTTGGAGCGAATGGTCCTAACGCAACCAGGATTTGACGCTTGGATGATGATGATGATGATGCACCAGCCTTCATTTTCGTGACACAACAGATAAATATTCATCGTCGTTATGGAGAACAAGTGTTTGTGTATTGTGTGTATGAGAACAAGCTTTGGCCCATTCCCAAGACCAGGATAATCCCAAGAAATGCTGCCTAAATGTATTGGACATTATATCTCGACACATTGAATCACATACATTGGCATATGTTCTGGTAATAAGTGATACCAAAGGCATTGCGAAGTGGAGAGGAAAATCATGCTAATATTATACTCTTTTCTAAACACATTTATATACTTTCAGGTTTTTCTGCTTCTCGAGTGATCACTATATGCGTGATGATAGGAAGTTAAGCGAAAGCAACGAAGCCGAGAGGGAGAAACTAAGAGAGGGGCAGAAATTATACTCTTCCTCTTCTATCAACGGCAATGAGAAATCTAATGATGACTCGTCGGGTCAGTTTTGTATTAATTATTAATAATTTTTGTAAATAATACGGAGGAGAAAGGGGTAGTTTGTATTTAATGTCTGTAATCAAAAAAAAATCTTATAATTCCAATAAGTTTCGTGTTTTAGAAAATTTTTTTTAATATTTGTTAGTTCGAATATAAATATTATTGTTAAAACCGGTCTAAATGATTTGATGATTAAATTTATATAAGTCAAAAATTTAAATCAAAGGGCTTTAACCTTTACCTTTAATAAAAAAGAGACACACACAAGTTTTAAAAATGCTTCACTTCATTTAGCTCTATTGTTCACGTAAGCTCCGTCACACCGTCTTCACTGTTATTTCTTCTGAGTATGGATTTATGACTCTCTAAATATGTTACTTTCAATATAATCTTCTGAGTTTCCGTTCCGCTTTCATTTCAGCCGAACTGTATGAAATAAGTCCGTATGCAACATTCGGGGTGTCAGGAGCGCACTCGCTGCAGTTTCGGACCTGGCGCGGCGGGACGACGACGCTCCGCCGCCGCACCGTCGCCGCAGGAGGCCTGCGATCATTATCGATATGGTCAGTTCATATATTTTACTACAACATCAAATCGGTTTTTGTTAAATAATGTCTAGCAGATATAGCAGATATGCCATGGGAAAACCAAAAAGAAGGAATGATGTCCTAACCTATTAGTGTTGCATATGAACTGCATACTTTATTGGGCTAAAGATACCTATCAGATACTTTTTAGGTGGTTGAACAAATAAACAACAAACTGATAAATCGAATTTCATGTGTTACTTTCATCATTTTAGTCAAGGGGGAATTCCAATAACGGCTACAGCTGTCTGCGTTTTGCCTATAGTCACAATATGTTCTGAGTTGTCAAACAGTACAGGCTCTTGTTTAAAAGAAACATATTTTTATGAAATTGTACTAAAAAGGTACTATAAAGTTTCTTCAAAGTGTGTTGGCAACGTAGGTATCGCACCGGTTCGTAAGTGACGGTAATCACTTTCCATCAGATGGACCGTCGTTTATCAGTTGTACTTCAGCTATAACAAAATCTATATTTATTAATTTCTATTTACAATGTCAAAGTCTCGCAACCATATAGACATGTAAGCACCTTATCTTTAGTCTATTGTATTAGTACTATACTATATTGTACACTACTATGTACTTTCTGTGTTCACTTCACAAATCTTTTATTTCAATAACCACTTTACACCAATCAAAATATAGCCCACTGTACCCTGCAACTCACTCAATACAGCAATCCTACGATTAGAGTAACCTTGAGTAGAGCAGTAGTTCTGAAGTAGTAGCTAGACCTCAAGTGTCCGTCAAGCACCCGAAAACTCCGGCAGATGAGTCGAGCCTGTCTAAATGCTCGACAGTGGAGGCGCGGCACCGGCTGCGGGCGCACGCGCCGCTGCCGCACCCGCAGCCCGCGCCCGCCGCCGCCGCGGACCGGTGGCGCGAGTCGCACACGGACTCCGACGACAACAGCGACAGCGCCGCCAACACCACCACCAAAGGTGTGCGATACCATTATAAAAAAAATAATCACTTTTATAGGTTAAAATCGATTTTAGTGTAACTTTACTTTATTGTATTGATTTATAATATTTTTGTTGATTTTTGTGGGTAAAAACACAATTAATTGCGGTCTGTCTGGTAGGGTCAGGCAACTCGCCGTGCGGCAGCGTATACGGCAGCGGGCGTCGCAGCGCGCGCACTACGAGCAGGTAGAACTCAGGTACCTCCCCCGCTCACTCCTCACCACTCGCAGCTCTTATTTTCACTCGATTGCGAACCACATTTTCATTTTCATAGCTTCATAACTGTAGTTTATTTTGCCATCGTAGTTTTCAGGACAGCTTCAAAAAGATCTTCATCTGAACAGATCTGGACCTTAAAAGAAAAGAATTGTTTTCATTATTTTTTGTTTATGAATGCCGCATGCATATTGGGGCAACGAAGGCCAACGAATGTATGTTGGTTTGCAGCTAAATTTCTTGTCTTAAGACGTCTACCACTTCATTAGCCAAATGCATAACCGGCATAAGAAATATGTCTGTTACGTCTTCGAAGACGCAACAGACATCGAGGGCTTCATAACAAATGGCGTATACGCAAAAATGCCATTTTTGTTGTTTACTAAAATCTATGCATGTTACAGTTTAGAAAGTTACCGGTTTGCAAATGTACCTAAATAGAAGGGTATTCCAAATTTCAGCCTTATACAATCAACTAAATAAAATAAAATAAAAATAGCCTTTATTGCTGAAACAACAAGAAAACTTAATCCGCTAATTGGTATCTAGTTTTGTCTCCCTCTCAGCTTGTCCTTCGACAAAGGCCTCCCTCAAGCTGCTTGCTGCCCATTTATCCTTGTCTTTGCAGGTTCTGGACCACACTGTTTCTGCTGTTCGTTTAAGATCGTCCTCCCACCTCTTGTATTGTCTTCCTCTTCGCCTTTTAGAATCAACAAGTTTTGTTTTATTCACAATTTTGCCCCTTGTGTAAAACTGTACTTTTGTCTGTACGCCCATTTGTTATGAAGCCCTCGATGTAGCTTTACATGCTTACCATGTAAATTGCATTGCACATTCATGTGTTATTTTTTTGACTAGTTGCTAGGTGTATTTAGATCTATGCATTACTTTGCATTGACAATAACTTATATTCCATTACCAGCGTAAGGAACAGGATAAATGATCACTGAGTTGAGAGGTTTTACCTAGGTATGTTTCGTATGATACTCACTATCTTATATGCCTGAATAAAATAAATATTACTTATAATTTATTATGGTTCTATAAGTAAATAAATTATATATTTTACAAACTTTAGGAAGACGAGACTGCATAGACGATTTATAACAGCTGAGTTTACAATGTTTCCTTTTATTTCTATATAGCTATGAATTTAAGACTGAAATTCAATTATAGATCATCAATTTACTAATCATCATTTATTATTGATATATATTTAATGACTACTACCTTCTTAAACTTTCTTAGGTGTAACATAGATGATAATATGACTGCAGAGTACCATGTGCGGTTATAACGCAATTTAAAAAATATTTAAAAATATTATGTTACACCCTTAATTGCTCAAGTGATAGAAAATTATCTATCTAATTGTAAGGCATGCATCATAGGTTGTTATAAATGAATTCTATATTTAGGTAGATAATTATATCTTACAGTTTTTATCAGTGCACTTTAGCTAGCTTAAAATGTAGGACTATTTCGAAACTGAGGACTTTTCGGAATAAATTTTCTTTGACACGGAGCTTACTACACGACACACCGGCTTCAGTAGTGAAAAATATGTCAGTATTAGAGTTTGCATCATATCTGTTGTTTAATTTTGAATTGTGCAGTGGAGGCCCGAACGGGAGTGACGGGCTCTCCGGGAGCTTCGCCCCCGTCCCCGCTGATATATCTTCTTTAATCGACAAGTAAGTTATATTGTGGCAGCAAGAGGTAGAGGTTAAATGATACTTCAGATAGTGGTGTTCTGATGGAAATGGTAGCATTAAGTACAAATATGAATAAGACGTACAGCTAGTACAATATATAGCACAATGTATGAGCGGGACGGATTATGTGCGAGCGAGATGGAGCAACCATTAATATGTGCACTCCCACGTTGCACTATCCAGTAGTTCATCGTCCACTGCGATGACTAGACACATGCAGCTCCCATAACATGTAATAAACCATGCTGGACATCTTCAGCACCAACCTGACCCAGATCGCCGGTTCATTTCATTTTACCCATGCAGGAACGAAGAAAAATACAATTTCCTGCGGCTGGACGGTCTGTCGTAAGAGGCACCAAAATAACCGACAGATATTTTCCCGTCTAGATGGCTACCACCTCTGATGTAGAGTATGCCACCATAACAACCTTGAGTTGTGTTCCGGCATTAGTGACTAGGTTTGGTCTCCCTTTAGAGAGCGGAAGCACATTAGTAGCACCTTTGGTATTTCAAATATCCATAGGCGATGGTAACTGAATTCCATCAGGTGGGCCGTGTGCCTATCTGCTGAACTCATGTAATAAAAAAATCATCTCCTGATTCACGAATCACGCCGGTCTCCATTCCTGGACTCTTCAGCTCCATCGGCAGTCGATCCTAGGACAGACATGATCGACCCACTGCCATTTCAGCTTGTTTATTTTAAGAGATTTTTTTTAAATAAAACTTTTCTACTTTACAGATACCAGCAACGTAAGGAGCAAGAGCGCCGCGAATGTACCATCCATGTGTAACAACTAATGTGAGATTAGATATAGATTATCTAACAAAGTGACAATTATCTTCCATTAACTTTTTAAATGATTTCTAATATTGTGAAGTTATTTGGACTATTGCTCATTCTATGGGATACGTAATGTGAGAATAGTATTAAGATCATCTCATTGAAAAGGCAAATTTTATTACAATTTAGGTATGTTGGTACACTCGTTGGTATCACCAAGCGAAATATTTTAAGTAGAGCCTTTTACAAACACACCACAAGCATCAGGTATGGTTTTAAGATGCGTATAGATGCGCAACGAAAGATAATGAATGGGTTTCTTTAGCCTTCCGTTGTCTCTATGTAAATGTATCGTCGCGTCCAATGGTTGCGGTCGCTGGCGTTGGCCCCGGCGAGCTTGTGTATACGCGGCTTGGAAAGGGTTATTAATGAAATGGCCATAGTCTAGGTAAAGTCTGTTGGTTTGTCTGAGTAAATAAATTTATTTATTTATTAACATACAAACATCGCTATCATTACATTTGTCACTTATATGATAGCGAGGTACACATAATACATTATCTATACATATTCAATCGTTATGTCAAATAATAATGTTATAATGCAGTTCTTGAGAATTCAGTCACAGCACAGATAAAAGTGTAAATTTATTGACTTACTTGTTCGATGTTCGCAAGGCCTGTCTCATCGGCGCGTTATTAAGCAAGTTGGTCTTGCCGTATGGTACTACAAACATTGGTGGCTGCCTATGTCTCATCAAAAAATTCGCTGTAATCTTGTAAATGTATAATAATAGATTGTGTTAAATCCTATGACTTCCTAACACTTATCTGCAGAAGACTGCAATTATTGATTTTAGTGAGAAACCGTCACTAGTGAAGCCGTCTGTTGCTAATTAAGACCGGCCATAAAATTTGAAACTAAACATACCGGGGATTTCTTTTTGTTGCTGTACTAGAGCAGACAGGCTTACGATAGGGCTGTGATAGAAGATAGGGCTGATAGATCAATATGCTCCCGGTCTCAAAGATTGTATTGAAACCTGGCCATTGCCATGCTGCCCTTGTTATGGCAGCATGTTTTATAGACGAAGGTTAGTATCCATCTATCCTATCCCATCTCCACGGGAAAATGTCATATAACCTGGTTGTAGGTTGTTTTGCATTACTCCATCTCTATACGGATATTTGTATTACCTATGTGGTTTGAAAGAAAGAAAAATATTTTATTTAGGACAAGACAAAGAAAGACAATAGCCATAATTAGTCCTAAATTGGACCCAGCCCAGGGTAATGACAACTAACAAGGTCTTAGCGCTGCTCCTCCGTCTGGGACCATAAAGTGAACTCACGGTGGACAATAACAACAATAATAACCAGTATAATGGCAGTTTAATAATGGTATATGAATTACAAACTAATAACAAAGTAATACAGCAATAATTTAAATAAAACATTTGGAGTTTTATAATCCATGTTATTCATTTGACAGACGTATGGGTACAAGCGTTCTTCGAGAGCTGTCATGTGCAAATTGGTGCCGTAGGAAGTATTTTAGTCAGTAATACCAATGAGTGTAAGTCTTACACAACCCGAATAAGTTAACTTAGTTGAAGTGTTCAAACGTAAATGAATTTCAACTAAAGCTGCTCACTATCCGTCGTGTAAAATACAATTATCATAATGTCTAGCGGATTTGTTAAACATTGTTTTGATTATTGTTTAAATAACTCATTAAGAAATGAACTCTCTTTAATGTAACAATGTTATCAAATGAAACAGAGTTAATTTGTGTAAAGCAAATTATTATGCCTAATATGTATTTTAAATATTTGTTAAAAGAGAAACTCTTGTGGAAATTTAATATCTAGGACGTCTAAGGCGTTAGGGGATCGTAAGAGTCTCTACGGAGTTTTCAACTTTTCATTCAGTGCGGTGCTCAAAGGACGCTTTCCTTTAATATCTCATAACACCCTAAATGCTCCGTCAGCTGTTCCACAAGGCGACTGCGGTCTTTATGGTCGTGGCGAAAACTTCACTAATGACGTCATCATTTTTGATCACACAGCACTCACAATGACCCATACAAGTAGTGGGTCGAAGTGGACGTTGAACACAGAGCCTTCATTCTCTCTATCTTTTGACATTCAAAAGGCGCGATTTTCAAATCAACCAATGACATTTGTGTATTTCGTTGTTTATGACATCAATGCCCCATAATCTGTTCCACTAGAGTTTATGATTGTTACGTCCGCGAGCAAGTGAAACGGGAAAAATCGCGGTCGTGAACGTGGTCTTTGTGAGTCCCTTCTAAAACGTAGCCAAAATCGTGTAGTTCACTTTAGCGACAGATGTAACAGCCATATTTCTTAGGATAACGTTTTGCAAGAGGCTCATCATAACCCCGGTAACGACCGCAATGTTTCCTGTTCCACTTGCTTGACCGAAATATTCGACCCGCTTCTTAATATGGATCGTTATGAGCGCTGAGTGAGCGAATATTATGACGTGAGGTTTTTGGATCGACCATAATGACTGAGGTCGCTGGAATAGCTGAAGGAGCATTTCAAGCACTGTGAGCTACAAGAGGAGTGCGCCCTACGTATAATAGGAACAAAAACTTTATCCACGTTCTTAAAATTAGATTACTCATTTTTTTTCAAAACCTTTTTGTATTGTGAGACTTAATTCTCATACTTACCGCAATAAGAGTCGATTAAGACTTCTTATAGATCTTACGCACACTGAATGAATGTCTGAAAATAACATTGCACTGAATGTGTTACAATGTATCTGCTAATACTTGGCTAATACTGTCATATAATTTTAGAGGCAGTTTTTTTCTGAATAAATTTTTATTTTTTTATCGATATAATGGCTTAAGTCATTGCGATCGTGTCACTAAATGTGACTCCCCATTATATTTAATAATGTTAAATTGTTGCATGAATGACTAGTAAGTAATAAATTATTATGAATTTAATGCATTACTGTTAATCTACGACAATTTATGTTTAAAAAGATTTTGCCGATGTCATCGGTAAAAATGAGAGCAATTGAAGTGACAACCCTAAATATTTAAATATGGAACCTAACCTAAAAATGTACTAGAAATCGTTTTACAGATAAATATTTGTTGCGCTATAGAAAAGCATAGAATAATGTTGTGACAGTTTATCTAACCAGGGTTGTCACGACAAAACACCTCATGCAAAAAGAAGTGTAAATAATAGATTAAAATATAATATTTACTTATATAGGTAAAACATTTGCTATGAGATTATTGTAATAAAAAACTTTCAAATATTTTAAATATATTTTTAATTTAAATAAGTTGAATGACTTGAAATTGACCAAGTATTTACCTAGTCATGTAGATTATAGTAAATCTCTAATACTTGTTGTAATATTATTTATATCTACCTCTCATCTTTTGCCAAATTACAAAGTAAACGTCCAATTTTTCAATTGTAAAAATCGTTAAAAAATACAAGAGTGATAATCTCATAGCAAACAATAGAAGATTTTATAATCAAATTGGTACTGATTTAAGTAGATGTTATCAGGAATGCGATCTGTAGAAAATATTTAGAAAGTTATCACATAATAGATGTTGAGATGTTGTTAAAATTCATTTAGCTTTCTCTAATAATTAATGTTTTTTTAGTAGGTTTTTTTTTCTAGAATTTGATAACGTGTTGCACGTTTATTCACACACGCTCACACTAGAGGGGCCCATACACGATCCTGCATTACATTATTAGGCGGCGGACTGCATTGCAGGACTGTGAATGGATTTCTTAATTCGGATACCGCACTTACGCACATTATTTAGAGTCCATTCCAGGCTATACGATAGACACCATCTAACAGAACAGCTGTTATTTTTATTATTTGTATATCGTTGTGTGATACAATAAATATAGTTTCTGATCTTCTATTCATATTCTGCATCTCGTAGTAATGTCTATACTCAAAAATTAAGTTTCCAATGAAAAATAATTATTATATTAGTATTAAGTATATGAATAAGTCGGCTGTTCCAACCTGCAAAAGATACATATCATTAAAATAGACTGCCAGTATGTAAGTATTACCTTAATTCTTTTTAATATATTGTTGATTGATATGGTTAAAAGTTAGCGATTAATTATACACTATTGTATAAAAAGCTCTTTCTATATACATGTTGTGTAATAATAAAAATATTAAAATTAGCCGAGGGTGGAAATAAAGATGTGTGTTGTGGTATACATTGTATCATTTTTTTCTAATCCTCCGCGTTCTTTGTTTTCCCAAATATTGTTTATTTATTCAATTCAAACTTGCACCTCAAAACTCGATCGGCGAGCCAAATTAGTACTGGCCAGCAGTTAGAAGCAGGTGTTACAGCTAAAAATAATAATTTAAATTAGTACTTTTTAATATCCGCAGACAAATAGACATTGTATAGCCCTGAACCCAAGGTAGGCAAGTTACGTTTATGATAAGGATGACATATACTTAACTGTCCACTCTGGAGCCGAACCGAGAAACGCAGACTAAACGGAAAATTTATGTTTACCACGCTAAAAATCATAGGTACCTGAAAATTTCAGTGAATTACGCTAGTAAAGGTACAGCCCGTTTGAATAATATATGTAGAGATACAAGGTAATTCGTATAAAATACTTTTTGGGGTTATGTTGCCAAATTACAAAATTTGGCCCTTGGTTGCCTGTACAGAGCCGTTCAATTTGCGCGAACTGACGACACTTTCTCACACACTTCACTTTGCTCACTAAAGTAACAAGTAGTAATAAACAAAATACACGTAGACAATTCAATTACGAAAAAATGAAATGTGAAATAGATCAATACAAAGTATACTATTTTCCCTTTAACTTCCCAAAGTACTGTATTTTACAGCTGAGAAACAAAAATACTGAGTGTTTCTTTCGAAAAAAAGGTGCCAACCCTAGGCTAAGTGCGGCATATCCATACCGTAATGAATAGTGTGGCTTCATCCAGGATAATGATACATTAGACCGTTTCTCGCAGATATGGCGATGGCTTTAATACGCAATTAATAATATAATAACGTATATATTATACATTTTAATAATGCATCTATATACACTAATGCTATGTGTTAATGTTATTATTTTATAACGCTTGAAATAAAACACGTTCGGCCAAAAAATAAACGTTTTACACTAACGCAGATGAAGTTCAGCCGTAATGAGACAACATTATATAGTAGTATTATGTTTAAACCTTTAGCCTATATGAAGGTATTAATATTTAAAAAAGAGTTAAGTAGGGGTGGGACACTCTAAAAAGTATCGATTCTATAGAAGATATTTCGAATAGCACATTTGAATTAAGTATTTAATCACAATTTCTTATATTGGAACTTTATTCAATGAAAAATATAACCTTAAATACGATAATACATGCTGTTGAAGGAAATAGAAATCGAACAAGTGAGAATTATTTCACAATTATACATATAAGGACAAAATTAAAATAAAATAAAAAATGTGTGCGTGTAGTAGTGTACACACGTAAGAAGTGAAACTTCTTTATGACCTTATTTTTCGAAAAAAATTCTACTATATGCAACTTTATAGAAATTGGTTAAATAAATAAAGCTCCTACCACGGTCGCAACGACCGTGTACCGTGTACCACGGTCGAATCGACCGTGGTAGAGGCAAGAAAACAAGATGGCGCGTAACCGAAAAAAGTGACTGTAAATTGTTTTCCAATGCTGATAAAGAAGTTTCACTTCAAAAAATATATCCCTCAATTAAATGCAATCAATTGACATTTCTGTTTACGTTTTACTGCCATTCCATTAAACCACTATTTAGTATCATACTAATGCAGCACAAAAGATACATCTATTCCAAATTTTCATCTGTAAATCTAATAATCGTCCACATCTTTATAACGTGAAAACTTTAGTTTAACAGTATTTAATCAGCCATTAAATATATTTGACATGCTAGGCACATAGTAAATGGATGTTATGTTTTTATGTGGGAGTCGATGAATTGATATCTTTCTACAGATTTAATGTTCTTAACAGCTATTTATTATTTTTACATTAATTAAGAATTTAAGAAACAAAGTTATTATACGACTATGATAATCGATTTCAAATCAGACAGCGTATCCGATTGCAGACAGCCCTAACGACTTTAATTGTTAAGTGATCTGTGAGTGTGAGCTCAATAAGCTCAATTTGACGACTAGAATCCGAGTCTTATATTGTTTGAGGACATAAATTCTATCTTTGCAGCGTATAAATCAAAATATTAACTGAAAACAAATGACTACCATCTCAATTGGATATAATTAACAAGTCGTAACTAGGAAAACAAGTGTTTAAATACGCCTCATCCCTTTTGTTTTGATACCATTCACCTATATTGATTTATTGCGGGGTATGCGATGAGTGACCTGTTTTTCGTATTTGTTATGTGTAATCCGTAAATAATTAATAACATTATTAGAACGGACATTAAACCGGTGTTGTAATGTGTATACGGTAGTATAGAGCAATAGAAATGTAATATAATGGCCGCCTGTTTAAGACAGTGCTCCAAATTCTTATGAGATTTCGTAAGAAAACATTGTAAAAACTTTTAATTCCGTTATGGTGTATTTGTTTCACAATGATGACGCCTATTGAGGAGAAGAAAGATGATAAAGTAAGTTATCAAGTTATTAAGTTCTCATACTTCTCAGTGCGAGATATTTTATTTTAATCATAACTTCCATAAAATTTGATTTACACACTCTAAGTAATATATAACTAAATAGTTTTATTATTATTGTAATTTATATTTTATAGATACACCCTTTCTTTTGTAACTAATATTCAGAACCTCATGTCTGTTATTATTCATTCCTGTTAAAATGTAACTATGTACCTACTGTGAGAGAGTTGTGCATGGTCTGGTCTCAAATTAACATGACAAATTAGCTATCATTAAGAAAAGCCTGAGACTAATACAAAGGACTGTCAAAGTTAGGACCGTGGAGAAAACACGTGCTAGCGATTTTGACGACATAAAATTATTAATTCAGCTAATATACTTCAATTTATCCTTGTTCTTTTATGTGCTTTCTTATTCTGTGTTAATGTGACGTATATATTATTTAATAGAATCTGCTTTTTGTATGTTATCTATTTGTTTTGACAGACTACCTTTACATTACCTCTTAGGGTAAGTAAGTCTTTTTTATTATTACCGTTCCCTGGGGTGGGGTCTTCGACCATGTCGAAGATCCCTCCGGATCCGCCGGATCCTCCACCAGATCCCCCACCTGACACTTGTACTCAAATTGAATCTAATAAATCGCACACTATTGAAACTCGTGGGACTCAGTCGCGAACTGCAGATATTAGAAAAAGAACTGCAAAGGCTGCAATTTCTGTCGAACCTGCTAAAAAATCTGCGTCTGACTCCATTACAGATAAAAATATCTGGATTCATCCTTCTTTAGATGTACCCTATAAATATTCGGAGGATGACAAGGGTCCATTCATTGTTCACGTACATAGGACAGAACATTGTCCTAATTCAGGTACTTCTATAAATAAGATGCAATTTGGTAAATTTTTATTGAATGCGGAAGTGGGCAAAATTACCCAACATGGTGTTAAAAATGTGGGAAGAAATAGAATCTCAGTTGAATTCACATCTCCTCAGGATGCAAACAATTTTGTAAACAACCCTATACTATTAGACGCTAATTTCCAACCAACTATTCCGACCTTCAATGTTACGAGAATGGGGGTTGTTCGCGACGTCCCAGTAGATTGGACTATGGAGGAGTTTGTTTTGCAGTCTGATATCCCCCTGGGATTCGGACACATTCTTAAGGCCAGGAGATTTAATAGGAAGGTTCGGCATCAGGATGGTTCTACCGAATGGTGCCCATCCTCAACAGTTGTCTTAACTTTTTACGGACAAGCCTTACCGAAACATATATACTGTTGCTATACATCTCTCCCCATTGACCCTTACGTCCTCCCAACCATTCAATGTTTTTCATGTTGCCGCTTCGGACATGTGAAAGACAAGTGCAGATCTAAGCCCCGATGTTTTAAGTGTGGTCAAATGCACACAGGCAACTCTTGCTCTATATCTCCAGATAATGCCTACTGCTGCCTTTGCTCTGGGCATCATTTCGCCACTGATAAAAGCTGTCCTGAATTCCACAGACAGAAATGTATTAAAAAAAAAAGTCAGAAGACAGTGTTTCTTATTCCGAAGCCGCAACCCTCTTCCCTCCCTGCGCCCGGTCTTTTTCTGACATTACTCGCACAATGTTCTCCCCTGCTCAAACTTTTACTCCTCATATTATTACTTCTAGACCCTCCAGAGATCTAACTTCCCCCACTCCTCCCAGGACACCTCAATCAACTAGTTATAGACGCACTGTCTATTCTTCTCCTAAGTCTCGTGCTCCTCTAGCTACGGGCTATGATAGGTTTGCCCATCAAGCCTTAATTAATCATTATAATCCTCCCCCCTCACAAAATGGGGCTGCTCTTCTAAACAATCAAAACAACGGGGATGGAAATGATAATCTTTTGGATGGCCTACTTACTATGCTAATTAACATAATTTCAAAATTTGATGATCATCAAGCACCGTCCAACGTTGCCTCTAAGTTGTCCCAGCTCTTCAATATCATTAATAAAATTCAACCTTATCCAATGGAATAGTCGTAGTTTATATCCCAAAAAACATGAGATTAGCCAAATGATTCGTGCCTATGACCCTAGTATCTTTGCCATTTCGGAAACATGGCTTATTCCTGGTAATCATTTTCGGATACCAGGATATGCCTGTTTGCGTAATGACCGGGGTGACGGTTATGCAGGCTCGGCCATTTTGGTTAAAACCTCTCTTACTTACTCTCTTCTTTCTCTCCCGTCTCTTCCAGATTCTATTAATATTGTAGGATTGAAAATTCAAAACTACAACCTGTCTATTTTATCTATATATATCCCTCATCCTACTCCAAATTTAATCCCTATTTTAGAATCTATTTTTTCTTCGCTTTCGGGCTCATTCTTAATTTTAGGTGATTTTAATTGCTCACACTTAATGTGGGGTAGTTCGCACTATGATTCATTTGGATGTGACCTAGCTGATATTTTAGACCGCATCAATATTTGTTTATTAAATGATGGTTCCTCAACTCGTAGGACCGCTCCAAATGCTCCACCTAGTATTCCAGACCTTTCCTTCTGTTCTCCTAACCTCCGCTCTATCGCTTCTTGGACGGTGCTAGAGGATTCCCATGGCAGTGATCATTTCCCAATCCTCATTTCCTTGCCTCATCTCACAATCCCTAAGCGACAATTCACTCCGCTTCTGAAATATAACACCAATAAAGCTGATTGGGTTGCATACAGCATCGAAACTGACAAACAAACCAAATGTATCCCAGAGCTAACTAACTCTAACTTCTTGCATGCCCATGACAAACTTCTACAATCTTTTCACTCTGCTGCTCAGTCTTGCATCCCCATGAAAAAATATGATCCAAACAAGCGTTACTCTCCTCCATGGTGGGATGCTGAGTGTACTGAAATTTATAAAAAACGCAAGTCAGCAGAAAAGCAATATAAGTCCGACATGACTATTTCAAATTACATAAACTTTAGGCAAATCATGGCGGCTTCAAAAAGACTATTCAAAAAGAAAAAGAAATTATCATGGGCTAGATTTACTGAAAGTCTTTCTCCCCGAACCCCATCTTCTTTGGTATGGAAAGCAATAAAACGGTTCCGTGGCTCTTGCCTTCCCTCTAACTTCATGTCTAATGATCACTCGGTATGGATTAATTCTTTTATTAATAAACTAGCACCTCCTTCGGTTCCCTCTCATTCCTCTCTTCCATCCCCTTATCCTTTAATAATCCCCTCCCATAAATTTAATGACCCTTTTACCATGTCCGAGCTTTCTCGGGTTCTACACCGTCTGAAAGATTCGTCACCTGGTATTGACGGTATCCCATATTCCTTTCTTTCCAAGTCTGGTAGTTTCACTAAAACTACAATTCTCAAACTTCTTAATAAATCTTTTGAGTTGGGTGTTATACCTGACTTGTGGAAGACCCAAATAATCATTCCCATACTTAAATCAGGCAAAAATCCTTCTGACCCATCCTCTTACCGTCCTATAGCTTTATCTTGCACTTTAGCAAAGTTAATGGAACACCTTCTCAAGAACCGTCTGGAATGGTTCCTTGAATCTAACTCCGTCCTTGCACAAACCCAATTTGGCTTCCGTAAAGGTTCAAGTACTTTGCATAACCTCTCAATTCTGACCACTGACATTAGGATCGCCCTGTCTAAAAAGCAAGTTCTGGCAGCTGTCTTCTTAGATATTTCAGCTGCTTATGATAGTGTCTTACTTCACCACCTCAGGCAGAAATTGCAACAGCTGAGTGTCCCCGTGAGGTTGACACATTATATATGTAACTTTTTAATGGACAGAACGGTCGTTACTAGAATTGATGGATCGGTTCACTCCACTCGCCGTGTTTGGAAAGGTCTCCCTCAAGGTTCTGTGTTAAGCCCTCTTTTATATAATGTTTACACATTCGACTTGGATCAGACAGTAACATCCTTCTGTAGTATTCTTCAATACGCTGACGACATAGTTCTATATGCTTCAGATGAGTCAACGTCACAAGCCGAATCTATGTTGAATAAAGCGTTATACTATCTTAACAATTGGTTGCTGGAAAACGGATTAGAACTATCTCCAGAAAAGAGCAAAGCCATAGTATTTTCACGAAATCGCAGTCCTCCAACAATTAAAGTATCCTGTAATGAACATATAATTCCTGTTTATGATTCTGTCAAATTCCTTGGTATTCTCTTGGATTCCAAGATGTCAGGACTTTGCCACCTACAGTATATTACCAAAAAGGCAGAAACTAATTTAAACATCTTAAGATGCCTGTCAGGTGTCTGGTGGGGAGCTCACCCTTATATGCAGAAGCTTTTATACAATGCTTTAATACGCAGTGTCATAGACTACGGAGTTTTTATTCTTGAACCCTGTCTAAAAACAGCCTTGATAAAATTAGACAAACTTCAGTTTAAATGCCTCAGAGTAATTTTGGGAGCCATGAAATCATCCCCTACAAATGCTCTGCAAATTGAAGCTCTAGATCCCCCTCTTTCCCTTCGCCGTCAATTTTTATGTGATCGATTTTTATTCAAAACCATCCAATATGCTTCCCATCCTCTAATCCTGAAACTTGAGACTCTTTCTACTCTCATACCTAATAACCCGTACTGGCACGTTAAAGAACCACCATGTCTAATTAAGTCTCTTAGAAAAGTATCTCACTTAAATAATTCAGTTTTCCGAATACCTAAACCTGCCCCGTTTGATTCTTCATATGAAATCCTTATATATCAACCAAAAGTTCTTTTAAATTTTAATATCTCAAAAAACGATCACAACGCAAATCAGATTTTTAATCAAAAGCTTTTGTTGGAATGGTCTGACTGGCGCCCAATTTACACTGATGCTTTTAAACTAGCTCAGGATGGTTCCGTTGGTGCTGCAGTGTGGTGCCCTTCATACAGACTGGCTCTTACTTTTAAATGTCCCCCTTTGACCTCTATATTTACGGGTGAGTCAATAGCTTTGTTGGAAGCTGTAAAATTTATTATATCTAACAAAAATAAATTTAGCAAAGTTCTCATTCTCTCTGACTCTTTAAGCTGTCTTAAGTCAATCGTTTCAGAAGACATATCAATTAGTTTGCGCTTTCCTCTTCTTCTCAAAATTAAAGAATATCTCCTTCAATGTCAATCCTACGATTTAGAAGTCGCACTAGCATGGATCCCAAGCCACTCTGGCATATCTGGGAATGAGACAGTAGACAACTTGGCTAAGTCGGCTGTGTCGTCAGGTTCCCCCGATTATACAGACATTATGTCCCATGATCTCTGTTCTAAAGCCTATTTAGATCTAAAGACCAATTGGGTTGCAGATTGGACAAGGTCATGTCAGTTTAAAGGTAAATTTTATAGCGATATTTCTCCCGGGATCCCAGTTAAGCCATGGTTCAGTAAATATCGGACAGCTGATAAAAGAGCTATATCGGTGATCTGTAGGTTGCGACTGGGTCACGCGTGCACTCCGGTGCATCTGTATAGGATTGGTGTGAGAAACACTCCTATTTGTGATTGTAATACAGAGGAAGGTACTATTGATCATATTTTCTTCAAGTGCCCATTATACCCTGTCTCTCTATATGATATACTACCTAATAAAGTTCCAAAACCTACTAATGTCAAAACCTTGCTGGCCAACATCTCCAAACCACTTATTTTCAATCATATATATAAATATATATCTTTAAATAGTATAAAATTGTGATGTCCGTATTATAATTATGTAGTATAATTATCCATGTTTCTGTACTTGTATTTGCTTTTTATTTTACATTTATTTGTGTTACATACAGGTGGTGGCTATTTGCACATCGGAACAAGTTTTTTTTTTTATATTCGTATACCTCTATTTCATTTTTTTATATCAGACGTAATCGCTATTTAGTAAAGACATTGTTTTTTTTCCACACCTGACACTGGCAGTAATGGTGGTTCGATAAAGAACGAGCCAATTGCCATTCAATTAAAAAGTCAAGTCAAGTCAAGACTAATACAAACTGAAAATAAATCTGATTAATTCTACAAATATTATAAATTTGTAAGTCTAATATATAATAATAAACTATTGAATACATTCTGATGGAACCTTACAATAATATAGCTTACACATCAGAATAGGGTTGGGTTTACATATATGTCCCCGGATGATTTTAATGGTTAATGTGTTTAGGAATATATTTAAGACTTATTTATAAGAACTGAAATTGGTTTTGAGTGGAAAAATTACATATTCAATTAATTATCGAAGTTCAAAATTCACGACAATGATCTGGTAATTTTGTTTTTTTTACTTTTTTTGTGCACCGGAAAGTGTACATTTTGGAGAGGACTTGATTTATTTAAATAGGAGACTGTATGTATCCGAAAATTGAATTATGTAAAGTTTGAAACAATTGGTTAGGTCAGGTTTGGTGTAGACCAAAGCGCATAAGCCGACCAAGCGAAGCGAGTGTGCCGCGGAAGCGGCCGGCGAATGCCAGAACAGACTGGTAACCATTCACTATTTATCTTATATATAAGTGAAATCGACAGAAACATTAATAACTCGGGAACTATACATTTCCTCGCCATAGGAGTTGCAGAAAGGGTAAGTTTTCCTCCCCATCCCCCCCATTACTTATGATTCCGGGACATGTATGTAAACCACACCCTCAGAATAACACATAGGCTATAATTTATAAAGATACAGTGTGAATTATCCAAAATATTATGATTTTCCATCACAACATGAATGAGACTGGGGCATAGCTATTTTTTTACAATTTTCATCATATGGGCTGTCTTGCTTTCAAAAATTAATAGGAATGAATAGAAACTTAGTTTATACAGCCTGTTCAGCTTCTTCATGAAGCCTCTCGGTTTCTAAACAATGTTGACCTCCCAATAATAGCTGATGCATTCTGATTCATTTTGCAAGAGGACTGTATACGAAATTTGTATTCCAAATATTGACCTTAAATTGATAGATAGATAACAACCTTAAGTTGTATAAATCTCGAGAAAACTTAGGAAGACAGTAACCTCCAATCTAATCTCCCCTCCAAACCATGGCTTTATCTATATCGCAAGCTCCCTAAAAATGTGGTTTCTACCATAATTCATGTTAGACTCAGTCATATCTGCACACCGGTTTACTTAGCGAAAATTAAAGTTTGTGACCATTCCCTTTGTGAGTGCGGCTTGGATGAGGGCAGTTTGGAGCATGTCTTTTTTCACTGCCCAAAAATTATTACTCCACTTTATGATGTTTTACCAGGAGATTTCTCTTGCCCTGTCAACATAAATTAAAAAATCTGTTAATATATTAAGTATGTTTATAATATTAGATAACACTAGCTGTCCTGGCACACGTCATCCTGCCCGGTAAAAAATAGGGGTTTATCGTAGAAGGGTGAAAATTGAGGATTGTATGTATTTTTGTATGTTGTATCATAAAAAAATAGAAATTAAAAATTTTGTCTAAAAAATAAATAAAAAAATTTAGGGGTGGACTACCCCTAACATTTAGGGGGATGAAAAATAGATGTTGGCCGATTCTCAGACCTACCCAATATGCATACAAAATTTCATGAGAATCTGTCAAGTCGTTTCGGACGAGTATGGCAACGAAAACTGTGACACGAGAATTTTATATATTAGATTTATTTATAAGGTAGTTAGATTAACTCTTTTTATGTTGTGTTGTCCCTAGGTTCACAGAAGTTACAATTGGAAAGAAAACTGACCAAATATTTTTTGAGCTGCAATTGCCAATAACCCACACCTGAAATTTTGTGTTACTGTGACGTTGAGTTGTATAAAATTACCTAGCAGAAACAAAGCTTCGGCATTCCTTCCAACTATCTTTGTATTAGCAAAGTATCCAATTGATGCTTAATAATTTTCCAGATCCGCACAGGTATGGTGCAGGTGTCCGATGGCAAGTCCAGGCCGCGGCCAGCGCGGCTTGTGCTCACCATGGACGCGGTGACTGTTCAGAGAGAGGCCCCAGTGCCTGTCCAGCCTAAAGAGAATGTTCCACATGCAAGAGTATGTTATCTCACTAATGGAATCTCTATTTAAATTAAAACTGTTATCAGACCACAAACATCCATTTTATGCTAGTGCAGATTAGTGGGTTCCACACACTAATTATGTCAATGTGCAAATCATAATAATAGCCTATAAATGTCCATATGTCATTTAGACATTAGTGCATTTAGAGAAATGGACAGTATACTTATTTGGTGGTTTGGTCATTTTAACACTATGATTATCTCAATGTGTAGGTTTCATCGCTAAGTTTTCTTGGATATGGTAAATGTAATAATATGCATATTAGATTAGAAAAGTACTTAAGAGACACAAGTTTTTTCCATGTAGCAACGAACAAAGATTCTTGCAACCAGGTGGCCCATCATAAGAGGCGACAAAACAACCCACAGCAGGTAGTAGGGAACTTACCCGACTAACTGGCTACCACCACTGGTCTAATGTCTGCCGCTCTACCACCTTTGGTTGTATTCCAGCATTAGTAACCACATTCCAGTCTCCCTTTAGTGAACAGCAGCGCATTTGTAGCACCTTTGGTGTTACAAATGTTCATAGGCGATCATAACTGCTTTCCATCATGTGAGCCATCTGCCTGTCTCCTGAACTCACACAATAAATAAATAAATGTTTCTGAGATACATGTGTTTCCAACCAGGATTCGCACTTGTGTCATTTCACTTTGGGACGCAAGTGTGTTAACCATTATTCTACCATAGCAAACACACCATCAGTGATGTGAGAATATGCATGTTATATCGTAAAAAATACCTAAGATTGCAAGAAGCCTTCTTTGAAGTCTGATTTCGAAGAAATGTCTGCCCACAGGAGCGGATGGTCCAAATAACCCGTCAGAAAGTGGGTGGCTTAGGGCTAAGTATAAAGGGTGGTGCGGAACACAAGCTGCCCATCCTCATCTCCAAGATATACAAGGATCAAGCCGCCGACCAGACGGGGCAGTTGTTTGTTGGTGATGCTGTTATAAAAGGTGATTATCACTATTTTCGCTGTTATAAAAGATATTATATAATACATATTACGAATACATATTATGTGTTTCTTTATTTGACGCAGTATTTATTTTTTTAAAATAAATATTAAATAATACTTACAAAATAAATATTTATTAAAAAAATATTATTATTGTGTGTGTTTGGTCTTTGAAGACTAGGGGTCATGACTTTTGTAGGGCCTACAATATTGTATATTGTAAATCCCTATTAATATTATAAATGCGAAAGTAACTCTGTCTGTCTGTCTGTCTGTTCCGTTTTCACGTAAAAACTACTGAACCGATTTGGCTGAAACTCAGTAAATATATTTTCGATACCGAGGATGAACATAGGATACTTTTTATCCCGAAAAATGGGATCGTTTCCGGGATAAAATGATATTTGTCTGTTTGTTTGTTATGCTTTTCCGGAAAAACTACTGGACCGATTTGGCTGAAATTCGGCACGTATGTAAATTATATACTGAGGATGGACAAGGGGTAATTTTCATTTTGGCCTTTTTGGTAATTTTGGCCTTTTTGATCATTTTGGCCTTTTTGATCATTTTGGCTTATTTGATCATTTTGGTCTAATTGGTCATTTTAGCCTATTTGGTCATTTTGGCCTATTTGGTCATTTTGGCCTTTTTGATCATTTTGGCCTTTTTGGTAATTTTGGCCTATTTGGTCATTTTGGCCTTTTTGGTCATTTTGGCCTATTTGCTAATTTTTCCCTTTTGGTCATTTTGGCCTATTTGGTCATATTGGCCTATTTGGTCATTTTGGCCTACTTGGTCATTTTGGTCTATTTGGTCATTTTGGCCTTTTTTGGTCATTTTGGCCTATTTGGTCATTTTGGCCTCATTGATCATTTTGACCTTTTTGGTCATTTTGGCCTATTTGGTCATTTTGGCCTATTTGGTAATTTTGGTCTATTTGGTCATTTTGGACTTTTTGGGCAAGTTTTGTAATTTATTTTGTTGACAGATAGACGGGGGATAGTATATATAATTAGCGATATAAAATGAAGTGAATCTTCCGTGGGCAAATAAATAAAAATGTAATATAATATAACCCGTAGCACTTGCTCTTTAAACAAGACACGTACTAGAGTTTACCCCGCGGCTGCGCCGCGGGGTAAACTCTAGTTTTATATTAAGTATTAAATTTGTTTCGCACACTAACTATGTGGTAGAAGAATGTATTGTATCTGTGCAATGGTTTAACATCTGTTTCAAACTACATTCATGCAAATGAAATTATAGCTCTCTTATACTAATATATTAAGCTGAAAGTTTGTTTGTTTGAACGTGCTAATCTCGGGAACTACTGGTCTGATTTGAAAAATTCTTTCAGTGTTAGATAGCCCATTTATCGAGGAAGGCTATATCATCACGGTAAAATCAATAGGAGTAGAGAACCAATGAAGAATGTTTTAAACTCGGTTGGTTTTATAAAAAAATTCCAAGCGGGTGATGTCGTGGGCACAGTTGTTTTACATATAAGACTTCAATATGACACAATATTAGCCTCCAATGCTTAAAATAATGAGTAATAGGACTATAGGTAGTTTGAATGCATTCTTGTGTAATAATTAGTGCTTACTTCATCCATTTGAACAGTAATTAGTTTTTGTGGCTGAGTCTAGACATTCCTTGCCATTATTTCGAATGTGTTTCGAAGGCCACATATGTTTCTTTGATAATCACAGATGTTTTGTCAAATAAAATGTTCATGAAGTCACATAACTTGTGAAAAATTTATTAACCGACTCTAGATAAGGAGAATTAACACAAATTTACATCAGTGTTAAGCCATTTACGTGAATAATGAAATAGAATAGATATTTAGTGCTAGTAAACAGGCAAACCCACTTTACCACCCACCCACCTTAGTTCTAGTGGTTATCGTCAGCTCTAGAGTGTTTAGGATGGAATAGAAAGATTAGATGGGGGAAGGAATTGGAAGACAGTGCTTCACACTCTTTAGGTGTACAGCCTGGAATGAGCAGCCCCGCGATCTCGTCGTGGTGATCGGGGAGGATTTGTCCCTCCCGGCCGTGGTGAAGGCCATGGTCGGGAGTGCTGACGCCTGGGTCGCAGCCGCCTTCTCCGAGACCATTATGTGCGCGAAGGAGGGTCGTCCATTATGACCTCCAGTGCGGGGGCGGTCGGCGGGGACCGGACCCGCCCGCACACAAAGGTCGGAAAGGAGGGACCTCTCACCTCTAGGTGAGGTCGAGAAAGCTGAAGAGACCTAGATCTCAGGCTATTATGGTGGCCGCCGTCCGTCAGGGCTGGAGTGAATGCACGAGCGAGCCCACAACCCGGAAGAAGGACTCGAGGACGTGAGAGGGGCTTTAGTGGGTATCCTTAACCGCGGCGTGGCAATAGCACTTCACACGTAATGTGCTAGTGCCACCCAGACCTGGCGAATCCCACACACGGGCCGCGACCTTACCCCCTCGCGTGGCTTATGGTCCTCAAACGGATTTCCCTGTATAAAAAAGAGGGGTAAGGAATTGGGTTGGGAAATGCAAAAAGGTGGTGGTAAAGTCATGCTGGAATCATGGTTACAGTTTTAGGCCCGGGTCGACTGGTGTGAATGCACATGCACGCGAATACAGAATTTAAAAATATTTTTTTTATAATCGGAAGACTACCACACATATTGTATATCCACAAGCTAAGCAACTTCGCTTGTGTTATGGGTAATACACAACGGACCACTCTGGGTCCGACCGCAGACACCCAGACACCCGTAAATAACAGAAAGTTCGTTTCAAAAATTTACCATGCCAGGAATCGAACCCAGAGCCTTGAGCTAATCGTGTTTCGTGCGATGAGTGAGAGTTTCAATGGCCCACTTCTTCCCTACTCCTATCTCATCCCCCTATTCCAATCCCATATCGTATTTCTTCTATAATATAAAACACAAACAGGAAACACTGCCTTTACAAGTTGATAATCTAACATTTGAGCCAAATATAATAAGACCTTGTGTTACTAGGCCACGGTTGCATACATAAATGTTAAAAAGTATAATTTAAATTCCTCCTATGTCACAGACAATAGAGACGTAAAAATTAATCTGCTATGTCGTACATTACAAGCCAGAGCAATGAACGTCCAGAGACTAATTACAAATGCAAATTACTGCGCTGCACATCCCTAATTGGGGACAGGCATTAATTACGGAATAGGAGCCAGCTACTTGCTGAGTGATTTTATTGTCGTCGGAAGTCTTGCCACCGAAATGTACTCACCAACGCGTCTTTACGAAGAATCTTAACATTAGAACAATTTCGTTGTATGAATGATGAATGAAAACTATTGTTATCATAACTTAAACCTAGATTTTGAATATAAATACATTTCCATTAGAACAATGAGCGGCCTTATCGCTTATAGCGATCTCTTCCAGGCTATGCGGTGTCTAAAGGGACATTACAAAAAAAAAAAAATTTTTTTTGTTCATTTATTCTTTACGATGGCAAGAAACCGGACGGGATGTCTTTGGTGCCATGGAAGATGGGACGATCAATAGTTTGGGACGCAACGTGCGTTGACACTTTGGCAGCGGCCCATCTTCCCGATACGGCTGTGGTAGCTGGTGCAGCTGCCGCCCGACAAGAGGACCTAAAACGCCGCAAATATGCATCCATTGGTAGTGGATACATATTTGCGGCTTTTGGTGTCGAAACTCTCGGGCCATGGGGTCCAGAAGTCCATCGCCTTTATCGAGACCTATCAAAACGGTTGATAGATGTCTCACGAAACCAAAACGCTGGTCTATATTTTGGGCAACACATAAGCGTTGCTATACAACGTTGTAACGCGGCCAGCGTTTTGGGAACGTTCCCAGCTGACGGTGATTTGGGACCTATTTATTATTTGTAGTTTTTATCTTTTATAAATTAAGCTGTACATATATTTTTAGAATAGGCTATATATAGCGTGTAAAATTGTATCATTTTGTAAAAACATTAAATATATTATATTATTAATGTATGTACAAAACAATGGGATAATACTTTTATAATATCAGTATATTATAATTTCAGCCCATAATGTCCCACTGCTGGGTTCGGGCCTCCCATTATAGGGGACCGGACAGTATACCGGCCACGTTTGTCCAAAGCGATGTGTAGGTTGGATCGCGATGTTTTCCTTCACCGTTGTTAGCACGTGGTAATTGTAATAATATGCACATTAGGTCAGAAAACTGCCTAAGTAGTGCATGCGTTCCTGCCAGGCCCGAACTCGCATCCTTGAGTTGTGACGCGTGCGCTAGCCATTACGCTACCACGACTTGATATCCTGTACAATCTGAAATCCTTATTATTATAAATATAGAGAGAGTATTGAATGTTCAGAAAAAACTCTACGTGCTGTGTACTGTAGGTATAACAATAGATATCTAACATATACTTTACTACTTTATATGGGCAGATCTCTTATCTCTCGACGAAAGTGTGCGCACTAAGGTCGGCGGATTTTGATGCTGATTTTTTCCTCGAAAGTAGACCTAAACAGGAGACGAGCCTGAAAACTTGAGCCCGATATGTGCAAATTCGGCAGCTGGAAAATTTTTTGAAGGGTCGTCTTCTTTTTAAGTGTAATTTCGAGGAAAAAATCAAAATCGCCGACACTTTCGTCGAGAATTAATAGATCGGCCCATAAATATAAAATGCTAACACTCGAATCTAGACGACAGCATTTAGAAGTTAGAACTTTTTATAAGATAGTCGGCAACTACACCAATTGTATAAATCTTGTGAGACACATTATGTTATGCAGTATCTAATTTTACCTAAATTCGATCCCTCAAAGGGGTTAAATTATATTTATTTTAAATTATTTTTTGCTCGGCTACTAGATAAAAGATGGACAATAAAAACTACAAGATGGAAAGGTCCAGTAGGAAAACGAAAAGTGGGAAGACCGGTAAAACGGTGGGCTGATGATATATCGGAAACAGCAGGCAAGGATTGGATGATCCTAAGTCAGAACAAGGAAATCTGGAAGAAGATCTATCCGTGCAGGAACGGAGAAATAATATAATTTCCTGCGGCCGGGCGGCCTGTCGTAAGAGGCGACAAAACAACCCACAGCCAGGTGGTAGGGCATTTGCCCGACTGGATGGCTACCACCCCTGGTCTAGAGTATGTCGCCATAACAACGTTGTGTTGTGTTCCGGCATTAGTGACCAGGTTCCAGACTCCCTAAAGAGAGCAGCAGCGCATTCGTAGCACCTTTGGTGTTGCAAATGTCCATAGGCGATGGTAACCGCTGTCCATCAAGTGGGCCGTCTGCCTGTCTGCTGATCTCCTGCAATGAAAAAAAAAAGATGGAGGAGGCCTTCACCCGAAGAGGGGTCCAAAATCAAGACTAACCAAAAAATTATTAACATAATACTAAATTAATTAACTACAAACATACTACGATTAACATCTAACAAACTACTAACAAGCTATATTTATGCACATGAAACTGTTATCGTAAAAAAAAAAGATTTTGGAAATAAAGGCTTTATTATTTATTTAAATTATTTTCACGTTTTCCTGCGATCAGTGGTATCACTTTAAAGAGAAGTCATCTGAGAAGATGCCATAGTAGAGACAAATCTTTATATTAAAGGATCTCTTTTAAAAAGTACAGTCAAGCTTTGCAATTTGCGAATGTGGTATCGTTTCAACCGCTTCACAGTCTGGCTAGTATCAGTGAGGGCTAAAGAAAATTAAATTAATTATTTTTGGTCGTAGTGAATGGAGAATACATAACAGCATGCAAACACGACGATGCTGTAAATATTCTGAGGAACGCTGGAGACATCGTGGTGCTGACTGTGAAGCATTATCGAGCTGCTACACTGTTCCTTCAGAAGCAAGGTAAGTAATATCCTATGACTATATTGGTGTGCAATGATATAAGAAATTAATTTATTTCTCATAATTACGATACATAAAAACCCCATTAAAACAAAATTATAATTAAAAATATATATTGTGATTGCAAACAATCCCAGGACCTAGTCAAACACAAACTTTCATATCAAAATCGGTAAATTCCTTATCGGTTAAACGTTTTAAATTTTCTTTGAACTTCTACGAATATCTCAAAATTAGGTAAATCGGTTTAGTCGTTATTGAGTCAAGACAGAGTTTTTCTTAAGTGAGACAACAGTCTTAAGGGAAACTGGAACTTGGTCACTAATGCCGGAACACAACTCTAGGTTATTATGGCGGCATACTTATAGGGGATGATAACCATCCACTCGAAATACCCTACTACTTGGCTAAGGCTTGTTTTGTCGCCTCTTACGACTGACCGCCTTGACGTAGGAAATTGTATTCTTTCTCCGTTCCTGCATGGATAAAAAAAATTAACAGAATCTTATCTCTATTTACGTAATTTCTGTCATACTATTTGAAACAGACTGTCAGTCAGTGTGCGTCAGTCACTTAGTGTACCTTCAGTTAGTCAGTGTACAGCCAGTCAGTCAGTGTACGGTCAGTCACTCAGTGTACGTCAGTCAGTCAGTGTACGTCAGTCAGTCAGCGTACGTCAGTCCGTCAGTCAGTCAGTGTGCCCCGGTCAGTCTGAGTTGCGTTTTGCAGCCAACGGTGCTTCGGACACCGACAGCAGCACGGGCGACGACCACCCCTCGCACCACAAGCAGGTGGACGCGAACTGCAACGAGAGGAGCACCGAGCAGACCAACGGGGGCTGGCAGGTCCGTATCGCAACTGCTTCGATAGCATTACGAAATGGCGCTTTTCTTTGCTGCAACACCAACAATAATATACTCTTTATTGTACAAGAGCCGTAACACGTTTTCATATCTTAAAATTAGAAGTTTTTTTTTATCTTTATTATATAAATGGGGTTCTGTCACTTTGTGATAATGTCACCCCGTCCAATCTTGCAATCATTTCTCATTCCTTAAACTGTAAGTACACTGATATAATAACTGAACGAGCACTCTGGCCTCCCCAGAAAATGGAGAAGACAGAATACTCGTGCAGCTACCCACATTGTAGTCAACGCCTCGCCCCGGACACACTCCGTCAACACGTGATAGATATCTTCAATTTTTTGGCATTCAGAGTAATTTGGTGAATTCGAAACCTTCATCATATATTTGAACTTGTGTGAAGGAATGTGCCCGGAGCGTAGTCTTAGTAGAGCTACAATAGTTTTCCTGTCCAATTCTATGGATGACAAAGCGAACCACGGACATCGAGGGAGCCGACACTGGATGGTTTCGTACCATATGCCCTTCGAAAGTGATACAATGGGCGGCCCATTGCTAAAAGCAATCTCCTTCAGGCAACCTTTCGATGGACAAGGATCTTATTCACTATAATTTATTGGCGCGCAGCTTAAAACTATACTAAAGATAGTATGTATAATAATACACAATAATAAACTAATAAGACTGGTAATATTAATGTAATAGATAAGTATATAACCATATAAAATATTTATATTATATATTATGCAGTTAGAAAATGCTCCCCTCACACTCCAACTACAAAAAAATATTTCCTCCTTTGTCCAGTCTTGTGTAATAGAATGCAATATTTAATCCCTGGAAAGCCGGACTTTTTTTCGTAAAATAAGAACAACAAAAAAAATCTATAATACAGTCGAACCTCGATAAGACGAAAACCTTCCAAACTCGAAAAAACTTTGTGTTTTTATAGCATGAGTTCAGCAGACTGGTATACATACGGTCTACCTGATGGAAAACGGCTACCATCGCCTATGGACATTTCCAATACCATAGGTGTTACAAACGCACTGCTGTTCTCTTAAGGAAGTTTGGAACCTGGTCCTAATGCCGGGACATAAAACCAAGGTTGTTATGGCGGCATGCTCTAGATCAGGGGTGGTAGCCATCCAGATGGCCACCTGGCTGTGAGTTGTCTAGTCGTCTCTTACGACAGGCCACCCCAACGCAGTAAATTATATTCTTTGTCCATTCTTGTAATAATAATGAATAATATTCATAGAACTGTTAATTTCAGAGTGCATGGCCCGACAACGAGGAGTCGAGCAGGCCCGGCAGCGCCACTGGCTCCGTGAGGAGCTCCAGGCCTCCCTCGGTCGCCTCTGATAGACCCTCGGAGAACGTTGCCAAGGAGTGGATCGACGTTGTCTCAGGTATATTACATTAAAGCCTTCGTCCTTTGCATATTACAATAATAACAGCCCATATGCGTCCCACTGCTGGACTCGAATCTCCCACTGTTGGGGAACTGACAGTATATCTGGCCTGGTAGGTTTGTCACATCGGTTACCTCGATGTGTAGGTTTCATCACAATGTTTTCTCACTGTTGTCAGCATGTGATAATTGTAACTAGAGATGCTACCACATACTAGAAGTGGAACTCGTTTTGAACTAATACTTTTGAATTTGAAATGTGTCCCAAGCGATTATTATATACTTTAAGAGGAGATGAATGGAGCGCTAAACTCTTTTATGAAAATCCAAAAAGTGTCTGTAAATGCATGTTTGGCTCATCGAGAGGTGTTGGTGCCAACACTAATGTATGGCAGAAAGAATATGAAAGTAGGATAAATGCAGTCAAAATGAGAGTTTTCAGAATTATAATTATGTCAATTGTCTTGTCATTATTATACGGACTGGAATATTTCTCTTTCCTTTTATTTAGCACCTTCGGTGTTGCAAAGTCCATAGGCGATGGTTACCGCTTCCCATCAAGGGGCCATCTGCCAGTCTGCTGCACTCCTGCAAGAAAAAAATTCAATAGCAAACGTATAACGCCAACGCCAACGAAGTTTTAGCCGGCACAGCCAGTCATTATATGGAGTTGTTAACGTTTTAAAAGTTGATAACAAAGTGAGCTAACACAATCTAGTTGTCTGTCTGTCTGTCTGCGTCTTGGCGCTTCTCGTTACCCCGTTTCTACTTATGCAGATGGTGTTATATTTAGTTTTTCAACACAAAAAGTGAATTAAGTTTTTGTGTTTTTTACTTAACGAAGCTGCTGCCTAGTATTTGACATACGGGCCAAACTCTACTGTTGAAATGTGAGATTTTCAAAAAGTTCGTTTGGTTCCAGTTCCCCTTATGATGGGCTACGTGACGAGATACGTGTTCGGCACGGACAAGCTGAGGCCCGCTGCCTTTGAGGTTTGCTGCTTTCTTTTAAAACTAGCACTCGCGGCAGACATTGTCCTGCCTTGAAAAAAAACGAAACTTCAACAAACAAGTGGAAAAAAAATAACTTAATGTTTCATGAGCAGATTGTTAATGTACTTGTCCAATTTGAAAACCTGCTCAAGTTCAAATTTTGTTGTCATTCATTTTGACATTTGTTCGTTAAATTTCACTTTTACTATATGCCTCAGTACACATTTCGATTCTTCGCAGGTTTAATGCAAAATATGATTTGATTAGGTTTGGTATATTTTAATAAATGCATTTTTTATTTGAAAATATTTTATTTTATCAAACAGAAAAAGCTTAATTCGATCCGGAACAAAAAAAGCATCCATAGTTTACTCTAAAATTATGCCGCCCCTCCACGCGGCCGTAACGCTTTTTCGTGACAGAAAAGTTCTAATATCTTCACTTCCAAAATTTAGAACATAATTATTTAAATTAAATATAGCCTATGTCACTCAGGGATAATGTAGCATTCTTATGGTGAAATAATTCTTGAAATTGGTCTTTTTAGTCTACACATCCACAATATTTTTGGTTTCTTTGACGACACGACATAAATGAAAACTTCATCAAGACTAGTAACGCACGCCGAGTGAGTATAGCAGTGACGCGTTGATTATATCTCTCTCGCTTCCTTAGTCGACTTGAGTCGACTTTATCCGAACGAGTGTTACATAAGCGAGTGTGACTGCGTTACATATCCGAGCGTGTTGCGCGCCGGTCGTTGTATCGGGGTCCGCTTGTGTCGTCGCAGGTGCGGGGCGCGCGCGCACACCTGAGCACGGGCGTGGTGCACCTGGACGAGCCGGCGGCGCTCTCGCACTGGCTCAAGGCCATCGCCGACAACATCGTCGGCCTCACCAACCTGCAGGTGAGACATGCCTTCACATCATATGACCTTAGTCCTTGCACCATAGAAGCAGAATTAATTAAAGTTATTATTATTATGTCACATATATATTTAATTTCCAAATCTTTTACATTTTTTTATATAAATATCTTATAAAATATATATATACATTTATTTATAAAAAAAAATATAAAAAACTGATCTTCGCCGGCAGTGGGGCCTAGGGTCCAGACTACCGGTGGTTAAGGCTCCAGACACAGGAATCTCTTCACAATACGAGCCGTGTCCAACAAAGCTGCCTTCTGCATCCGACCCTTCAACCAGATACGAAGCGAGAGCCTTTCAAGGTGGCGATCAAGGCTCTTCGCTATTAATCCATTCACTGACACCACTATCGGTACTATGATTGTAGAATTTAGGTTCCACATGGCGGTAACCTCGTGAGCAAGATCAATATACTTTATTTGTTTATCTTTCTCGGCATTCACGAGGTTACCATCATGGGGGATCGCGACATCTACAATTATAGCACGTCTCGCAGACCGATAAACTATTATTATTTCACATATATATTTAATTTTCAAATCTTTTACATTTTTTTTATAAATATGTTATAAAATATATATATATATATATACATTTATTTATAAAAAAATATAAAAATTATTATTATTATTATACGGCCAGTAATTATAATTATTTGAATTTAATTTAGCGATGTCGTCCGACGTTGACAGAGTGTTCAAAATGGCTGCCCTCACTCTGCCGTGCATTGGCCGTCGCCTCACATAGAAAGAGGGTAGTCGGACTGAACATCTGTGCTTATACTTCTTTAACTGTATCTTAAGTTTGTAATGCAATAAATCCTCTTCCGAATTACACACACTACAAAACTCTGTCTCAATGGGCCGATCATATATATTCGCAAAATAGATAGACGGGCGTCCATTTCTGCAACATGCACAGATCATTCATTGTAATTCTCAAACGTGTAAGCTTTAACCCAATACAACATGGCTTGTAAGAATCTTTAAAGAAGAAAATTTGAACCATAAAACGATTTATGGTTCATATTCGAAGGCCGGCCATAAACAAAAATCGCTTAGCGATTGAAAATAGATAGTTACATTTCAAATGATAAAACTACGTTTTAACTATTTTAAGCGCGGTAATTTATTTGATTTTTTGTTATTTCGACGTTTTGGCCATTTTCAGTAGCTGTGATTACGGACAAGACAAAGATGTCAAGTGTCAACGAGTATTGTTAAAGTTTTATTTAGCCTACCGCCAACTTGTTAATTTTTTTTACAATTATATACGGTTGGCCTAAACTAGAGAGGGTTAGTTGAATTTGAACTGCGATCGAGGTGTTAAATAGTTTCGGAATAATTATCTTATGTCGGACTGCGTGATTTATGTCATTACGATTTTCTGCTTTACGGTTTGTAAGTGTTGTCTTTGGTCGTGTTTGTTAGAACTGTGAATTGCGTGTGTACAATTGTACATCTAATAATAAATTAGATAATTCCGACGGCATATAGATTCATATCCCACAAATTCGTAACAATAGAACAATTCATGTTATTTATTGATATAATATTATTTGAATTTGTATTTCAGATGAAACTGTTCAACCGCCACTTTCCGGCTGGAGAGCGTATAGAGTACATGGGGTGGGTGCACGAGGGCGTGGTCTCGCAGGCGCAGCCCTGGCAGACGTACAGACCGAAGTTCCTCGTCCTCAAGGGCACCGACGTCATGCTGTTCGACGAGCCACCGGTGAGTTCCAGTAGCCCTTCCAAGGAGGTTCGATCGTTCAGCCTATTGACATTTGACTGTGTTCCAGATGAACGTGACGGAGCTGGCGAAGTGCCCCGAGGCCCTGAAGGTGTACCAGACGATGTTCCGCACGGTGAAGGAGAGCGAGACGGTGGACTGGCGGCAGCACTGCTTCCTGGTGCAGGCGAGCGCGGGCGGCGGGGCCCCGGGCCCGGGGGCCTGGGGCCCGGGAGCCCGGGGCCGCGCTACTTCAGCGCCGAGACGCGCCAGGAGCTGCTGCGCGTCGAGGCCGCCTGGACGGCGAACATCGTCAACTCGGTCATCAGGCTCGGGGTGAGTGCACCACCGACGCCATCTGCTGGGTTGCCAACTACACTTTATCATAACGTATTTTTATCGTAACTTTATTTCTGGTATACATACATACATAACTTCACGCCAAGTCCCTTGCGGGGTAGGCACGAACAACAGTGCGCCATTTACGATTATTCTTACACACCTCACTTGCTTCTCTGACATTCATAGCTCTTGTCATGCGCGCTCGTCTGTTCTTAAGGCTCTTAACAACACCTGGTATATATATGTCGGCGCAAATACAACAATTAACGTATCACAAAAACAATATTTATTTGTTTAATTACGACGAGTTTATTGTAATGTGAAATTAACGTAAAACAACAAGATTTTATTGTAATTTCAATACTTAACCTAAAAACGGGTACACGTCACAATCACGTGCATCTCTTCCGACACGTGCATAGGCCCTTTAAATAAGGCCCAGCGTTGCCGATAGGGGGGGATTCCTTGCAAATTCGGGGATTTTTTTTTACGTCTGGGGGGGGGGATTCGGGGGTAAAGATTCTTTGGGACTTTAGGGGGGAAATATTTTGTTGTGAGAAATTTTGGAGAAATATTTTAAGTATCAATAATTCATCTACAAACACAATTCTCATCACTACAATTATTATATCTAAGTCAAAATACGGTATTATTACTTTATCTTAGAATTATACTCTACTAGTGAATCATACTTCAATTCAACAGTTCATTTTAATAATTCAATTAATTCGTTCGTTCATTTAAGTTATTAATTTATTATGCCGTCTCTACTCATATCCCATAGGCTACTTTCCGTTAGGGACTCACAACGACCACGTTCACAACCACGGTTTTTCCCGTTCCACTTATTTGCTGGCGTCACAATCGTCAACTCAAGTGGAATGGTTATTTAACCCTTAATCAAACAATGGTAGAATACATGCCACATTCGATCGATCGATATGTTTTTAGAAAAAAGTAAAATTTAAGCGAAACCTATGGTTATTGTTATTTATCTACTAGAACGATTATTAAACTTTTGAATGTTGGTAGTCGCAGTGAAAGAAATAAATTGTATTGTTCGTCATTGACTGTCAAAACCAAAACACCCGCGAAGATTTATTAATTTTGCACTTTAGTCGTGATTTATTCATAAATATTTGATTTTTGTTTGGAAAAAATCCGATAAGTAAATAAGAGCTATTTATTTGTAAAGTTTATGATATTGTTAGGC